>OZ010661.1:12045438-12576389 GCA_963932335.1 Andrena marginata
TTTATTTGTCTGACAGGCTGGAAACACGACACGGCTGACACGAATACACCGGCGCCTGGCCGGCAGGAACGTGGCCTGAAAAGCGAATCGATGCCGCTTCGCCGGTGCGATCGCGATGCGACACCTCTCGCCGAGCCACGGGCAAACGAGCCACAAAACACAGAGAGGCTTGGCTCGGGGAAATTGGTCGGTGGCGGAAGGAAAAAGGGCGCGGGGGGGGGGGGGGGGAGGAGGGAAAATAGAGAAAAAGAACGGGGGAATCTAAAGAGCCGTGAGCCTCAAAGGCACCAGCCGGGGGGTTGTTTTACATGGTAATTCTTTGCCGCTCGCCCGAGATAACTTGCACCGGGTTACACCGAGATATCCGGCCTAGCTGATGCACTCGCGGCTAGACTGCTATCATGCAAAATTATGTTAACGAATAGGATTAATTATGCGCGGGTATCGCGTGCACGGGCATTACCATTTCTAATTGCCATCGCGGGGCTTGGATAAGTGAAAGCTATACCGACTTTCCATCGGCTTCTCCAAGAGCTGCACTTTATTATCAAGCCCGATACCCTTAAAGTCATTAGCTGGGCGTCGGGGAAAGTCACCGGGGTTTACGTTCACCCTCCTCTTTCGGAGATTTTCGACCGAACGTTTCCCAGGAAATCCAGCGCAGGAATCAAGATACGTCCTTTCCTTTTTGCCGAGATTATCGGCCCCAGCGTGGCCTCGCGCTCGATTAGCCACGCCCGACATCGCGCGATCTCTGTCCGGGTGTCTGATGGAGTTTAAATCTTTTAACAAAACACTCCGGACCGGTGCGCGATCCTACATGAGTTACGACAACGCGAGGGTGGAAGGGGTTGGGGGATGAGCGCCGGGTTAATTCCCCGCGATATTGTGCAGGAGTGCAAAGTTGGTGGTTACTCATCAAGTATGCACCATCCCACACGACACCTCATCCCCGAAGGTGAGAGTGGTGGATATCGAGCAGCCAGGGTTAGACGAGGGACAAAAGGGGTTGAGCGAGGTGAACGCGTCCGATATACGAGAAGAACTCCACGCTAGTACGATTCCAACTCGAACTGTAAATTGACACCCAAGCCCTCCTCCGCGATTCTTCCGGAGGCTGTGTCTCGCCTCGCAAATTACAAACTCCTATTCACCGACCAGACAACGGGAATGTATCTGTGTTACAAGTATCAAAGATCGGCGCAAGCGAAAACTATTAACGTGATTAATACGAAGCACAGGATTTATTTACCGTGATTAACGGAGTCTGAATTGTGTATATTTACAGTTCCCACACTATAATTAAATATCTATTTTTACACAAGCACGTTCGGTAGTTATTAACAAAGGAAGCCTTAGAATTAAGTGAAGCGTGCGAAGCAAAGTCGCAACGCGTAACTATTAGAAGTAGTTTAGGCAAGAAAGCGCAAGCAAGTGGCGTAGGCAAAGTTACGTTAGCAAGTGTTACGTTTCGCGAGCAAAGAGCGTCTGAATTCCAGGAAATCGGCAGTGATTTCCTGGAAGGAAGAAGAGTCCCCCTTCCATCGATCGCAGGTTGATGGAAGGGGCAGTGATCGACGCTCCACACGAGTCAGTGGGCCGTTACCGTTGTCTAATTACCGGTGGGCCTGGGAGATGGCGTAAACATGCCGAATTTCTCGAACAATCTGGAATACATCCTGAGGATCGAGGAGGAATCGTCGAGCTTCGAGACTGAACGCCTCCTTCGCCCCGACGCGGAGAAACTTTCAACGAGCTCCCACCCCGCGGAGAAATGATCGCGAGGTATCGTTTGCAGGAAACAGGGGCTCCTGAATAGGCCCTTGATTCGACCCGAAACAGCCTTTATAAATAATTCCTCTCGCTCTACATATCCGAGTCGGCTCCGCTGCTCGGCCCTTGGCGCTTCACCCCCGGCGCGCTCTCGCCGACAGGGGGTGACGCGGAAGTTTTCGAGGAGCATGACTTATGTACACGGTGATTTTCGAAGTCGACGGAAGGGCGGCGAAGAAGACGTGCAAGGGTGAGAAGCCCGGCGGCGCCGAAGTTTCTGCCGCGACGATGCTGCATAAAGTCTCGGCCCTGACGCCGGCCTCCATCGGCAACGACTTAATGCACGTCGATTAAGAGTTCCCCGAGCGTGGCAGCGTCTACAACTATTAAACAGGCATGCTAGACAACCGGGGGAAGGGCTCGAATGGCGGGAGAAGATCGTTTTACGACAGCGATTCTCAGCGCGCCGCGCGATCCAATTGAATTCCCCTGGCGAGTAGAGAAGACCGAAACGAGCCAGGCAGGCGCGGCAAAGCCGTAGCTCCTGTGTCGCCGGGCGAGCTGCTCCCTGTTTTTCGCCCGACGAAAAAAAAAAAGATAATTCCGTTTCTATATCGCCGGGAATCGACGCAGGTGATCATCGCGCACGTAGCTGCCGCTTCGAAATGCCAGTCAGGCGAGCGTGTTTCCCGCCTGCAGGCGACATTGATTATTCGATAAGAGGAAAAAAGGCGCCACGGTTTATGAGATAATCCTATCGACCCGCGCGTCGGTGGAAGTAAGACGGTAAAGCCGGGGCAGGCTCCTCGGTGAAAAAGAAGAAGAAACGAAAGGAAAGTTTGGGGGTAGGAGGAACAATATCATAAGCGATTCGAGGCACGCTCTCTTCCCACCCCCATCCCTCGACGACTCACCCCTTGCCACTCTGCCTCCAGGAGACTTTCATCTTTCGTCTGACCTCTCTTAATTCCTCCAACGCTCATCGAACACGCTCCCCGTCCAAATGACACCTCTGTTTCTGCACCTCTTAACGGAGATTCCGAGGCGACGCCCCTCGGAATCGACTCGCAGCCACTTTAAGGCCGCCAGCCGAATCCCCGCGAAGGGGGAGAGTTTCGAAGGGTTCGGGGATTTTATTCTGATCACCGACCATTCCTCTTCGACGCTCATCCGTAATACAGTGGGCCCCCGTTCGGAGTGGAATTCCAGCCGGGAGAAATGCCACCGGGAGACTGTACGCGATGGAAATGGCAATTTTCGAACGACCGCTTTTCGGGGGCCGTTCTAGAACGTCTCGAGCCCAGAAACACAGCCGCGGGAAGTGTATGAAAATGGGACTCCGGGTGAATCTATTCCTGGGTGAATCGCGGAATAGGCCTGTTCTCTGTCTCGCTCGACTTGTTCCGGGCTCTTTTGTTTAGGCGACTTCTAACATAATATAGCTTATTTTCCGCAAGTATTGTATATTACGTTGTATAGACAGACTGTTATGTTTTCACGTATTATGTCTTATGTTATATGTTTTATGATTTTTTTTTAAAGTTTCGATATCTCTTTTATTTTAGTTTTCTTAATGTTATCTAATGCTCTAATTTCGTTCTTTGTTGTACTAAAGGGTTTTCCCGTTTATATAATAAATAATAATAATAATAATAATAGAGAACATTCCGAACGATTAGATTCGCCGAATTATTCCAGAACGCTCTTCGCGCCGAATATAATTCCGACCGTTCGAAAGCACACGCTTCGCTGCCAGAGATTTTCGATAACTTTGGGTCCTCATAGAAGCGACGCTTTTTCATTCCCGCGAAAGATATCGAGACCCCGATCCTCGCTGAAGCCTCCCAGACATATCGCGTCCCCGATATCGGCCGGCTCCATTACGCCGAGGGGATACGTCCGAAAGGTAATCCAGGGTGCAACCGGTGCAAAGCCTCGCAAGTATATCCGTAGCTCTACCAGCGAAAGATACGGTAAACCTATACGCCGTAAATCTTCATTCTCGACCGTGTCGTTTCTGCCGTCATTGTCTGCAAATGTATCCGCGGACGGAGTGTGACGAGCTCGTAAACGTTCGGTATACGAGGCCAGAACGCATACGAGATGCGCTCGGCGCCCGTCCGAATCCGCAATTCCGAGGGGTGGTCGAGGAGAATGCGCTCGGAATTTCCGTCGTTCGGGCGATATAAAATGCCGATCGATCGAAGACGCGTTCAGAAATTTGTATCACGGAAGACAACCGTGCCGGGCATTCATGCGCCCTCGTTTTAACCGCGCGTCTGACTCCCGCGTTGCCTCGTGGATACAGGAAACTGCTTTCAGGCGACTCGTCAGGCGCTTCGACAAAACTTGTCTCTTAATGTTACATATCTGAAGCTTGTACCGGTGCGTGACGTGGCAGGTAAATTCGAGGGAAATGGCACGCAGAAAATATGGACTTCGACATGCAACCAATCACGTTGCGACGGGAATGCGACGGACGCATTGAAAATGGCAGCGTGTTTAAATTTGTCAGGCGCCCTTCATTTTTCATCTCATTCGTGGGTCGCCTTTTCAATTCCGCTGCTGTAATCGCGACGCTCGTGATTAAAGCTTAATCGAAATCCACGTTTAATAAATTAACCGGCCCGGCGACGGGATCCTGCCGTATCTCGGTAGAGTCGGAGCTATCAACTGACCCCGCGCGGAGCGTGTAATCGTAGGAGAAACTGGCGTTTTGAAAACACGCCGTCGGCGATAGAGTTTACGTCTGCTTTGTGCCACAATTCTCGAGCCGCGCAGTGAGCTCGCGTGGACCGAAAATGTAAAATTACGACTCGTCTGCGTGGGAGATTGAGATTCTTGCGGGCGTCACGCCGCGCGGGACAAGCGTGACTCGATAAGCCAGATGAGATTTAGTAAACTACTTTGCGCGGGATGGCGGTGTGTACAAACGACATTCGCCGAGGTACGCGTGGAAACAGGGTGCGGGGGATGGCGGCGCGTATTTTCCACGGGCAAACTGATAGGGTCGTGGAGCTTGAAAAATACCCCAGCGGGGGGGGGGGGGACATTGAAAAATATCTGGTTAACGTGTGTCGGCGGGACTGTAATATGAACGGGGCCGTCAAATATTTGTCGCGTATAATTTTCATTAAAACAGACCGATGGAAACGAGAGCAAACAACGGCGAACGCCGCGTTATTTCGCGGGCCGCGCAAACACGGACAATCGCGGGCGACCGTCGAGCCACTTCGCCAACGAGACTTAAAAGTGTCATCCTGTTGGCCGATTTCCCGCGATCGCGCGCGACGGGAGAAGCTTAAACGGATAGCGGCGTGAAAAGGAGCAAAGTCGCGGAAAAAAAATAGGGCCCGGAGTGTTCCAGTCGTCGCGTAAATATGTGTTTACGCGTGTAAGCCGGCATGGGAGAGAGGAGGGAAGAGAGAAGCGCATAAAGGACTTCTCTTCGCGGGATATGTAGGATACAGCGAAGCGTGAAGCTTGAAACTTCGACAAGGCGTTGTCGGGTGTACGTAAGAAGATGCGAGCGCGTGGGGAAAGGGAGAAGGGTGATAATAGCATCGGAACGTCTGAGGAGGCTTTGGGCGGCACAGGGGTGTGAGGGCGCGAACGACCAACATGCATGAGCGACCGAGGAATCGTGAAGGAGGGAGGGAGAATCGGAAGCCGCTATCTATCGGGATACGGTAGTCAATCGATATTCTAGCCGTCGGTCCGCACGCCCCGCTGGAGCTGGAGTAGGTACACGTAGGTATGCCACCTCCGTGCCCTCCGTCTCCATTTTCCGCCCTTTTCCGCCCTGTCCCACCGCCCGCGCCTCCCTGCGCCAGCTGTCTTCACGGTATCTGGACGTGTTCTATGTTCCCCCCCGCGTAATATCGGCTCGAAAGTCGATAAGAACAACGCGACGGACATTTTTTACCACGCTGCTGGACAGCTCCGTATTCCAGGGAAATTAAACATTTTCACGGCCCGCGGGGCGGCTTCTCCACCGTCCTTCCACGCGCAGGGATATCGCGAGGCCATTCAACGAACGCCGTCTGTTCTCCCGCGAGCCCAATGGGGCCGTCGCTCGTTTCATAAGAATGCGAACGTCGACAGAGTCGGCACAAGACACAAGAGTTAATTACCGAGTGCGTTCGAATGCGGTGATTAATCGCCGCGTTAATTACCGCGAGTTAACTCGCTGCGTTATTCGCTGCACGGGTTCATAATGTCGCCTGAATACGATCACTCAGCCCCAGCTGGGCGGACAAGATCTCCGAGGAACGAGCGCCGCTGCTTTTAACGCTCGCGTCGCCGGGTGAAAAATCTGGACGAAATTTCTCCGGCCCTCTCGGAATTATTAATACCATCCGCTTTGTTTGTGCTTCCGCGAGGCTGAGCCACCTTGGCTAATAGTGGAAAATACACGGTAGGTATCCAGCGTGGAGAGAACTGCCATGTAAAGTTTTCCTCCGACTCGCGAGAAACGAATTCGCAGTTGCCATTCGGTGTGAGCTCCCAGAACGAAGTAACGGAACCGTGGCAAACCGTTTTATGCTCGGCGCAGGGAAGCTTGGTTATTCGAGGACGCGAACAGCCGCTCGCCTGTGGAAGAAGCCTTAAGGATCGGGGTTTATGGCGTCGCGGTTGCTGAAAACCCCCCCTGCCTCGCGAGGTCCACGAGGAGTCGCGCGCGAGTATCGCCCTAAACATCGAAGCGTATCGCCGACATAATCCAGCGAGACAAAAAGATCGAGCACTCCTGCTCCCGCGAGGGAACGCGGATGGGCAGGAGGGGGAGGAAGGAGGAGCAGGAGGGACCCTGGAAAAGAGGGCAGAGAAAAGGGGGCGAGCAGAAAAACAGGGGGAAGAAGCGTAAGGTGGTTCCAACAGTTCGAGGGGTAAGACAACCGAGGAAGAGAAAGGGGGAGCCTTTCCCCGTGGGTCGTCGACGAAGTGGGAGTGACTCATAAAACCTGGAAGCATGTGATTTCCCCCAGGAGGGGTAGTGGCGGAATGCCGTCTTGTTCCTCCTCCCTTATTCTTCTTTCCCTTTCTTCTACCACCCCGTCATCTTTCTGTAGTTTCCTTAGCACATACGCGCGCACCGCCTCGCTTCACGGTTTTCCGTTTCCCCCAGCAAAAACACCGCGACTCCCGCTATTTGCCCGAAGAAAATCTCTTTCTTACATACCCGCGGACAAAGTCGAAGTTTCTCATTTGGCCCCTTTATCTGACGCGCCCTCCGATCCCGCGGGACAAGATCGAAGAATTTAAATGTTTTTAGAAGGAACGAGGTGCAAGGGTGTCTTTGAGACACTCGGGGTGCATAACTTTACAAGCATCTCGATGTAAGCGCGAGTTTCGTCACGGTGCACAATGGTCGGTCTTATTGATGGTCTAGCGGGGCAAAAGTCCAAAATCATGACCATCCAAAATAATGAATCTTGCTCATACCACAAGCTACTGACAAGGGAAGATCCCGAACCCGGAAATTCAAAAAATTCTTAAACTTTGTGAACATGCAGGGGATTTCCGCCTGATTACAACGCAATTTTTGTTTGCTGCCCAAATTCACTCGAAGCAGGTGAAATGAACCCCTGAAAAATCGCCTATTTTCCAATTTTGTGTTATAACTCGGAAACTATAAGAGATAGAAAAAAGTTTCAAGGCAAAAGTTACGTCTTTTGATTACATCTATCATTTGGTCAAAAAAATTATTTTACAGTTCACGAGTTATAACACAAAATCGGAAAATAACCGGATATTCCGGGGTCAATTACACCCCCTTAGAGTGATTTTGGGCAGTAAACAACAATTGCGTTGTAATCGGGAGGAAATTCCCTACATATTCTCAAAGTTTCAGAATTTTTTGAATTTCCGGGTTCGAGATGTTCCCTTGTGAGTCAGAGATATCGGAATGATATGGTATGCAAGTTTATACGAATTTCGTACAGCTTAGTAGCCGCTTAGTAATCGATTGTTAGAATCGATTATCAGAAGTGCTCAGTTATATCGCGATTTAAATTGTTATTATCTTGAATAATCGATTGCAGAGGTACAAGTAAGTAGTAAATCAACCTTCAGCCATGAGTATTTTAATTTACAACGAACGGAATTAAAATATAATGATAAAAATAATGGAATTTTTCAATAGCTTTCGTTGGAAAAGCTCCAGATATCCGGGAACCTTATGAAACCTGAAATATTTTGTGTTATTTTGTTGTATTTGCTTTATAGAGTACATATTCACAAGTTGCAGTTGCAAATCTTTGCAATTCTACATAATTTTTGTACACAATTAAAATAATTCTATCCTAAAAAATGGTGATGTCAGGAGCGAAAATGTGTAATTCATTCTAAATAACGTTGTTGTAAACAATTTTTCTCCACAAAATACAGTTCACATTCGCTTTCTACATTTTAAGAAACCCCAGAATATGATTTAAAAAAACCCTTGGAGGCTGAAGTGAAAGTTTTAAGGGTGGTAAAACAATGTGGATGGTGTTTTCCAAACAAATATTAAAAATTTTCACCTAACTGATGATTTATATACAACCGGCGACTTTTGTCCCGCTAGATCGTTATTGGACAGACCACTGTGCGGCGGCAGGAAGACCGAAATTCAACGCGAGGAACCTAGAAGCGGTGCAATTTTTCCCGAGTCGTTTACGCGCACTCACCGAGTCGATTTGCGAATCTTGGGAAACCAGGTTAAAGAGTCCCGACCGAATAAGAGCGTTTTATGACGCGGAGTATTTCGTGTGGAGCACCTGCTCGTAGCTCCCGTTCATCCACCGCTCGCGAACTTCGTTTTAATGCTAATAAAACTCTCGCTAGCCTAATCGTCTCCCCTCAGCGAAGCTCTGGCAAACCGACTGTTCCGTAGATTTCTGCTCGCGCGTTGCGTGCCGACCGATCGGTCGTCAAACGGCGCACGGTCGCCGTAAACGATCATCGGCCGAGCGTTTAAATAATCCGTGGCGTTTGAGTCGTGAAATTTGCATCGATGCACCGGCGGCCAGTGGAATTTTTGCGCCGCGTAAAATCCTGCTCGCCTTTCACATCGATACACTCGCCGCTCGATACACTCCCGATTCAATTTCACCCCCCGAGCGTGCCCCGACGCACGAATAAATTAACGCCGGACAGAAATCGCCGGGTAAATTTGAACGCGTCGCGACAATTCGTCCGCTGTTGCACGGGAACGGGCGAAAGAGGAAGGCGCGAGGTAGACGTCGCGCGGATCGCGGTTGTCGAGCGAATAAAAGGCACCCAGGCTGGGGGGGGGGGGGGGGTGAAAAAAAAAAAGAAGAAGGAGACACGTGGGTGTAAAGCAGAGCGCGGCGCAACGATTCAGAACCGTGAAATGCTCGCGGGAACCCGAAGCGGCGCGATGTTTGCAATTAAAGCCGATTAAGCGCTCCCTCTTTTCTACTCGATTCCCCGAATAGTCTCCCCCCGTAAAAGGCGGGAGGTTTCGCGCGCTATCCACCACCATCGCCATCGTTGCCGGCGCCCTTCCGCCCCGCGGCCACCCTCGGTCCCTTTCAGGCCGACGGGCCGACATGTATTTCGAAATGGATGCAAATTTACTGTTGCGTACCTCTTGCTCTCCCGAGGGCGAAAGCTTTACGCTTTAACGATCCTTCGCCGCCCCTCCGCGCGCCTGCGGAACGCATTAATTGTCCGCCGTTTTCGAGTCCGCGGGATTTTCGTCTCGCGTTAAATGTAAATCGGATTTCCGACTAACCGCCGCAAATTACTTTCCTCGACCCGGCCTCTGATGTGCTTAAACCGAAACGTTTATCTTTATGTAAATAACCGTCCCCTTTTCCATCTTTCTCTGCCGTTCGGTGTCCCGAACTGTTCCTCGGAGGATCGGAGCCGCGAAGCGAATCGAGGACGCCCTCGCGACATTCCCGCGATCGAATTGAACTAAATAGGAAGAGTCCGGAGCTGCGAATGGATCGGCTCGATGGTCGGGAAAACACTCGAGTTCGCAGCGGAGGTTCTCGCGGATCGTTCCGAGGATTTAAAGCGGCGTGTGTCGAAACACGATAGCCCCGATGCCCGGCACGGGGCTGGATGAAAAGCTGGCCTGGTTCGAAAGTTTCTGGGCGATATACGCGCCGGGGGTCGTTTCCGTTTCGACGTGGCACGGATGAAAAGCTGGAAAGTTCGATCGGCGCTGGCGACTTTAGCCGCGCAATTCCTATGCACGTACACGGGCGAGGTCCGCGCGTATGCGTGTCGCAGGGCGACGTGTAAGTATATCTGGCGACAATGCTCGCCACCAAATGTCGGTGAAGTACTTTTAAGGAGCGCGGAACGAGCACAATGGTGTGAAAGGAAGAAGTTAAAGCGCCCGTACTTCTACCCGCCGATGGATGGGGGAGAGAATCGACGGGAGCGAAGGATGCCCATTTTCCCGCGACTCCGTCGAGCTTTTTCTTCCTCCCGCCGGGTTCAGGTCCGATCCGACAAACAGAACTTTGAATTTTTCGCGACAGAATCGCAGAGAGACGGCCGCCATCTCCGCCGCCTATCTCTCGAGCCGTCCCAGTCGAGTGGAACTCGGGCCGGAAGCTGGGCGAGCTGTTCCGTTCGACCAGCCGTCAACGGCGCACCGAATATCGGTAAATACTCGAAAATATCGGCGCGGCCCCGGCTGGGTATCGATAAGGCCGCCGAAACCGAGGTTCACTCAATTTCGCGGAACTTGCCGTAGTTCCGTAACACTTCCTTCGCTCGATCTACAATTTATCGTCTTCCTAATACAGTTGCGCATGCACTTAGCAAGTTCGCAGACAGGATTTGCATACATCGGCAGAGGAGGGGGGGTAGCGCGAGTCTCGCACACCAGTAAACGCATTCCGCGTACGTGTACGCGTGGCTACATATAACACAGTCCTCTCTTGCGTTCCGTCGGCATGACGGAAATCGGTGACCGTGAGAAAGAGGGTGGAGGAATGAGGCGAGGCGGACAGAGAGCGACGGGGGGGGGGGGGGGGCAAATAAACGACACTTGGCTGCGGGAGGATGGAACGCGCATTGTGCCGCATGTTGCGACCGCATGCACCGGGACAGAGATGCCCCGGTGCCAGCTCGTTCTCGAGTTTTCAGATTGCACGGAAGAACAGGGCGGCTGGAAAATCGGGATAGTCGCGGATACGACTGGGGCGATTTACAAGCGGCCCCGGCGAGTATCAACGTCCCGGTTTCTATTATTCAACGGCAGTAATAGAAGCGGAATTAACACAAGCCCTGGGGACAGTTGACCCTCGCGTCGAGATTCTCACTCCCCGGCACCCTCGCGTTGGCTTCTCGTGGCGTTCCGTTCGACGGAATGGCCCGTTCTTTGATCCGCGAACGAATCAATCAAAGGGGAAAAGAATTTCGACGGTGCTCGACCACCGCAATTCGCGCTGCGAAGCTGTTCGTCCAGCCGGGGGAAAGGTTTGAAAGAACTTGGGGCGCGCGGTTGAATTTACGATAAGCGGTGCATCGGAATGGCCACGTACGCGGCCGTCGGTGATTTATAAGCGGCGCGAACGGCCGCATCGTCGCGAGCATTAACGCGCCTCGTCCGTTATTTAGGGACACCGATAGAATTAATAGAAACGTTAACCGCGTGGCCCGTGCGTTCCGTCCTGCTACATTTGCGCCGTGATTTCCCATTACTTGACACTTTGTATATCTCAAGTAAATAATGGCTGATATAATTTCGCGATCATTTACGCGGCCGGAGTTAATTGCCCAGCGGCCACTGCCGCGGATAATTAATAAGTACAATGAACCGCGCACGCCCAGCTACCACGGGCCCTTCCCACAAACGATCAACTCTGTTTAATGCGCTTTTCTGGATGCAAAGCTCGCAGATACGCTTCGGCTTTATCTCCTTGCAAGGGAAACGCCACTAGAATCAAGGGTAGCCCTTTGCTCGTCACGGAGAACCGTGGCACAGCTTTGGGCCGACCACTTGACCACCTCGATTCTTCCCCTGCAACTTTCTCGAGGAGTTCGCCGCCTTCTTAGCGCGCGAGCCACCGAAATTAAGGAGTTCACCCTCGCCGGCTACTTCGCCAACTTCCTATTCGTTAGGAAATATTGAAAGATACCTCCACCTTTTAAGAAAAGGGGCCAGAAAACGACGGCCTACGAGGAACAGATTGTCCAACAGACAGAAGACGGATTGGATTCTCTTTCTCCCGACATTTCATCCATTTTTCCATACACGTTCGCCTGACCCAGTGAAATCGGAATACATTCCTCGAACGGTATCGCTATCGACAACACGTAGATCGAATGGTATACGCCGCGTCTTCTGACATTTCTTCCAGTATTCCGATGCTCGCTCGCGTACGGTTACGCGTCGCAGGCTAGACCACCGTGAATCGGCTGAAGGTGGGTGTCAGGTAGAGACGGCGGCGCGTGCACGTTCCGCGCTCGAGGATGTGGCAAGTAGACGCGAGATACGTCGGCTATAAAACGGTCGGCGGAAGAGTGTGCGGCGGGGTCGGCGTGCTCGCGAGCATTCGCGAAGAGGGATACGCGACGAAGCCTCACGGGCCATTTCCCAGGAAGCCGTGCTCGGGTTACCTAGCTACGTCCCATTCCGACGCCCGGCGTCCCTGCTCCTCGCCGTTTCCCGCTACTTCGAGGGAACGCCAGACGAACCAGCGCTACTCTCCTCTTTTTCTCGCCAGCCGACGACGACGGATGAACCCGCGCTTAACGCTTCGATATTCACCGAGGCAGCCCCGTTGCTCGCAATTAACGTCGACGTCGGACGATGGTATTTGGCTTGCGATCAACGACGCTTCATCTGCCACCGTTTAACCCGAATATCGCCCGGTTAAAAGGTTCGGGGAACGTTGCCCCGCGAGGCTAAGCTACCCACGGGTTATATATTGGCTCCGCTGGATAAACAGGAGAGAGGATGTTCATCGCTTCCAAGCGTGATAAGCGCAGTTAGGCGCGCGTTAGAGGAAGAGAATTTCCTTAAATTCGCCGGGGATAATGGCAGCGTAACTGTTTTATGATCCTCGAGTCGGGATTCAGGGGGTTCGATTAAAGCCGCGATATCTCGGCCCGATAACGAAAATGGTTAAGAACGCAATAAAGCGGTTTACGTCTCGCGGTAGCTGGCGCCTCTGAGTCACTGGCTCTCGCAGTGCAACGATCAATTCGGTCTCGCGTAAAATTCAGCGTGTCTCGAAGGAGGCGACTGAACCCCGCCGATTTACGGGGACTGGAAGGCTGGCAGGAGTAAATACGCGCCAAGTTCAATGTCGCCGGACGGCTACAGTGAAAGGGAGTCCCTTTGTAAACACCACCATGGAAATACAGTAGCTTATGGATTCGCGGAATCCACGCGTAAGCCGATTTAATTGGCGCGGCTGCCGGTGTACCGCCACTTAGCGCACAGTTAGATATTTACGCGGACGTAAAGCGAGGTAAACGCGCGCTTTATACGTAGTCGCGAAGGGCCAACTTAGGTGGCGCGCACAATTATACGAGAATGTCCGCGCCGCGGCCGAACGTAAATACGGCTTTCTGTGTATTTTACGCTGGAAAGTGGCGACCGGTGTTCAGCGTTATTCACGAGGTCCAGGGGCTTCCTAGGATCCTATCCAGCGGCCAACCTATCGATTTCATCGATCGGCCTCCCCGACCACCAAGCTCGCGAGGCGCGCTAATTCACCCCTTATCGTCGATCGTTGAGGCAGTGAAATGAAATTTAATCTCGACGAAGATCGACGGCGATGATTCGATGTCGCGATTAATGCAAAGCGTTATCTTTCCAAGGATAGGATTTTTTATTGAGAGTGCCGGGGTACCGGCACCCAGGATACTCGTTAATAACGGTAAGTCTCCGGTGCAACGAAACGATCGTAATAATTGGAGCCACTCCATTAAGACGGCTCGAGGGAACGGTCCCTTTTCGAGCGCAGTAGCCTCGCGATTGATTTACTTTTTAGAGGTGCAACGGTTTGTCCGGAAAACCGGTTAATGCGGAAGAGGGAGTCTACTTATTCGAGGAAATCGGTGACTCCCGATCGAGGGTCTGATCGAGCGGTTGGACCTGTGATTTCTCTCCGCATCACGCGAAAAGTTACCGCGTATTCCCCGGAGTACTCGAAGAGGTCTCGTAATATTCCTCTCGAGGTGAAGCCAGCGCGCCTCCGATACTCGAACACGATCGGGGAAGGTGCCTGTGCTCGACTTAGAGCTGGACGACTATTATGCGCCGCCACGATTTACAAGCCAGAGACCGAGGCTCGAGGAGGTCCCTTCGCCTCCAACTGGGTCTTTAAGTCGCTTTCAGTGGAAAAGAGATCGGCGGGTTGGAGGATCGAGTTCTCGCGAGAGGGACTCAAAGTGGCCGCGGCTCGATTTAAGCCGACACCGTGGAGCACCTTCCGCGGAGAAAGAGAACAGAGTCGAGGGGGGTGAATCAAAGAAGAAGACCATTTCACTCTGGGTATTCTAAGGAAACTATGTCCTATGAAATATCGGAAGTTACTCTCGAAGTGTAGGCGAGACCGGGGCTGGTTGTCCCAAGAGGTACGTTGAGTAATTGTTAATAACTTTGCACCGACATATGCTCTACTGTGGAAACATTCACTGTAGAAAGAAGTCACTTCTACTATGCCATGCAATAATGTCCGACCCCACGATCGCACGTTTTTTTTAACAGTTATCAACGTTTGTCGAAAAATTGACTACGTAAGTAAATATTTTTTCTTAACGATTTTTTTTTCACGCTCTATATAGTTAGAACAGAATTAATGTTGAGGGACTATTTTAAAGTTTGTTTATTAGATGATCTATTGACATAGTATTTTTGTTTATACATAAGTTATCGAGGGTTATATAGATTATTAAATTGAAAATGATCGGTCGGGGCTGATTGACTAATATGGTTCAAATTGTCATTTTGTTATTCATAAAGCGATTTTTATTTTTTTGTTTAAAGGGTCTAGCCAGGTGAGCATAGGGAAAACGGCCCCAGCACCAATTTTAATATTTATGTGTACCAAATAATCCTATTTGCCTAAAAAAACACTGAAAGAAATTTCAGATTTCTACCCACTTTCGTTAGGGTGATATGGGGATAACAACCCTAAACTTTACACTACGTTATAAATGCATTGTAATTAATGTTTAAGTTGAAAAATTTTCAGCTTATTATTGAAATATGAAAGAAAGAAATTAATATTTTATAATGAAACAACTCTTGTGACATTGTGTTATTTTATTACCGCTGACATAAGTTACTAATAACATTTTCTTAACTGATTGTACCTACATATAGTCAACCTACCCCATACTGTAAGTGTAAGTGAACCAACTCCGATAATGGGGCTGGTTGACCAGCATGGAAAGTGTTAGAAAAACATTAAAATACCTTAATTGTTGTCACATTGAGTCAACATTCATAATTTAATCAGATAGTCAAATGTATGTCCTACCACATATCTGTGGTTGTGAGGAAAAATGACCCATGTCAATATTTCAAAAAACTTGAGTTTATGCATTAATTTAACTGTAGAATATTGGATGTATGTTTTTATCAGAAAAAAATTGCACGAAAACGAATTTTATACGTTGAAAAAATAATGCAAGTTAACCGAAGTCCAATATTCAATTAATACGCATTTGGCAAAACAACGTAAGTCCACAAAATTTGGAGAATACGACGTATCTTTCCTTTGTGATCGCTTTTTATTTTCTATTTTTATTTGTCTGCATATACTATAACGTATTTTGTGTAAAATAAAATGAGCAAAATTATATTTCACTTAAACGTGTAACTTGTATTTTACAAAAAACAACGTAAAGCACAGAAGAAAACGAAAGAAGACAAAACAAGAAAGTAAAAGGAGGAGAAGTAATCATTTCTTTTCGTTTCTTCTTAACGCCATTAAGCAGAACGACAGAAGTCCAGTGGACTCGTGTCGTTCTGCCTAAAGTGTATGTAAATTATTACTATTTCGTTTATTATTATTTACGTTAATTATACGAATATTGAATATTATGCAAAGCGAAGGAAATATACGTTTATATCGTAAGAAGAAAACAAGTAAACATTGCTAATAAGAAGAATTGGTGTTTAGAACTTTGAACGACAATATTTCGAAAGTGAAAACATGTGACATGGGTCGTTTTTCCTTACAACCACAGATATACCAGCCGAATTAATGATATTTCGCCCACACAATTCATTAAAAATCAAAAACTGAAAAACTGGCCTACCAGCCCGGGTCTCCCCTACGCGACACGAGGAGAGAACGAGAAACGGAGCACAGAAGGAATGCGAGCACGCGTGTTAATTCGAGCAGGCTACCGTCCGAGGGGAAGGTACGGTCCCCTGGAGAACAGAATACGAAGGAGATAAAAAAACCGGAGGAAGAAAGCGGAGGGGAAGTCTATAAAGACGTTGGTGCAGGACCACTTGACTTCAGACAGCGCGGAACACCGGAACTCCGATTCCCAATCGTAAAAGCGGAGGATGCGAGCTAACCCATTCCGAGAGGAATCTATTCCGAGCCTACCGGAGCGAAAGAAGTAGGTGCACCGGTAGGAAAGAGCAGAAGCGAGCAGAGGGGAGTAGAAGCGAGCAGAAAGCCGAGGCAGCCGACGCCAGATGCCAAATTTTACGAGTTCCCTGGTTCTGTCTCTACGACGAAGCCCACGATCCCTATCCGCCGTGCTCTCCTCTCTATCCTTCCTTTCACCCTTTTTTTCCCTCGTCCATTCTCCGCGGTCGAGCGGAGCTTCAATCATAAATCCTGACGTAGTCTGGCCCCGCGCGTCGCTAATCCCGATGCGTGCGATGCCAGGATGCCAGGATGCCAGAAGGGCAGAGGGCGAGAGCCTGGCTCTTGGCAGAGAGTCAAAAGCCACCCCCGCTGGTCCACGACACCGCCGCCTCGCCCCCCCCCCCCGTGCCCCTCGGGGGTAGACGGCACGAGGACCCGGGTTCGCGCGCCAGGAAATCCTCGTCCCAGGAGCACCAGGGGTCATCTTTCACGAGGATTTATCACTGGGGCCGCGACACCTCGCCGAACTTCCCATTCTCTTTCGCGAGCGGCTCGGTCGAAAAATTTCTAACCATTCCTGGGTGGGGACGCGCTCTGCCTTCATTGTTTCGTTACTCCGAACGGACTTCTGAGGGAGCGACCCGCTCTCTCCCGGGAAATCGAGCGATGTCGAAACAACCCCGGCATAACGGGACGATAATTTGACGGAGAGCAGGCGTGACAGCGATGTCGACTAATCCAGTTAAACCTTTTTTCCCCGCGGCACTGAGAGCCGCCTCGATTCGCTGGTCCCTGCTGGCAAATCTCGCCGAGGATACTGCAAAGGAAGCCGAGGGTTCGATGGCGCTTCGCGCGGCCACAGCCAACCGACGTCCGTGAGAAAGGCTAGCACGTGTACGCTGTCAAACGCAGAGAACTGACAAGCCGACGCGACGGCCACGCGTGGTACGTGCACGTGACACGTTACCCGTTACAACGGCGCGGAGGGCAACGGGCTCGCGATAACCTTCTGTGCCGCTGGCTGCTCTATGCGGGATATCCCCGCGACCGCTGCGGCGACCACCGCGCCGCAGCCGAGCGGCGCCGATCGGAAGTCGCCGGGTCAATGTTAATTCGGAATTAATTTCGCGCGAGGAACGCTGCTGCCTGCCGATCACCGTCACGCTCCGCAACCAGGACTGTTAGCCTCGCGTCGCTGCCTATTTAGTTCCCCGGACGGCTCGCCGATCCGCGCGTTTCCCGCGCGATTCGGACGCGAATACACTCGTTTAATCGTCGGGAGTAGTTGGATTACCTACGAGAGTAATTTTCATTTTCGTTCCGACGCTCGAGTTTCGGGTTTCGCGAAATGAGTTTAGCTGAATCGGGCAGCAACCTAATCCATCAGGCCGGGCGTGTCCGCGCCCACCAGTCATGGACTTTGTCTGCGCGCACTTTAATCGGCGGAAATCGTCGGCCGACGAGGGGGAAATTGAAAACCGCCGCGCGTGGAAGCGATAGCCGACGGGGGTATCTCGTTTCCTAGCGCATTAGGCGAACGATTACAGGGACGCGCGTCAATACCGTGCGCGCGTATACGCGCACTCGTAACGTCATTAATCGTCGAAAACAGCAATTAATAAATAACCCCGGCGTAATGGCAATGACTAGCGGAACGGTAAAAGAGTGAGGCGTCGAATGGATTCGGTTGCAACGGAAACGTTCTGTTTGCCATCTAAACCCATCGAAAGTCCTATTAGAGGAGAGCGCTGCCTAGGAGGACGTTCCCGTCGAATTCCTAAGCAAGTAAATTTTCCTCGGCCATTCCGTCCAAGCCACGACGGTTACTTGTTCCAAGTACCGCGAAACTTGAGCGGAAGCTAACGTGTAAGTGGAGCCGCGCGGTTCCCGGCGCTGAATTATCGATATAAGTTTGGTGCTCGCGGTGGAGGCGCGGAGAGAGGTAGAGAGAGAGAGAGAGAGAGAGAGAGAGTTCCTGTTGGGTGCCCGCGGCGGGGCGCAATGTTCGCCGGAAAGGTGCAACTCGATCGATCCAACGACAAAGACAAAATAGCGAGCGAAGCAATCGGTCCGCTGACACACCTGACAGGTAATACCGGCTGCAGAAACTTATTGCTAAGTCCGATCGAATTGTAAATCAAGTCTCGTGCTGGGAAATGTCTCCATTAGATCGGCGCGAGACGTCTCGCGTCCCGACGCGAGCTAGCTTGTCTCCGGCGCCGGCGCCGCGAGCCGCTCAACCCAATTCACGTCCAGGATCGAATCAAAACGCCATCCGCGGCTGGCGCAGCCTGCCAAGTCGGCACGTACCCGTCATCGCGGTTTATACACCGGCGGAGAGACAGACGCGGTCTCGCACATTTTTTTTTTCTGCGGCCATGCTCGTGTCCCGACCATTTCATGCGTATTAAATTGCCGTCCCGCCGAGGGTCGCGGTTCGATCGGCCCTGCCCCGTTCGTCGCCGAAACGAGCCAGAACGAATTCCGCGGTACGGACGCATCTTTCACTGAACCCACTGGAGGGGAATATCAAGCAGCCGCGTGGTTACCGTTCCGAGGACACGCTTTCCAAACGTTTCCAATTTCCATGCACAACGCGGCGGTCGCGTGCAACGCACCAGCGCGAGTCGAAGCATCCAGAATCAACTTCTTTCGATTGATCGAAGCGTCGAGTTGCGGCAATCGGTATGAAAATTATCAATTCGCCAAGCTGTCGGCAGCGCGTACGCGGAGGGAGCGCGGACCACTCCGTTTCACGGAAACTTGCGAGCTCCGGAAATTGTAATCGTCGGCTGATACAAATTAACGCAACTCGAGCGCAAGTTGGACGTAATCTGAAGTTCCCCGACAAGCTACTTGCCGGTTAATCCGGCGCGCGTCATTGCGCGCGGATGCGCGCACCATTCACAGGAGGCCGGAATGGATTTTGGCCAACGGACGACCATCCCAACCGACGAGACGGAACGGAACCGTAATCGAATCGAGGAGCAGAGGGGCCGAAGGGAGCCGTTGCTTCGAGCACGCAAACTAATAATAATTCCGGATAATTTCGATTATCGATAACCGCTTTAATATACACAGTACACACCCTCCCTATTGGTTTCCATAAAGCCACCGCGCGCACGTTCCAATCTGCCCTGACCGATCCTTGTCCCCTTTTTCCCTACCGACCTCGATAAATGTGCCCGTTTCCCGTTTCTTCCTCTCGTTAACTCCTCGTTCCACCCTTCCCTTTTCTATTACAGACATTCGCAAAACATTTCCACCCCGTTTCATCGTTCGCGGGCTTTGTTCCAAAGTTGAAAAATGAGGACGGCGAATTACGCGCTTGCCTCCCATTAATCGTTGATCGGTTGGAAACCTCTCCCGAGGTTTCTTTCGCGAAACTGTCAAAACAATAGTGCGGGGGGGAAACAACAGGGCCACCCCCGAATATCTCGCGATCCACTTATCCGCCCGTTAAATTGTATCCTCGAACTTTCGCCGAGTTGCACGCGGTTCCGGGGCGTAATTCCGGCGATTAAGCCGCGTAAACCAGGGAATAACGCGGCCACCGACGGGCGGCCTCTAAACGCGTTACCGTCATTCGGTTAGCGCGAGTTAAGCCGGCTGAAGAAACGCCGGGCCGCTGGCCGACTAAATGTGCAAACAACCGCGAAAGAGCGAAAACGCGAGGGTGGAAGGAAACGCCTCGTGGACAAGAGGCGAGGTGGAGGCGCTTGCGAAACATCCCCGGGATCCCGCTGGCCCTGGTTACTTCTAGGTCTGTCGCAGCTGATGTATACCATAGGTAGCTTGTTGCGCAGGCCGGCTGTGTGTGCGCCTCAAAGGATACGCGCGGCTGCACGACGTGCGGCTTCTAACTCTGTTTCCCGCGGCACAACGTTTCGCAACTCGGCGAACAATGTTCGTCTGATTATCCGGAAGTTAAGTGCATTAACCGTTGAAACACGGCTGGTCGCGCGTCCAAACCGACGACCAACTGACGAGCGAGCTCTGGCTGGCCCCGGAGTCGAGTCCCCATTCACGGACCGAGGGCTTTACCGTCGATGAGTTCGTGCGCGAGGTTGGATACCTCGGGAATCGTTGCGATACGAGAAGTTGCGGAGGTAGAAGGGACGTTGGACCAGATGCATCCCGAATTTAAAATAGAAACAGCGGAGACGCGCTTTCCGGGTGAGCTCGCGGAGCGAGATGGCAGCGTGAGCACGGAGGGCTTAATTGATAGAAACAGTCGGGCGTAATAGCAGAAGAACGAGGTGGAATTTTCGAGATATAATTCGGGGCCCTCCTCGAGGCTCGCTCTCGTTTGCACGACGAAGCACGGCGCCGGGCTCGAGGATTCGGTAACGAGTTAAATGCGCTCTGGCTATGCAGTCGATAATCGGCCAACAAGATGCGCTCGACTGCGTTCCTGCATCGAGATTCCCCGAGTCTACGGAGCCTGTTGAGTCCCCCGCGAGGGAATGCGGTAACGTATATCGATTCGCAATGCTGTCCGTTATGCAAGCACGATTTCTAGCACCCGCCTGTTCGATTCCCCAACTTCCGTCGACCTCCCCGCCGTCCACGCTCTATCCCGCCGAGTTTCCCTCTCACCTCTTCACCAGGAATGCATAATTTAAATGTCCCGCGTCCCAGTTTCCATCCCTTTCGAGGGAATTGCTGATTGCTATGCCGCTTCTTCCTCGCGAATTACAGACAGCCCTTGGTATTCATACTTTTCAGCTGCCAGGTTCGCCTCCGAGTGCGCCCATCGAGAACTTTAAAAAGCTTCGCGCCGAATTGCGCATTGTACGCCGAGTGGCAATGATTCCAGAGGAATTAAAACTATTCTGGATTAAGCTGCCATTTATTTTCCAAAGCCGGCGCTTCGGCAAGCGGAGCCCTTCGAAGCGAAGTAGCGACATCTTCGGCGACGAGATGCACGGCAATTAAGGAGGAACACTACTGTGACGGTCGGAAAAGTAAGCCATTTTTAAGAATTTTATTCAGGACTAATTTACAGGTTTCATAGAAAATTTTTGTTACCTACCTTTAGTACGCTGTCTTGAGAGGTTATGCAAAAAAAAATAAATAGAAAAACATCCATATATTTGAATATATTAATTAATCTTCTAGACCCCTCCACGCCAGCTAGTCGAATCTGTAACTATGGAGCAGCTGGTCCGAAATCAAATTTAAGTTTTCTTTTATAAACTATATGGGAGTAGTTTCTGTTTTACGCTCGGATTTTTTGATTAAAAACAAACTTTTTGAAATACGCTCGAAAAACTGTCCATCTTATTCGCGGGTTTTCGAAACTTTTCTTCTAAAGCGCACCATTTTTACAATAATAATTTGTTTCAGAAATCGGTACGCACAACGGAAACTACACTCATATAGTTTATAAAAAAAAATGAAATTTGATTTAGGATCTGCGTTTCCATAGTTACAGATTCGACCATCTCGTGTGGAGGGATCTGGAAGATTAATTGATATATTCAAATTTATGGATGTTTTTCTATTTTTGTTGTTGATTAGTCTCTTAAAACAGCGTACTAAAGGTAGGTAGGTATTAAAAATTTTAGATGAAAACTGTAAAGTATTTCTGAAAAAAAATTCTTTAAGATGGATTAATTTTCCGGCCGCCACAGTGGTGTTCCCCCTTAAGGGGACTAGGCAATTGAAAAATGGATTTTTATTGCATTTTCTGGAAGTACTATCTTTTCTGAACAAAATGCCGCTTGGTTTATAGTAAAATTTGCAAAATTGTAGAATTGGCAGCTAAAAACGTCAAGCGGCAACCTATAGTGTCGCCTTTGCCCAGAAACTTTAAACGCGTTTTTCTCGATTATTTTTTTCTTCTCGTTTTTTCCTGATTGCGAACGAATGGAGGTTGAGATCGACTTGGAAAAAATTGCAGGATGTGTAAAACATGTGCCATTTCCGGCCAAACCTGTGATATGGTTCGTAAAAATTCGCGATTCATAAAAAAATTAAAAAGTCACCAGATTTTAGTAACGTCCGAACACGAACGAATTTTTCTCGAAAAAATCGTCGTTTTTCAGCCACCAATCGCATAATTTGGATTTAATTCTTGTTTTCACGGGTTTGGCCGGAAACTATGAATCCATCAAACAAGAATCACACCTTTAAAATCGGATTACGTCACATTTTCAGACCGATATTAAGGCAAAACGACGGAAAAACGTTAAAATGTTTATCCGTCTGCAGCACCATTTTTAAAACACATATATATTTCTTACCATTTATTTTTCATATCTGTATGGTAGTAATAAACATTGGGTAAAACGATACATCTCGATGTGCTTTCATTTTATAATAAATAAATAAAGGACAGAGTCTCCTTTTCACGAAAAAAAACGACTGTCTAGTCCCCTTAAGTCGAAGAGGAATTTCCGACGTGCGTGGTGGAATTAACGGGAGCATGATTTTCATTGCCCGTAACTACCCACCGTTCGTCGAGCTTCGGAGTTACTTCGCAGCTAGGTAGTGAACGCTTGGAAATTGATGGCATGGCAGCGGAATTGCTCGAATAGAAAGTTCCGGGTGATGTTTGCTCGCGTTGAAATAACTGAGAATCGACCGTGCATGTTTTTCAGCGAAATTTTTGGAAAAATTCGATTAATAGCCTTCCGCGGTATGTATTCCATTCACAGAGAGTTATCGAGACTCCGCCACGCGGAAATTTCATTTGCGCGGATGCGTTTATCGATTCTCCGAGCGGGCCGACGGCCGCGCAGAACTGGCGGGGTGAAAAGTGTAACGAGAGGAACGGCCGACAATAGTTATCGACGATGAATCGTCGCGGGGGCACCTTGCACACATGGGCCCCAGGAGGACAGCCCGGATTCACCGTGGAAGTACGGTCAACCATAAAGTCAGTTAGGTAAGCCGCGCCCTTAACAATGGGAAGCCACGCGCCATATGCGGCCCCACATGCTGTGCGTGTCGTCCTCCTCGGCTGCACTTCCACGACGCATGCACCCCACCAAGTAGGGTTACGCTCCTCGAGGGTGTCCGCAGTTTTTTTTTTCCCCCCTCTGCCATCAACTGCCAAGGGTGCACATAATGAAGACCGTGCCAGTAGGTCACGTTGCTCGCCACGTGATTCATGACTTATCATTCCCGATCGCCGTTTACGTGGCCCAGAATCCAGCCCGAGGCTTTCTGCTGCACAGCGGCCAGCTTTCCCCTGCAGCCCTTTTCAAGCTTCGCAACCCTCTCCATTGGAAAGTCTGTTCCGCGAGAAGTGACGAAAGCGATTCGAGTCGATGATATTCATCAGGTCCGGCCCCCTCCGACGCGTCGGAGGCAAACACCGTGAATATCTTGCGGAGCGTGGGGCACGCGAGCGGTTAGACGTGTCAGAGGGTTCGACCGATGCTTCGTGGCTCCCCTTATCGCGGAGGCCCGCGACAACGCATTTACGGACGCATATTCATAAAGCGTATATCTTGGCGACGGGGGATGGTGGATTTATGAACGGAAGGTCTATCGTTGGAGATCGGTCGGGCAGATCGCGGGCCGGTATCGGTCAAGGAATGGCTAGGCGACGGTTTCACCCCTCTGGAGCGGCTCTAAAACACCATCCGTGCAGAAGGGTCGGCGGATCGGGTAACACGGCCGCATGAATCTCCGACGGTGGGACCGAAATCGCATTCGAACCAAGCTAAACCCGGCGATGTATTCATGGCCGTGTAGAACCGCGGCTGGTATGGGTGGTTGTACGGCGAAGTGTCGCGGCGCGGCGCGGCACGGCGGAGAGGGTTGGAGGGCGCGAGAGAACGACGAGGGGTGGGCGTCCGGGTGTTGTGTCGCAGCCGCCTATACACAACGGTATCTCCCGCGTATGATAAATCTCCCGTCGCGGTTCGAGCCTCTATCGTATCGCCGTAGCTATTTTAATATTTTAAAGTTCTACCCTAAATGCGCAGTATATCAAAACTTCTATCATAAATTATATCGCGTCTCCCCCAACCCCGACACGCTACACCCAACCCCCTGCCAGCCGCCGTTCACCCTCGCCTCTTCTCTTCTCTTTGCCCACTCGTCCGCGCGCGTTTCGCACTTGCCCTTTCGGCGGTCCAACGCTCGGGGAAATTAACGGGCAACGGCGCCGACGACGCTCACCCGCCCTGACATCCGCGCGAAATATTATCCGCGTAATGCGGAAACGCCGACCGCGTTCGACCACGTTCAACCGCGGTCAACCGCCCCCACCGATTGTTGGTCTCCGCAGCGGCCGCTTCTCAATTAATACGAGAGAGGATCGACCCTGTTTTACGCGGGCAATCGCAACGCGAAATTCCATTGAGGAGCGACGCTTTTGAACGGGGGAGGGGATACCCCCATCGGCGGCCACGAACACCGCGTCGCTCGAACGGGATCAATTTTCAATGGCCCTTTTGTGTTCTCAATGGGTCTTATTTGCATTAGCATCCTGCAACAACGCGCACTCGTCCTCGCCACGCTGGCAATTGTTGCGGCCGATTTATCCTCGCCGTTTCGTTTCCCCCGTTCCTCGTCGCGTCGAATCGCGCGATCCGTCGCGCCACCGCCGCGGTGGGAATAGCTGCGCGTTAATTAGCCCGGCAGCCTTTAATTGCGACTTCGTTCGAAACCATGGAAGATCTAGGAACTGGTGGGTCAAATAATTCAGGCATCGCGCTGCCGCGGATCAACGACCGTCGAATTAATTGTCTGAATTATCAGTTGATTTGGCCAGCATGCCTCAAGATCGTGGTATCTTTCTGGAATTTAATGCCACGCACGCGCGTACGTACTTGCGCGTGTGTATCCCCCCCGGAGGTTCCGTATCGGGGAAACTCTGAATTACCGTAGGAAAAAAAAATTAGTATACAAATGGCAGGCCGGCGAGTAGGGCGGCAGAGTTGGGGAGCACTTGGTCCCAAAAATGGCCCCGGTTGTTGGAGCAATCGCGAAGGCACGGCCCGGGTTTTACGAGCGTCGAAATTAAGGGAGCCCCGGGCCGCTTTCGTGCATACGAAATCACTTGTCGTTAAGCACCGCCATGAAAAGAGGGAAAAGGGGGTAGGGCGAAATGGCAGGGCGACGGAGGGAAATGGAAGTCGGACGAGGCGGTAGGTGCTCCGCATTACCTGAGGGGCGGGAAGTAAGGGAGGGGTGGGTATTAAAGGCGATAAAACAATACTCCAAGTTTCGAGGCGGCAGCGTCCATTATTGCCGCCAAAACTTTGGTGTAACTGGAGCTCTTCAGCTGTGGGGGGAGGGGGGGGGTAAGGTCTAGCCTCCAGAGAGCAGCGGCTCGAGATCCGCGTTGCATTAAGGCATTCTCGAATAGCCTCCACTTTTATTGGGAACTTAATACCCGTCTATTTACCTCGACAGAGGGTTGGAGTGGGCCGAAATGGATGATCGATCCATCAGGTTAGCCGGATCGCTAAGCACACGCCAGTTTACAAACTCCGCCGACGGCTCGAGAATTCCGACCACAGGAAACGAAGTCTGTACAGGGCTCGCGCACAATGCACGCTCCAGAACCGATCGGTCGACGAACGAGCGACTGCAGGTAATATTCCGAATGGAGATTCAATGGACACGCGAGGATCAGCCTAATAACGTTCAAACGCGATATCTGTGGGCGATCAGAGCCGTCGTTAGATCTCCGGCTTGAAGCCGATACGCGAAACACCGAGGCACGGTCAAAGGGAACGTAACATTGAAAGCACAGTAATGACTGCTACCGTTTCAGAAGGATACGCCAGCGAAGAAGCATAAAGGGAGTTATTATCGGTCGTGCTTTCCCCTTCGAAGGAGCGAACCGAGGATCTAGATACCAGACAGCGCCGTTTCGAGGGACGAAGCCACCCTCTTCCGGTGTCGACCTCGAAGGGGTCTGACTTCGTTCCGTATTCGAGCCGTGGGACGAAGGCGAGGCCGTTAAAAGGGGGCAGAAACACCTTTTAATTCCCTGCGCTGAGACGCGCGTTATATTTTATCCGGGCCTGTTGTCGCTATCAATACCGTCGGGGCTCCTCCACCCTCTCCTCTCCTCAAGCTTTACCCACTCCGCGATCAACCCTTATCTCGTCCTCCATATTTCCGTGCTCCTGTCCCTTTTTTCCCTTCGCGCCACCTTCCTCCCAACAGTCTATTTAATTTAAATAACTTTGAAAAGTTCCCCGCACCTCGCGGATATCAGATCCTCCGTCGCGCATTTCTCCCCTCCCCCTTTCTTTTTCCCTTTCGCTTTCTCGTCCCTCCCACCTCGAGGACACTCGTCTCGCGGTCGACGCTTTGTTCACTCTGACTTCGTCCCGGGCCCTTTGTTTCCGTTCTTGTCGTCTCTGTTCTGCATTTCTCCCGTTACCCGTCTTTCAACCTTGCTGTTTCCCAATTTCGCTCTAAAATAATTCCACGGATAACGACCCGCCCCGCCGACGCGTCTTTTCGAGTTAATCCTCTGGTGGAAACCGGTGGACGGGAAATTTGTCGGGTTTTGTTGTGCGCGTGGCATTAATATTTGATCGAAGGTGTCGGGGTTGAAGTGTCCCTTGGAAGCGGAGGTATCGAAAGTGTGGACGGGGAGGAGGAATTCTTGGGGTTTTAAATTGCCGGGGACCGCTTAATGTTTAATGGATTATTCACGGCCCCGAGTGCGAGCCACCCCGGTGGATATTCATTCGTTACTCGCATCTTTCTTACGCGCAACGGTGGGTCAATAAAGACGGAGATACTCCAAAGAAATTCGCCCCCGTAGCTTCTCCGAGGCAAGGACAGATCGATCGATCATCGAAATTCACCGTGGAAGAATGTGGCCACGTCGATGGCGTGCGCGTGAATGCAATATTGATCGCCGCGCGGCCGCCACCGGCCTTGACGAGAAAGTTCATCGTCGAAACGACGGAAAGCACAAAGTGCATCCGAGGAAAATTGCATTCCTTCGAGTTCCCTTCCTGACCCACTCGAGAATCCACTGAGCGCCGGGCATCGTTGAGACGCTTTCCGCGCGCTTCGCTGCTCGCGCTTTTCCGCTAAGAGTCGATCTAAGATTTGAGAGCGCGGCACCGCTCCGGCTTCCTTGGCTGGTGAAATTTCCTTCGCCGCGTCGGAAGCTCGCGGAACGGATCGGCGCCCGGGGCAATTTTTCGCCGGCGATCCCCCTAATTTGCCGGCCGTCGTTCGCTGGACGAAAATCGGGGCGGCAGCGAGTTCTCGATACGCGGAACGGCAGTTCTAACGGCCTGCAAATTCATCCCCGCCAAGATACGATCGGGAACAACTCGCGAATGGATAATTGAACGTTCGGCATGTTTGCTCTGCCATTTCGAGCACCCTTTTCGTGGTTCCGCCTCGCTTCATCCCCCCCCGCTTGGGGCGCGCTACGCGAGCCAGCGAGCCACAAAGCCGCTATCTTTCCTGCCCGCAAAAGCGCAAATGACACACGAGGCACTGACGGTGCGGCGAGCGCGGCGTTCATCGATCCCCGGGCTAATGACCTCGTTAAAGATACGAGGCTATGCTACGAAACTGCTGGAAAATGGGTCTTTGCCTCTATCAATCGACCGGATACGAATGCCAGCATTAATATCTCCTGGACCATGGCGACTGCTCGGCAGAAGCGAGGCAAATAGGAACTCCGGTGGAAATTTCGAAAGCCAAATGATTGCATGCCGGCGGTACGTATGGCAACCAAAACGATCGTTGCATCGTCCCGGACTAATATTAATTATCTACCAGTTACCCGGCATCCAGGAAGTTGGTGATCACCTCCGCCCCCTCCGATACGAGAGGCCACCTCCTCGAATTCCTTTCCGCACTCGAGCAGCCTCGAACACCTACCATACAAAATCTCGTAAATTTTCCGCCGCGCCGTTTAAGTTAAATTAGTCGACAAAGCGTTAAACCGTGTTCCAAACGGCGGAATTTAAGCCTCGAATCGGGCAAACGTTCGAAAGTAAGCGTGCGCGATTTTAATTAAACGCAACGAAATGAATTGCGCTAGAAAAAGTAGCTGCTGCTGCGGGGCTTGGGTCCTCCGCGGAATTAGAATTGGAGAGCGAGGGGAATTCCGCGCCGCGCCGAGTAGCCTGAAATCGTGTTATCCGTTTCGGCTCGCAGCGATTCCGCTGGGAAAGTAAGCGATCGAGCGCGGCCTGGTTGATTTGCGCGTGCAACGACAGGCGACTATCAGGTGAGGGCGGGGCGAAACAACTTCAGGTGCGCTACTAACAAACTTTACGGCCGAGTTTCCGGCTCGCCGCAAATTCACTTCGTTTTGCTGGTACGCGGACAACGCGTGCGAGCGAAACGCTCTGTTGCCCGGTCGTTCGAATCCCCTGTGTGCGCGTGCTTTTTTTAAACTAGCGCCATACAGTTGTCCCCGTTCCGTCGATTCTCGTTAAGCTCCCACGAAACTGTACCCAGCGACGCCGGTATCGGACTCGATTCGACGTCCCCTATCGATGCCAAAGCTCCGAACGTCCTCCGGTAGGAAGATCGGATCCTGTTCTCGGTCACGGGTCGCCGCACGGCTCAAAGAACAACTTGGTCTGGGCGTTCGAGAGTTCGCACGGAAGGATCGATGAAACGCGACCGCGGAGCGAATAAAGCCGGCAGCGTGCTAAAGGGTGCCCTTGGCCCTTTTGTCGCGCCACCCGGGAGAGACATCAAGGAGACGTCCTCTGTGATCTTGCGCGGCAAAGGTCGATAAATGGAGGGGGACTCGGCGAAAGTTAGGGTATCGTGAAACAGGAGAAAGATGAAGCGGCAGGCGTCGGGCTCGCGTTACCCCCCCACCGGATCATCTACCCCACGTTCCGAAGCCGGTAATTAGAGGCTGCCCGCAGAATCATGCCGGACGATGGATTTCGCAAATATTTAATATCCAAGCGCGAGCGATTCAATGAGCAAACAAACCCGCGGCAGTTATAGGTTTGCGATTTCCCGAAGCCTCGCAGGAATTCCGATAGAATTTAAATGGAAATTTTATCAGACATCCCCCGGGTAGCGGCGAAAAAAAGAACCGCACAGAACGGGGGGGGGGGGGGGGGCTGAGAAAGAGCAGCGAGGCGAATGGCGCGCGAAGGGCGAAAGCGCGCAACTTGCCCGGCTGCCAAACAATGAGGGAGCAGAATTTCGCGACGGAGTTTGATGAATCGAAAGAGGCAGACGTACGGAAGGAAGAGCGGGGGATGGAGGAGCGGGCAAGGATGAAGAGGTGCAACGGCAGTTAGCCTACTATCTAGCGTGTTTATGGTAATTCGGGCCATCCCGCTGACCCAGGAGTAGCATGCATATACATCAGCCTCACTTTGACGCCGATCCATCCAGTCACTCTCCAGCGACCAGACCCTCCTTGCACCCTCTATATTCTCTCCGGAGACCAAACAGTGCCTGGCACGCCCATGTCTACCCCGTGCTACCCCTTTACCCTTCCTTCCTTCTCCCCCCCCCCCCTTACGCCCTGTCGCTCCCTTCAGCCAGCGCTCTCCCGATCCTGCGCCACTCCCTCCTTTGGCCCTCTCGAGCGTGACACGCCGAAGAGCCACGCAATTTGCTTGCCGGCCGATGCCTCCGTTGGTCAGATAAAGAGACCGCGCCGGAACAAATCGGGGAGCAGGGCTGGGTACATTCAGAATTTTCCTGTGATTTCGTCGTTTCCGCGCGAGAAGTTTCCCTCGGACGATCGGGACTCTGTCACCGGAAGACGGCGGAGAAATTTTCGAAGATCCATTCGAGCGGTTCGGTTCCGCCCGACCTACGAGGGAATCGTTGGGCGTCGAAGGGGGTGAGCGATCGATAGAACGTTCGAGGGCGATTCCGGAAAGAGCGTTTCTCATCGGGAAGTCATGGTCTTCACGGGTGAATACGAAATGCCCAGTATTTTCTTGTTCGACGGATGTGACCAGGCCCGCCCTTTCTACCCACCCCCCCCCCCCCCCCGCCGCGTGCAATTCAGGGAGTCCGGCGAATTGAAGCCACCAGGGGTGGAACGGCGGCCGTAGGAAGCGATTCTGACGTTCGTTTTGCCGGCGGGTTTATCGATGCGTTATTTCGCAAATGGCTCGCCATTTGTCGTGTGACGCTCGGACCTCGTCGCCACTTTATATCACGCATGGCTTGGGCCGGGCTGCCCATTCACCGTGCATGTTTTCTCTTTTTCGTCGCCGTTCCGCACACGCGTTTCCTCTTTAGCGCACACGCTTTTCCCGATTGCACAAGCTTACGCCGCGATTTTACGCGATGAATTACGGCCGCGATCGTGTCCGCTCGGCCCGCCCGCCCCATCCCTCGCGGATAATGTCGAAAAATTCCTGCTCATTTTCAGGTTCGGCCAATTCCACGCGCCGGTTGCCCGCGGATTTTCAATCAAACAGAAATACGAAGAATTCCCGCTTTGCCCCCGCTTTATCGATAATTCGTTCGGCACGAAATTCCATTATCCCGTAATATCTGTCGAGGCATGTGTAACTAAGCTCGAAATCTATCTTCCCGCCGTGGGATCTCATAGTTTTACTGCCCGGTCTCGGTGCCCCAGCAGATTTACCGCGCAGTTCGCGCGCTGCGCTTTAACGCCTCGCGCTTTTAACACACCCTTGGGCGCGTCGTCTCATCAGCCATGAAAATTTGCTACACCGTCGGGGTAGCGCTCGTTCTCGCCCGGTTTATTGTCCATTTCATTACCCCTGATTAAAGTGGCAGCGTACGGAATATTCGACACCGGTCTTCTTTTCATTCCCGCTTCCCATTTCGTTCAAATCACCAGTTTATCGGATCGTAATCCTGCTCATTACTGTTTCGATTCATGCCCCTCATCTCCCTGTTAATCATTCGGCTCCCGTCGCCATAGTTGGTCTCTCGGCCACGCTTATTTTCGGTGAAAATATACGAGGAATCGAAATACAATTTTAACATTCGACATATTTGCTAAAACGTACCGAGCCTCGAATCTGCAATTCGAACTTGAACCACTCTATTTGTAACGGTAGATTATTTAGAAGTACTGCAACGGCGGAGTAACGCGAGAGCAAAGAGAAATCGTGGAAAAAATGCTCGCCCCGTGGCCGCGTCGACGCACGCCGCCAGCGGGAAAGGTCAAAACAAACAGCAGAAAACGCGCGTACGTTTGCAAAAATTTTCAGTTAACGAGAGACCGCCGCGTTGAATGTGGAGAGCCGCAAAATGCGAGCAGGACCAGCCATGGAAATTGGTAGGTCAAAGGTTGCTTTAGTGGAGCGGTTGCTGATGCAAGAGGATGCGCGAGGAAACTTTTCAACCGTGTGCACACTGTAAACAGCTTAAAGTAGCCACCGTGGGACATGCTGGAGAGGAGCGCGAGCTCTGCTTTTCGTTAACAAGAGAATTAGCCATTAGCGGCCGTTTCTCGAGAACGCCGCGCTACCTGGAACGAAAGGCCAGCTACCACTGCTCGATAATTGCGAAACATCCGGTTCCTTCGCACAAAATTCGCGTGAGCGATGTCGAAATCGCGTGCCCGCGGACGTTACATTCGCGAGATCTTTGCGAAGAATGATACCTTGCTCGCCACGGCGCTCTATTGCCGCGAAAGAAGCTGAGAGCGAGCCCGAAAAACGAGAATTTCCGAACCTAAACCCGTGCACTCGGGTCGTTCGTCCGTTCGGTGCCACGCGAGGATCTAATGCGAGGACGCAAAACACTCGTGGAGCATCGAAGAGAGGCTAAAGATGAAGGAAGGAGGGATTGAAATCTCTGGGGGGGCAATCTTGTAAGAAGCGATGCCGAGCCGCGATCTGCGGCGCGTGAATTTGTTCGTGGTGCGTGTCGCGAGGCTTTATCCCGGATAAGCTGATTGGCGAACAGAAGGAAGGTGTGTCCACCTCTGGATCGAAGAGTTATCAAGATCGAACGACGTGGCAGTCAAGGAGGCGAGTGCGTCTTCTTGAAAGAAAGCGGTGGGAGAAAATTGATGCTTTCCAGGGCTCGAGAATTCGACGAATCTTTCGGCCCGTCGAGGACGAAGCAAACAATTAAACGACGGCTTGCTGCATAATTCAGCGTTTTGGTAATCGTGTTTAAGAGCGTCGAGACTACTAGCGGGAGGGCTGGAGCGCCGCGACGCGCGCATGCTTCTCCTCTCCTTGCATAATTGCGTGGCTGTAAAATTCGCGAGGCTCGGGCCACTCGACAGGTGAAAAAGAGACCTGGCCCCGTCGAGATCGAGCCACTTCCATATACGCGCGGTGGCGGTTTTAATTGCTCCCTCTTCCCGCGGCTGAGTCACAAAAAGCTACCACCACTTTGTCGTTCGCGCGCTAACGCGAGAGAGACGCTGCTTTCGGATAGAAAATTCGCGTGACGAAAGACGAGCGGGGCGAATGAAAGGGAAAGGAGAGAGAGAGACAGATAGAGAAGGGAGGGGGAGCGAAAAGTCGTGGTCGACGGTGGTCGTGACCGAGGTCGAGCCAAAATGCAAAGCCGGTAATCTGATTTGGCGGCTCGCAGAAGGCAGCGTACCCTCTAGCCCCCGGTAGCTTTACCCCGATGGTATGCGGATTCCCGTCAATTATACATTATAAACAGTCATAAATATGCAAATTCTGCGACGGCGGAGAGGCCACGGGGATGGGGAGGACAGAAGCACCGGCGTGCGTGAGCGAAAGCACGGTTACGCGATTGCCGGGACCTGCGAGCATCTCCCACGCGGATTTCCACCTTCCCCTTACGCCAGACAAACGCAATCTCTGCCCATTTTACGGCGCAATTGCGCGCAGGGATAGATTTTGCCCGCTCCGCTTTCGCCCCCCCCTTCGATCCGTCTGCGGCAAGAATGTTCCGATCAACTCTATAACTGCGAAGTTGTAGCACATTCGGAAGCCGGAAAAAGCTTACGAACGTGATTCTAAAACATCCTGTATGAGGGTTGAAGGACCTCGGAACAAACATCGGAACGCCAACGTGAAAAATTGTGCGGGATATCAACGGCGTTCCGCAGTGGAGTTTGAAGTGAATTGGTGTAAGGAATGCCCGCAGCGAACAACTTTTAAGAACACGATTCCACGCAGTGCACCGAGGTCATTTTGCCCGATAATTGAAGCACCTTCGATGACCCTCGAATGCTGCACGCACTCTCCCGCGCCCTCCTCGTTTCCCGCAGTAATTACAACGGATATTAGTTGCTCGTGGCTGCTTTCTACCAAGAGTAATTGCGACCGTCCCCTGTGTGTACCCGCGCAACTCCTAAGCGTCTAATCGGGTTCTGCGAAATTACTACGTTCGAAAAAGGAGCCGTAATCGCGCAACGATTACCCGGGCTGCATCTGCTCCGATCGATGTAATCGAAAACTATCGAAATTACGCGAGATGTCGAGGGACCTTCGCGTCAGTCACGGAAATAAGGAATGTCCTCGTACAGAATTATACAGAATACTTTTTCGCGAATAGAATGTGGATGGAGCGGCGAAATAGCCGAGGCTCGTAATTTTACATTTATACGCGTAGATATGGGTCACGGGGCTATCAAGAGCGGAATATTTTCATGCAAATCGGCCTGAACTGTACTCGCCAATATGGCGTTTCTTATGGGCGCGGGAATTTCATGACGAACCACCGTTAGCCGTGCGAAAACAATTTCTACGTACGATAAAACGTATCGGCTCGGAATCATGGGAATTCATGGCCAGTTGCAGCCAGTTCACCGATTCAAGATCGGCGCGAGCTGTGTGTGTTGCGCGTCGCGTCGCGGCCCATTGCACCGAATGCAGTTCCGTGCCCCGACGTACACGGGAGCAAAGGGGGAGTTCCGCGGTGGGTAATGCGAAATACTCGAATTACATGCCACGAATGGATCCATTACCCACGCTCGTTTTCGTGTACATCGGACCGGAGGATGAAAGTCTAGTGGCAGATATCACGACGAGCACGCGATCCTTGACTTTCCACCTGCTATTTACCCCGGGAATTACGCTCAACAGAATACTGGCATTACTTTTATCGGCTTCGTGGCCAGTGTCACGATAGCGTGCTTATTCCTTCCGCTCTAATCTCTCGCTTCGTCTCGCCGAGAGAGCTGGCCCGAAAGCAGCGCCACCACGTTCAATAACACCACGGGGTTCGTAAGAAAGTTCGAACCAGCCGAAGTGTAGATTGATGGATATTCGACTCACCGAAAAATCGACGCTGCCTTCGCTTGCCCCGAGTTCATCGTACTGCCCGAAGTCTGCCCCGGTGCTAGCCCTCTTCTACGGTCATCCTTTTATGGTAATCCAACAGTATTTTCACACAACACGCTTATTTCTCACGTGCCAAGTTACCGCGCGAACCGAACGATCGAACACACGCCATGGGAATGCCACGCTGTTACCTCGCGTTGTTAATTGTCGGGGTGGCGCGAGGTGGCGTGTATCGTAACTCGAAGGACAAGTGTCGCCGCGTCTGTTGACTTCGGGAAGAGTCGTGCGCGATCGACATGTATTCGGGAAGAAACTTTAACGGTTTATGATGAAGCGTGACAGCGAACGCGAGTCGTACGTTTTCGGACGTCGTGTTTCTGGCGAATGAACCGCAACGCATTAGGCAGCAAACGCGCGCGTAAACAAATGCGGACGAGGGGTCGCGGGAGCGCGGGTTGGCGCGTATGTATTTACAATCCATCGTGGCCTTTGTGATCGATTAGAGGCGACAGGAAACGCGAGGTGCCGCGTTCGCATTCCTGCCGATCCACCCCGACCCCTTCGCTACAATTCGCGTCCATGTGCATTGGCCCACGCTTGTCCAGTTTGGTGGCCATTTTGGGCGATTGTTCGCGGTTAAGCCAGCCGGGGATAAATCATAATTTCCAGGCATCCCGTGTCACTCGCGTGAGTAAATAGTAATTAAACGTAATAACATTATGATCCCAGCGAACGTTGCATTATAAAACATTCTCTCAGAGGGCACGGATAATCGTTTCCGAAGGCCCTTGTCTCGTATTCGCTACGACACGTCGTTCTTTTCAGTTCCGTTGGCGCGATTGTGCTAACGCCGCGATCCCAACTGCTACGTTTTATAAATAGGCACGACTATAAATCTGAGTTTCATTTAAAAGATAGTAGTCTTATCGTTGATTCATTGCGGAATGCTCATGCGGATCGTGTTTTTTGTAAACATAACCAAGCAGTCCGGAATCAAGTAGCTCAACGACGTATTCCGAATACGGGCCCTATTATCGATAATACGTGATATATTTCGTTCGATACTTTGCCTTTTCGTGTACCGTGTCGCGGTTACGGTTTCGTATTTCCTTTCGTGCGATATCGGCGAATAAATTCAAAGGCCTAGGGTCCACGCCAGAGTTAGACATTCGAATATATGTACGTATGTGTAAAAAGGATCTCATTGCCCAGTATTCTTCAGATACGGATCTGGCGGAGACGGATCAATTTTCTCAAAACAGGAAGTACGTTATAACTGTGCCCACGAAACTAAATTACATATATCTTTACATTTTCGGGAAAAACGATTTTGGCGAGAAATACGATTATCAACGTGTCGAAATAAATGTCGAATTGCACTTAAGAGGGGAGACCACAGTAATGGTCTAAAAATTAAGGGTGTTTTCAGGACTTTTTTCAACCAAAAAAAACAAGTATATCGATGTATTGCTTAGTATAGTTAATATGTACTTATTGAAGGGTAAAATAGTAGATACATTGCGTGACAAGGGAGAGAAGAAAGCGATTTTGACGAGCGCGAAGTTTGCTGCCGAAGCGCAGCGAGGGCAACACTTCACGCCAGGCAAAATCGTATCTCTCCCTTGTCACGCATACCTAATACTTTTTTCAACACCTGCGTGAAAGGCGTGTTTTTGAAAGCCTGCTGAGCGATTCGCAAAAAAATATGCACGTTCGGTTGCGATTTTATAGAAATAAAAAGGCATAAAGTAAAACCACTGTTTGCGATAGACTCCACTTTTTGATTATCTCCCCTCTCCATAAATTTGTTGTATATCGTTTACTGTTCATTCGATTTCGATGGCAGCAAATTTTCCTGAATCACTTTGGCAGCTCTTGCTATATCGGGGAGGGGGGAGTATGGTATCCTGTACGACTGTCACTCTGATTATCACTAATTTTATCTTTTAATGAAAAGGGGTGCTGTGACAGTTGTAATGTCAACATAAACACATATGATCGATATCGATTAGTTCTCCAATTGTTTCTTCATACCACAGGGTAACGCCATGTTCTATCAAATCGCAAACTCAAGTTTCCTTGGGAGTAAAGTAAAAAATGCGAATACGCATCAGTCTTTTTCCCTTGGGAGAAAAGTAGAAACCGCGAAACGTCTGAAATTGACCATTTTACTCCCGCTTAGCAAGCGTAAAAAGACACCCATTTTCATGCAGGTGTTGAAAAAAAATTTTTTCAATCAAATTTATAAATTCGTTTCCGGTATACTCTTCGTCAGAATGTGTGCTACGGCAAAATCGTTCCTTTGACGTTGACAGTTCTTTAAAATTAGCCATATGATTAATCCAAATTCAAAAAGACAAAAATATTTAGAAACTCATAGAAGCCTACGTCTGTTACGTGACGATAAAAAAAAAGTAAATATCGCAAAAGATAACAAAATGACTTACCACTGAAAAAAAATCATTTTTTGGGATGAAGATGTTAATAAAAAAAAATAAAAGGAGGCCGTTAATTAAAAAAATTTGATCATCGCGTAGCAGAGACGGGTTTTTCGAACAAAAAATGGCTTTGTTCATGTCAATTGGACGTATAGTTTTCTCTGTATACTGTCAACACGGTTGAAAAATGTCATTTTGAGAAAAACGTGATCAAAGTTCCGCTCGGCTCAATCGTAAATTTTACGAATTTCTTCATAAAATTTGAAGACGGCATGCTTCAAGTGTATGTCTTTCAGAAAATGTGACAAAGAAAATATCAAATACAAATGTTTCCGATTTGTTACAGTGGTCTCCACCCTTAAGATGTAAGATCAGAAGAAAAGCTTTTGCAGCTTACTGGCACGAAGGATCGTATTGTAAAAGAATGAGTTATTTAAGTAGATTAATAAATATAGAAAATAATCATAAAAGAAAGATACGAGAGTAATCTTCTTATTCTCCAATTATTGTGGACTTACGTTCTTTTGCCAAATGCGTGTGAATTGAATATTGGACTTCGATTTTACATTATTTTTTTGAACATATAACATTTATTTTCCTGCCTTTTTTCTGATATGTAAATACATAAATCCTGTATTCTAAAGCTGAATTAATGCATAAACTCAATTTCTTTAAAATTGTTACATGGGACGTTTTCCCTTATAACCACAGATATTCTTTCAAGCTTCCTTGCTGAATAATAAATGATTTCTCTTTGGAATACTTATGAACCTTTAATTGAATCCTCATTAAAAGCCAGCTTTCAGAGTCGATCTCCAATTACAGATATCCACGGCATGAAATTTCACTCGAATGAATCTGATATGAAAGGAAATAAAAGTGTATTCGCCATTTGTTTCACCTTAAAGATCCATTCATTATTTACGAACGAATGTCCCAGTTATATTCGTTATTTGAGATAAAGTTTGCCCAAGGCCGAAGTGAAGTGGGGCCGTTAGTGCGCCGTTCGCCGTCAAAAATCATTCGTGCCGTTCAAAGCGGTCCCCGTCGCGGCCGTGTAGCCCGATTAATTTCGACAGGTGTCAGATCCCCATCGTGCCCACCGACAGATATCAAAATAGCCCAAGTTCGGTCCGTAACGTATCTATCGTTGTCAGTGGCGTGACATCGGTCGTTCATATCCGGCGTGAAACGGCGCGGAACGCCCCGAAGGCATCAGCCTCTGTTCAGGATGTTGAGTCCGCTAATAACGCGGCTCCCTCGAAAAACCCTTTGGTCTCCCTGCCGATCGCGTGTCGACTTAAACACACGTGGAAAAAATTCGTGGCGCGCCCGACGGCGCTACAAAATTGCGACGACCGGATCGGGGCCAATGTGACCGTTCCTTCGACACACACCGTGTATACACACCGAGGGGAGAAGTAACAGCGCCGTTCCGATTGAAAACCACGAGAAGGCACGTTCCACGGTGGGCAATTATCGCAATTATCCACGGTCGAGATCGTTGGAAACAGAGTGTCCCCTGAAATTAGTTGGCCCCCGCAGTGCCCTCGATGAATCATCGTCTCGTAGAGATTGCGGGACGTGCGTGCAAATCACGATGTCCCGCGATTTTCCGCCGCGCTGGTCCTCTCTATTTCCATCCTGGATACCGCCGTCCCGTTACACGCGCCCCGGTGTCGGTGACTCTCCCGCTAAGAGAGACATCGTTGCGTGGCATGCGTGTCGGACGATCTAAGCGGATTATTCTCGCCCTCCCTGTTTCCCCGGCGTTGCTGGCGTCTCTTCCTCCACCGCTGTCCCGCGTCCTCCCTCAGGCTCGTGGGAAACAAGGCGTTGCAACGCATCACCGGACCCTCTCCCCGTGCGCGTCAGATGCACGCGTGCAACGTCGTTCACGCGCTCTCGCCGATCGCCCCGATACAGGCCAATCTCCTCGCCGGGCTGTCGTCGACATTGATTAAATCGTTCTTCCACGGGATTTCGCTAAACCCGATCCCGGGGCTCGGGTGTTTCGACGTACAGGGTGCGCGGAAAGTAGCGGGCAGGGTCGAGACGGAGTTCGGCCTCCTCTCGCCGAGCGTGCCGATACAATCTTCCAACGTAAGCGGGGCGTAGTTCACGATGTTCTATATAAACGATCTCCCGATTCCCCTCGAGCCTCCGACATAAACAGGATGGATGTTGCAATTTACGCGGCCCAAATAAAAATAGGAAGCCTGCCGTGGAACAGCTTCACGATCGCGAGAGTATGCAACACGAAGGCCTGCGGCGGATCTCCCGGATCGGACCTGCCCGTCTTTTATGGCCCACCGTGAGGTGTTCCCCGATAAGTAATTCATTTCGCGAGAGCCCGCTGCACCTACGCCCTGACGGTTCGCGCTCGCCGCGAAAGGATTACATCGCGATTGGGAGCGTGGCGGGAGCGAGGGGTGCAGATAGCGCGGATGGGAGGCACGATCCTGGCTTTCGGGGTCGATAGGTATAAGGTGCATTGCGAATGGCCCCGAAATGGCCCCGTGTCTGCGGCACGTTCGTGAGGGCGGCCCTGTGTCGCGTCCATGTACGAATATGGATACGCGCGTGTACATAGCTAATGTATACATTAGGGTATTAACCTAGCCGCACCTAGCTATCCCACTGTAAGACGTTTCCTTAATTAAAGCCATCGATTCGCCGACTGATTAAACTCGGCTCCGGCTGGGGAGGTAGCTCCACGGGTTTAGCCTTGGCGGTGCCCTCCATGTCCCTTCGACAAAGTTCCAGCCGGATATTTCCGCGTTGCTAATGTACGCGACGTACGGTTGGAAATTGAAAGGGCAGTATTATCGGTGATGTGGCGACAGACGACGATACTAAATAGCACGCCGGGCTCGAAAGGAAGAACGTGAAGCGACCGGAGAAATGTACGGCCCTCGAAGCACGTCCCTGTCGGAGACTAATTAGTGGCGAAAACTGCAATAAGCAAGGCTCGTTTGCTCGGTCGAAATATCTTAATGAAACCCTCGGGACCCTCGGAGTTCCTTGGTACCTACGTCCGGGGGGGAAGTTCCAGCCACTTGTTCGAGTTCAGTGGGATATTAATTTAGAGCCCCCGCAGACGCACGCGGACGTTTTTAATCGCGGCCAGCGTTATTATGTAGATTAACTCTCGACGTGTATCGGCCCGCGCCGAGCGTTTCGAGGCTGCCCCCGGCGGCTGAACTCGGCTCGTTCGTCGCGGTATTCTTTCGCCCGAACTCTCGGAGTGTTCGCGCGGAACTTCGTTAGGCGGGCTCGCGCGGAGAAGGACGGATTTTCAAGCGACGAAGTTAGACGGTCGGTAGATCTCGACGGGGCACTTAGCTTGTCTGAATGCGCCGCACAGAGAATGAGAAATGAGACTAAAATATATCTCGCTCGCGGCGGTGGCGGCGGGCGGCGGCGCTGGCTGTTCGAGTGCTCCGAAGTATGCCATTAGGGCGACTTCTCAAGCTAATAACCATGACGTGGCCCTCTTTACGGTATTACCATCAATTAATTTCATCGACAAGTTTCCTGATAATATCGATCTGGAAAGTTCGCACATGCGGCAAACTTGCCCGGTTACGTAAGCGCCGTAAGTACATACCACAAGTGCTTACAGGTCTTTCGGTGTTCGCGATCAGAAGTTATTAGATCGAACGTCTTATCGAGCTACCGAAGTAACGCGCACGCCCGATAAGGGACTCGTGGTTCCCGCGACGAGTATCTCGACTGTTTCCCGCGGTTACGAGTGAGCGAATTAAATTCCTCCTCCCCCTCCCCTTGATGCTTTTTGCTCCTCCGTTCCGCTCGAGAGTCTCGCCGAATGCCGAATAAAACGGCGAGGAGACGCCTCGTATCAAATATAGCCGCTCCTCTGACCGTCCATAAAATTCCCCCGCGTCCTCGCGCGCGATTCTTCCTCTTTTTCGACAAAACGGCGATGATCTATTCCGGACGTAGCAGGAGCAATTATTAACGCTCGTAAGTAATACGAAGTCGGCGCGGCGACTTAAATTAGATATCGCCAGCGTGCAGAGGGTTCCTTATTGCCGCCGCTACTCGCCGGACACCCTTTGATAAATCTCACGCGAATGCTTAAATGGTGGCGCTAAAAGGGTAAAGATCCGCGGGGCGCGCCCCTTGAAATCGGATCAAAGCGACGTCTTCGTAAATTACTCAACCTGGTGGATTTAAATGGACGGCCGGTTACGGGCCAGAGACACTAATCTCGACCGCATTATTTTCGCACCCTGGCGCCGTGCGACCAGTCAAGGCTGTACCAATGATAGCGGGGCGGGGGGAGGGATGGAAAGGATTTTGGCTCTTTACTCACCACCGTCCGGGGATATTTGGGCCAATGGATCGGGACATGTAGCAGGATTTGCGGATTAGGCCGACCGCCGAAGGAGGAACGGCGTTACGTCCGCGTCTGGCTTAACCGCGGGAACGGATAACATTGCCGGAGGATACATCGAGTTGGATAGTTATGGGCTAACATTTTATATCACCCCCCGCTCGGGCCTTCTGTCCTCGACCCACTCTCATCACTGTGAAAGACAGCGAACTTGAACAAACTACTCGTGGCCCCGGACAAGTGACTTACAAACGGGACAAAGAAAGTTCGGAAGGACACGGGGGACTGAGTACGTCCGGAGGAGGAGCATCTGGCGAGTCGGACAAATCCTGATACCGTAGTGCGGTCGTTGATTATATCAAGTTACGAACTAAGTAGCTATCTTTTTTTATTATCATCCCTGCGCGGGGTCTTAGTTAGTTCGTAACCAAGTAGGTAGACTGATTGAGCCGTAGGGGCGACCGGGGCAAGTTGATACGTTTTTCAGTTTTCAATTTTTTTCATTTTTGTTCGAATTAATTGCTTAATAACAAATATGCTAAAATATACTTTGGTCCTTCCTGTTTAATATATTGTAAATGAAATGTTGAGAAAGTACATAGAAAATGAATGAGAAAATGTTATTTGGACGAAGGTAAAATGTATCAACTTACCCCACTGCCGGGGCAAGTTGATACTGCTCTGGGGCATGTTGATACATCTGTAAAATATCCGTTTAATGAGTTAAGGGTGGATGTCTGGAATATCCCACTTTAACACGAAGTGTTAAACTCCTTTTCTACACCAACACACGCTTTTTGAAAAATATTTTGTGGTATTTTTACGCGATTAGTTTTTCTGACATAATTTCGTACCATTTTCCTAGAAATAAAAGGAAAAATCCAATTAAAAGTAGTAGGGAAAAATTGATACACTCCCCATGAGTATCAACATGCCCCAGAGAAAACGTATCAACTTATCCCACAGGAAGTCATTATGTACAAACATCTCCATAAAAAAATGTAGAGCATATAAACAAAATAACAAAACGTAATTACCTTACCTCAGCGTTGCCCCGATGGGCGGTCCGAGAGTACGAGCATTCATCGCGTTTTCCAACGCTCGCGTGGAAGGGGGCGCTCGAAACCAATGACGTTGCGGGCATGTACCGGATGGGGAAAAATCTTGTAGCGTGCATGTAACCGTTACATGCTGATTTCATTGCGATTAAATTGATTTGACTTGTGGTTATAGGCTGATTTCAAGTCGTTTGGATTTGTGGTTATGGGTTATATTTATCGATGACTGCGTAATTTTTTTAAACCCCTGGGGCGGTTTCTTTTTCTTCATAATTTTGTATTCTCATCCAAACTACGTATGCCTGCAAAGTTTCAAGTCTATTGCATAATTGGAAGTGGGTTAAAATTGAGTTTCTAGATTTGAACTAAACAAACATACAAACAAACAAACTACACGCACACTACTAGTGTTTTCCCCATCCGTTACATGTCCGCGACGTCATTGGTTTCGAGCGCCCCCTTCCACGCGAGCTTTGGAAAGCGCGATGAATGCTCGTACTCTCGGACCGCCCATCGGGGCAACGCTGCCTTTCCTTTAAAGGATTCAATGTGATGCCCCAATTAATTTGAATGATGAAATTCTCTATCCCGTCTCAAGACGGATTGGAAAGTGAACACAACTATTTACTTTTTCTCTATCGAAACGAAGACAGTTAAAAATGGTTTGCTAAAGTCAAGGTACACAGACGTACGGTAGATCTTAGTAAAGAATTGATCAAGAAGCTTCACATATCTCGCACACAAGGAGTTACATATACAGTGGGGGACAAAAGTATGTGGACACTTTTAAAATCGTATAACTTGGTCAAAATTGGTCCAAACAACTTGAGTTTTTTTTTACAAGCTACAAGGATTAGTTTGCTAAGTGACGTGTTTCGTCATTTTGAAAAAAGTTGCAATTTCAAAAGTTGAAAGATCATTTTTTCAAATTTTTTGTGTGTGCTCGTAATGAAAATTTAAAAAATGCCTTTTGTAGATTGAAGTAAGTTGTATACACGCCTAAAATTTCATTAAAATCGGTCAACGTTCCTCTGAGCTATAAACGCTAAAAGATCGCAGAATAACTTCGAAAATCGCTGATTTCCGGGAATTTCGCAATTTTCGACCTTATTCTGCGATCTTTTAGCGTTTATAGTTCAGGGCAGCGTTAACCGATTTTTATGAAATTTTAGGCGTGTATACAACTTACTTCAATCTACAAAAGGCATTTTTTAAATTTTCATTACGAGCACAGATAAAAAAGTTGAAAAAATGATCTTTCCTATTTTCTCTGCTATTCCGACCAATTGCAACTTTTTTCACTTATCAAACTAATCCTTCTAGCTTCTCAAACAAACTCGAGTTGTTTGGACCAATTTTGAACAAGTTATATGATTTTAAAAGTGTCCACAGACTTTCGTCCCCCACTGTATACAGTGTCGAGATAATTCGTCTATATCAACTTGCCCCGGTCTCGCCTAAAGCAAATCCCGTGAATTCTGAACGCGGACAGCGTAGCCGTGTTCGTTAAGTTCGATGTAGAATGTAGACGAAGTGCCGTTGTTTGTTACGATTTATGAGATATTCGATGGAATCCTCGCGGTGGCATAAGTATGCAGATTGCACGGCGCCCGTGACGTTTAAAATTCCAAATTCGTCATCGTGCCCAGATTTCGTTTGCCGCCGGTAGAGTCGCTCGAACGGGATCGCCCCTTAAATCGAATTGCAGCAACTCGCTCGGGCGTGATGAAAGAAGTTGGAGGTCTCTTCGTTCCGGCTCGGAACGTCGTCGCGCGAGCTTCCGCTCGAACGGCGGATAGACCGGCTTGTTACACTGCTTTACTTACGGGACAAGTACTTGGTTCGTTACCCGCCCTCGAGAATCTATAATATTATAAAGGAAGTCGAACGTGTGCATGCAGCCCGGGAGCACTTCTCCGCGGAAGTTTCCCCGGGACCGTAGCGGCTAAGGTATTTTTGCATCGGGCTGTTAAAACGGCGGGATTAAACGGGGCCCGGACGTATCGATAAATTGGAACGTCAAATTTATTTTGTCGCCGGCTCGTTATCGCTTCGGATACGATGTAGGTGCCTTCCACTCCGGGAATCGATATGGCTTTTGCCGCTGCGATTCTATTTTCTAAGGAGCCGGCGATTCTTCTTATTCTCGCGACACGACCTACTTCCCGGGCGATATTTAACGACTCGAGATCGAGGAACGGTGTAAGTCCATTTCTTAGATTTCCGCTCGTCGACGGGGAATAAGGCGGCGAGGGGCGAGGCTGTTTATACTTTTCCGCCGTAGTCGTGACCCGGCGACAAATCTGCCGCGATCATTTTATCGGGGGCCGACGGGGATCGAGGTCCGTAAACGGATTAAATGGAAATTCTCGATCGCTCTCTTCATCGTCGCAGGCGGCCGTAGAACGGAGCGTTGCAACTTGTCACTGTTTGTTGTTTACCGACTCGCGCCGCGTCAATCTACCCGGGGATGGTCCTAGGCCGAACAAAAAGCTCTCTCGAATACCGGGTAAGGAGCCAAAGCATGGCGGATATTACTGAAGCATAAATCTGAAAGCAGCCATCGGCCGGATGGGTTCTGGCCGCTAGCCAGGGTGCTTCTTATAAGTCGCAATACGCGCGGGCTTTTACACGGCGCGCGGTGCTCAGTCAACGGTTAACGATGTGTCAAAACTATTTTTGTTTCCCCGCGCTAGCGATACATTTATGACGACGCGTACACTCGCGTCCCTATCGCTGTCACGAAATCGCAAGATATACAACTTGTTATCGCGGCCGTGGATTTAAAGTTGCAGGCCTGCGGAATAAGAGCAAAGCGCTAGAAGAAGCGACAGCGGACCGCGATCTGTCACTTTCGACCACGGATTCCAGCCGCTGCTACGCTCGCGTCTCGCCGTTGCTCGCCCTCAAAGGAGCTCGTAATTATTTCGTTGGACTGGCAAAATGGCGGTGGCCCCGCTGCGGGCCGTACAGATCGCGGTACAAAGCGTGGAAAATATTGGTGTCGCGGATACCGCGGCGGCGTTTAATTCGTGTCAAAATACGGGCCGCAAAGGGACCAACGGGGTCGCTGGAAAAAAGAAGGAGGAAAGAAGGATGAATGTGTCTAGCAGTCGGCTAACGGTACCCGCGCTTCCTCTTAACGCGCGGGCTTGGCTTTTTTAAACTCAGCTAGCAACCCTGCGGGGTATTGTTCCGCGGGATCCTGAAATTATTACGTAAGACGTTGCAGCGGTTTCGATCGATCGCGGGGGAGCGGTCGGGAGTTCGAAGTGGAAAGCACCGGGGATTTCTAAAATCATGCCGGAGCGTGGCTGGGAATAGTGGTCCGTTAATGACAAAGATGAAAAATGTCGAGTGGAGAGGCTATTACTTCCGTCGCCAGCGGAAGGTGGTCCCGATGTTGCGGGGTCGATGCACCGTCGCGAGTCGCGGCGAAATGCCCCAGATATGGAAACGGACCGGGGGGAGGAAGGAATGGTGGAGGGCCCTCGAAGATGGTATCGAAGCCATCGCGAAGAAACAGCGACGGCTGTGTGCCGGACGGATTTTTGCGAGTTCAAGTGTGGCGTAACTTCGCCGGGGGAGCAGGTACAGGGAATGTTCGAGGGCGGAGTAGCTGGGAACGAGGTATTTTCACGCGATGCTAGCAACGACCGGCGGAATCGAGCCTTTCCAGTGGCCTCTCGCATAACTTTGCGGCTGTTGAAAAGGAAAACGTCTAAAGCAGTTGCGCCAACGGGCTTCCCTTTTTTGCAGCGTCTACCTCGATATCTCTTTGGTTGAAAACAGCTCGACGGAGAATTATCGAGACAATTTATACCGGCTACAGTTCACTCGCTGCAGCCTCTTTGCGCCGTGCTCGATCGAAATTAACATCTTCGAAAGGGCGGCCGAATGAAATTGGCAGAGTGCGCGGTGGCTGCGTAAAACCTGCAACGGAGATCTGTGTGCACACCTTTCGTGTGGCGGGGCATTTTGCATTTGTATAGTGGCACGTTAGGAGGGAGATAGAGGTGGAAATTCGGGATCGTCTAGCGTTGCGCTTAAGCCGCCAGCTGTGTGCGCAGTGTGTATACGTGTGTACATTTGCCATCCAATCTCGTTGCGCAACCCTTTGCTTGCTTATGAAATATCACAAACTCCTGGGGTTGTTAATCAAACAATAATAAGCCTGCACCCGCGTGTTGCGCAGCGATATACAGCTAACGGTGGCAATCCCTTCCGTATTATCGTCGTGGCGCGCCTTTGATAACGATTCAATTACGATCACTGCGCTTCCTTATTTTCCTTGCATTTCCATGGGCGATAGATTAGGAGCCGGTTGCCGCTTTGCTGCTCGCTCGGCGTGTTTCCTTCAAATATTTCGGAGCGGCACCTTGCCGTTTCCGCAAGTAGAGCGAGGCCAATAAGAGTGTTAGCTCGATCGCCGATTCCATCGATGGTTCCGAGTTAGGTCGGGAGGTTAACGCGGCTCGAAAATTACGCGTTCCTAGGTTATAAAGAGGCGAGGCGGCCGAGATAGGGGAAAGTGGGGCAAGACGGGGTAGTTAAGGTTTGACGATTAATAAAACACAGATTTTCATAATCAACTAATCAATTTTATGTCTGAACCATTCTTTGGTAATAAGTCTTTCAGTTTAACTGTGAATCAACCTAAGTTTTACAGGTTCCAATAGAATAAATAAAAAAATTCAGAAAAAGTCGTTTCTCGCGGTACCAATTAAAAAACAATATAAATAAAGTATATATATACAAAGTAATTATTTATTGGGTTGACAGAGGAGACACACATGTATGGCTTCGTCGTCCTCATCTCCTACATCAACATAGGAGAAATGAGCCCATTTGCCACATATTTGACAGTTTATCCACCTTTCCACAAGGGAATCAGTTCGTTTGGATTAATTAATAGAAAAGAAGTATCATTTTCCTCGGTCCGTCTTCCGTCTGTAGTTTCTAAACATCCTGGAACAATGAGAAACTTTGATTTTTATTTTTAGGTTTGTGAGGGGCATGATGGGGACTCCTCTCATTTTCATTACCCCATCATGCCCCTTCGCGTCTCACGACAATCATATGAACACTGCTCGAAACATTATTTACAAAAGTATAAAATAACATACGTACCTTATAGCCAGCTAAATTCTGCCTCGGAAACACATACATGTACCGGAAATCTTCTATATTATTATATCACTGCCACGGGTGCTAAAAATAAGGAAAAAGTAAGGAAGTCCCAATAAATAATAAATTCTGATCTGACTTCGTCATGCGTCCACATGTTTCACCGCTTCGCTAGTCACTGACGGTGCCGATAGCGACGCGTCTAACGTGTATGCTCAATTTTGACTCGGGCGTTTGTATCACGAGATATTGGGGGTACCCCGTCTTTCCCGCCTCCCCGTCTTGCCCCACCTTCCCCTACACACATAAATACCCACGTACGTAGCGCGGAGGGTTTAGCGTTGGGAGGACCAATTCAGCAGGCAAATTGTTTGAGGCCAATTGAGGTCAGAGGCCCTCTCTTCTGGCCGATCTCGTTCCTCCTTTACCAGCCACGGAGGCCAGGCTCTAATGAAAGTAACTGAAATACTGCTACTGAATGTCGCGCTTCGGATCTCATTCTCTTAAGGAAATGCCTGCGCCCGCTCGGTCCCTGAGAAATTGGACGCGGCCTCCCTAATTACCAAGAGAGCTTCTAATTCCCCTGGATGCGTTTCATCTCGATCCACCCCCTCTGAGGGAATAATTCTTGCTCCATTAACCGACTGGCTAATATCGCGCGGCAAATTTCAGCTCTCTCCGGTCCAAACACACGTCCAATTCTTCTCCACCTCTCCTCGGCCCCGAAATCTCGAACAGCGCAAACTTTGATCGAGCTTCCTTGGCCGAGACGCGGACGAATCGAATCGTCGACCTGCACGTCCAGTCGGTCCATTTCGGCCGGGGGAAGTCGCCGGCAATAAACCCCGTCGTTTCATTACCGTTCCCCCCTCGGTCTCGAGCACTTTTTCCGCGAGTCGCCGATAAATCGACGCGGAATTTCCGACACCGAGCAATTATCGGCAGCGGTCGCGTGTCCGCTCGGCCTCCCCCGGACCCACCGATCGGTCCATTACTTTCGAATGGGCCGTCAGTATGTGCGGACCCGCTCCCCGCGCCCCTTTCCCCAACGTATTGCCGGCGACGAAGCGACCTATAATTCAATCTTGTCAAATCCATTAACGCCGGCAGCCGCGGTCAGCTCCCATCGCCGCGAGAGACGTCCCGACTCAGCACGGCCTCCGACACTCGCTAAACGTGCGTGCCGCGTGCATTTTTTCCATCCCCTCGATCATCTCTCAATAACCCCGTTCCCATCGCGACGGGGAAACGGCCCCGCGACCCGTTATTTCCAGGCGAATTTAACGCGTCCTCCGCCTCGCGCTTAGCCAGCGCTGTAACCCGAGGATTTCCTGCCCCATCTTTCCCTTACCTGGGATTTCCACCCCCATCAACCCCGTGTTTGCGCGCGTCGCGTTATATAACGGGGCATTCTCGGAAAAAGCGAGCGCGGTTTAATTGAGCCCGTAGAGGGTGTGCTCTACGCAGGGTGCGTCGTTCACCTTCTATCTGGCTGAATAATGGAGCGGTCGTAAAATCTGTTCCACGCTTCCGCCGCGCCGTTCTTTCCCGACCAGCTAGCGTTTAATTCGTCGAAAAAGCGGCACTCTCGCAGGTGCGGTGCACGAGCATCGTTGCCCGCGTAATTGTCTCCGTCGCTGAGCGGCACTTCATTCGGACAATTACGCGCCGGTCGTTTCCCGCTGGTAACTTTACATTAGGATTAATTGCGCAAAGAAGCTCAAAGGCGCGGCCTAATTGATAGAATCGAGCGGGGCTCGTTTCGGTAGGCCACCGCACTCGTTCGGTTATGCACCCTTCGTTGCTCCGTGCCGCCCGTACCCGAGCTTGTTAATCCATCAGCTGGCGAGGATGCCAGCTGCCTCTGACGCCCGGTCCAGCGAACGCCTGTCACGATTACGAGGGAATTTCTTTTAATCGCGACACGGAGCTTTCGCGATCCCCTCGCGGTTATCAGTGGCCGGTTGTTTGCTGGCGTTTATTAGAAAAGATGATTACGGAGATTACTGGAGGCGCGCAGCGTCGCTCGCCGTTAGCGTGATTCACGCCAGGCCAGGCCGCGTCGCGCCTCGCCGCTACGCTTCCAGCGGCGCACTCGTTAATTCCGTGGGTGACCGCGCGGTTCGTGTCCGGGCACAGTAAGAATTAATTAAGAGGAGCTACGTTTGCGTTATTTATCGGGGAAGTGGCGGTAAGGTGATATCGATTATCGTTACCGGGGCAACTGGTCGTATCCCACCGTTGATTTAATACGAGCAAATCCCCGCGGGTATTTATCAAAGTAGACGAGCGTGCACCCGCTGATGGCAGCGACGCCGCCATCGTTCACAATTAGAGCGATACGCGCGGCTCTCGGTGCAAACCGCCCGCGCACCAGCTCGCGCGCCCGCCGACCGAAGGAGCGTTGCATTCACCGCGCGCCTCCCATTAACGCCGGCAGAGATCCACTCCTGGCTGTGGCGCACGATATAAGTAGATCCATCATCATTGAGAGTAACGCAGCAGGCACTTCACTCTCTACCCCCATTACCGTGCTTTCTTCCCACGATGCGCCCCGCGATTCACCTGCTCTGCTTTCCAGAAACGACCGGCAACGTCTGGAAAACGCTCGCTTCCTCCTCTAACCAACGCTCCCGAATTCGTCATTCAGCCACCGTTTAATCCCAGTTTGCAAATTATGTCGTCAGAGGCGTATCCGCTCCGCTTCGCCCCGCACCTAACCGCATCCGCTTCGCGAGCACGAGTGCGCTTATAAATCCGTTAATGGCCTCTCTTGTATATTTTCGCCGCTGAACGTTATCGTCGGGTCGAAGCTGCGTACGCACCAGATAGAAGTCGGTGATCCTCGAGTCCGCGGAAATACTGTCGTTGCTGCGTAGCAACGTCGGCGCTGCGCCATGTCGAGCTCTCAGCGTTGGCGGGTTCGAGTTCTACGATTTTCGTTCAACTCGATGAAAATGATTTTCTTAAGGGGTCGTTCTGGTTAGCGCGCCGATAAATTCAGCGATTTTCAGGAATTTATTGCGAAGACAGGAATTATAGTAATGGAATAAAACTTTTTTTTCTATCGATTAAACTACATTTCTACGGCAAATAAAAAATATAAAAGTTATAAAATTATTGCTTCTAAAATGGTTTTGATGGCGATTCTGATGACATGTTTAAAAATTCATGCCTCGCTCGTGCAGGTGATTTCAGCAGTTGAACTTATTTAAAACTAAAAATACAAACAGATTCTTGATCAGTATGACAGTCGCTATGGCCCGTACTAGAGTAAATAATTTATCCTTAAAATTAACAAAATGGTGGGCAAAATACAAGAATCAATGTATTTTGGTTGTGTTTACTGTGCTATTTTCGATTTTAAAAGTAGGTTAGACTCAACGGAAATACTTGGTTGTAGTACCGACCAGATGTATAGGTGTGCAGAATAATCAGTTCAATTTATAAAGCAATCGGTTCGATAGATTTTGAGATTTTACCTGCACCATGTGAAAAAATGCCGTTCCTAGAAAAACGCGTTCAAAGTTTTTATGTATGGTGGTCGAGGCTCTGCGCTCCCTACAAAATACCTACGTAGAAGCGAAAATAATTAGAATTTTCCAATGAAAATTTAATAGTACATTCTTGAAGATATCTACTTTCGAAAAATGTTATAAAAAAAAATCGATTTTCTCAAATCGTCTAACCAGAATGACCCCTTAAGTCGAATCTGTTGCGAGCAAGTCTCGGCGCAGCGGGCATTTAGGCGATCCGACCGTGGACGGGAGATCGACTTATCGCGAAATGCGAGAGGGTGTGGGGGGGGGGGGGACGAATGCAAATTCAGGTCGGAGCGATGCGCAGGTATACACCTTTAATTCAACATCGCGCTCCGCCGGCACACGGCACGTTAACAATGGGGTAAACAGAGAAAATTACCGCTTGCCACGAGCATCGAGGCTCTCCTCCACCCTGGCAGAGGTCATTCGGTTGGCGTGACAACCCTTCCACGCCCTTCCCTCTCCACCGCTCCTTTTCGACGTTCACCTCCGACCCCTGCGTGACGAGCCGCCCCCCCCACCGGTCGCACAATGCGCTTAATGAAACTCGATATAGCTCGGACCGATAACCCTACCCCCGCGGGTTGGCTGCCGGGCTGAAAGCCCATCCACCGCCACCCCTTTGACGGACGTTCCCGCTGGTGGGGTGTCTAGGAAAAAGGCAAATTAAATCCGCAAGTAAAATCGCCCGACCCCTCGCCGAGAAGGGTGCGAAGGGAATCTGGCGGAAGACAGCGCGGGGTTTAGGCGACAATGGCCTTGTTAAGGCACCCACTAATTGCAGCCAGCTCCTTAATGGATCCTTACGAAAATTGCATCGACCTAAGCCGGTTACGGAGAACACGCTCTCGATCCTTTCTTCTTATTCTTCCCAAAGGCCGCGCCCCTCTTCGCTGTCGGTTTTGTCTTGGCCCGGCCTGATTCATCCCCCCACTTCGGCTCGCAGCTTTCGAGGGTATCGGGCACTCCTACGCCAGACGCGAAATAAAACATCCCTGGTGGTGTTGGGAAACAGCAGAATTATCCCCACGGCAGCGCACACCCAGAATTCTCTTTAGCTTGGTTCCACTGTGCGGTCCAAATAATTCGGAATCTTCCCGATGAGCGTACACGTTTCTGAATAGAGGCTCCCCGGAGCAGGGCCTGCTTGCCGGCCGTTCTTTCGTCTGTTTCCCGAGGTGTGCGCGCGAGTTTAATCGGCTGGATCCACGTCGACCCCGTGCTCGCCGCGTTAAACCTCTGCCAACGGCTCGGGCTATTTTAGCAGATCAAAGACAGCGCCGGGGAGATTGATACGCGGCCCGCGGGACACGCCCCGCAAGATTCTCGCCGGCCACGTTCGGCTGGCCGATAAATAAAGTTAGGCCCGCGCTGCATTCCCCGCGGAATTGTTTTGTCGTCGGCGTCTCCGGGTGCTCGTTAACGCGGCCAGAATTTTCGGCATTCTGCCTCACCTTCAGACGCCTCGCGGCTCGCGCAGCTGTTCCGAGCAGCATTCAAATTTTTCGCCCCTCGGCTCGCTCGTTTCGTCGACCGACGTTTCGGGGACCGACGACGCCCTTTGAACCGCGCGACTCCAAGTCGCCGGAGCGTTTAACGCTGAACGGAACGACAATTATGTTTCCGCGTAGACTCGATAGTCCGCGATCCGGTGTTCGAAAACGGAAGACTCTGCCGTGTTTATTGCTCCGCAAGCGAGCTTTGCGTAGCTAGGGGACAAGTGTCTAAAACGACCCACTTAAGGCTTAGTTCATATAAAATATACAAATACATATTACTTAAATAGTAGTAATGTAGTTTTTGTAAGTTAGTTTAACTACTTTATTATTGGCTGATACTAAATTTAGCTACCTGATCAATTACATTTTTTATTCGCATTTTTGTTAAGGTATACTAAAGGATCATTTTGTACACCTATGTGTAGTGAATTATGTGTATTGATTTATTTAAATAAAAACAGAAATTAAACTCAGTCACAAAATATGGGAATATAATAAATTAAAACAATTTTTTTAAAAAATCAAATCTTCGATAAATTTTGGTTCATATCCAGTGAGTAGAATTACTTAAAATCAACTAACGAACATAAGAAAATGAGATCAGCTTCATAGACTCAAATTTTTTGGCGCACCCCCTGGTATTCTTGGAATCATTTTACCCTACTAGAGAGGGTAATAATTTGGGGTCTTATGGCCCCAAACATCCAACTCGCATTCAGTGGTTGAATATAACGTCAAATTATTACATTCGGTGACGAAACATACCTACATTCAATTATTGTTAAATTATCATTAAATCCGTCAAAAAGCAGCTGTCACACTAACAAGGGAAGATTCCAAACCCGAAAATTCAAAAAATTCTGAAACTTTGTGAATATGTAGGGGATTTCCTTTTGATTACAACGCAATTTTTGTTCGTTGCCCAAATTCAATCAAAAGGAGTGAAAGGAGTTAACCCTTTGCAAATTTGGCTATTTTCCGATTTTGTGGTATAACTCGCGAACTGTAAGAGATAGAAAAACAAGTTTCAAAACAAAAGTGACTTCTTTTAATTGGAGCTATCGTTTGGTAAAAAATATATTTTACAGCTCACGAATTATACCTAACCCAATATCGGAAAATAATCGGATTTTCAGAGGTCAATTACACCCCCTTAGATTAAATTTGGGTAGCAAAGAAAAATTGCGTTATAATCAAAAGGAAATCCCCTACATATTCACAAAGTTTCAGAATTTTTTGAATTTTCGATTTCGCGATGTTCCCTGGAGAAGCCGTTTTTGACAAAAGTTACACAACATTAAAAGGATCTTACCTTAGATAAAAGGCAACAATTTTGATTTTTTCATGTTTATAATACACAAGAGCATGGCACTTCGCGCGACACTTGACGAAGTACGGTCTGAGCTTTTGTGCACCGATATTACGAAATTTAAGTGATTTCGGCGCACTGGTTCGGTCAATTAACTAACAAACTAAAAACAAGCTAAATGGTAGCTTGTTTTTAGTTTCTTAATTGACCGAACCAGTGCGCCGAAATCACTTATATTAATTATTACGGTCGAAATAAAATTTATAATTTTTAAAATGAATGGCGAAACATCCACATCCACTGTTAAGGAAAGTTTCTTTTCGTTTATATCAAGATTGTATGGACATGAAGCCATGAGAATACTTAAGGATTTATCCAGCAGTAGATCCCAGTTAACTAAGATAAGTAATAGAAAACTATTTTTACTTAAAAAAAAAAAAAAAAAAAAGTAGCTTGTTTTTAGTTTGTTAATTGACCGAACCAGTGCGCCGAAATCACTTATATTAATTATTACGGTCGAAATAAAATTTATAGATATTACGAAATAGCACTACTAATACAACAACCAGGATTCGTTTTACCTCGAGGGATCGTTTTAGACACCCTTCCCGTACGAACTGTCGAATATGCAACCTTACGATTCAAGCGTGGATTACCTCGTTAGTCGGGTAGTTAAATCATCTTGCGTGTCACGCCGACGTCAACTTCCTAGCCCGAAACCTCGCGATAACGCGTACATATTTACATTCCGTGGCAGTGACGCGACTCAGGCGCTCGTCATGCCGGAAGGGCTCGTCCCACGGAATATTTGTCTATGTCCTGTGCATTCTTCGAATTGTCGTCGAGAGGATCCATCCTAATTGTAGCTAGCTCGTTGTAGCTTACGACCTCGGCGAGTCGAGTGTGACATAAATTACTCCCGCGAAGTATCGCGGCCACGCGAGTCTTCGGTGGAGGATCGCGCGTTGCCGGGCGAATTTTATGGTTTCCCAATGGCATCCGGTCTCTACACGTTGCCGGTGGCCGATAGGGATGGAGACGCGTGGCGTCGCGGCCCAGCGACGCGGAGTCGACGCGTCCCGTCGACTTGGAAATATATGCCCCGCGGAGATCACAGGCCGCCATTCGTCCTCCCCAGCGGCGCTAAAATTAAGCGGCATTCCCAAGCCCGGCCCACTCGCCGGGGCAGAAAACGACAGAGAATTCGCAGAGGAAATGAGCCACCTCAAAAGAAACGGAGGTGGATGCCGCGCATTCCTGAATCGACGGCCATCGATCACGGGAAACGTCCTTTAAAACCTCGTGCGACGCGAAACCGCGCCTTTCTTTTGTCCCCGCCGGAGAATGAAACACGAACACCGGGCCCAGTAATTACCGTCAAAGAAGAGGCGTATTAATTGCGCGAAAGGGAATTGTGTTAATATTTCACGGGTAATCCCGCGGCTTAACGCCGCGCTCGGCTCGGCATAATGGGCCCCCGTCGCCTAAATAATCGACCAGTGAATTAAGCCGGTTGCCTCGAAGATTTAGAGTGGGCGAAAGAATGGGGAGAGCCACGGTCGCGCATCTCTGTGGTATAATTCGCGAGGAGAGGAAGCAATTGCAGATTAACAGAGCCTTTGTACCGTCAGAGCTGGAAACGTTTCATCGGCGGCCTCGCGCAACAAGGCCGGTCAAAGGAGAGAAAGAACGGTACCGGTAGCGAGGTGGTCTTTTTACTCGGCGCTACCATAAAGCGATATCTGCTGATGAGCCGCGACAATGGGGAGATGTCGGAGCTTTTTCGTCGTCGGTGGCATCGAATCGGTTCGGGGGAAGATAAAAAGTGTCCCTTTCGATCTTCCCGAGCTTTAGCGTTTGAAAGGTAATCGCGGGACTCTGTGAATTCGCAGTGTTTCGCGTTCAGACCCGAAAGAAGCGCCTGCCGCGCCAGAGGAGCTAAGCCTGATCGATCGTTCTCGTTATTTCGTCCATGGGCCAGGCGGGCTGGGGCTTGGCTCCGCTTCGGCCAACGAGATCGTTTCTTACCTCTACCGGACTCTGCTGCATAATCCGCGATAGGATCTTCTCCGTGGCGCGCACGTGCCAGGAAAACCTTTGTCCCATCTCGAGTGGAAGCGCTCTAACTCTTCGACGATGTCGCGTGGCCGCGCTTAAATCTCGAAACTGGTTTCCGCGGTGCCGTCTCTCCTTTCTTCTTTCAAATTGTACGCGTTAAAACGATATCGCTCCGAGCACGCTGTTAGCAGTAAATCGCGAACCATCCGCTCCGCGCGAATACACATTTCCAAGGGGTCGTAAATCCCGGAAGCCGCGTCTTCCCGAAGTCTTCCTCCCATTTTTCGTTTAATCGCCTCTCGGCCTGATTCGTCTTCATCTCCGTCCGAGCGACCAATGGAAATGCACGTGCTACCACGAATAAAACTGTTACCTAAATGCCAACGACCCTGGAATATCGCTATTCCTTTTTTTTTTTTTTAGAAGAAACGACAAAAGAACTTCCCTCGCAGGCTCTCCGTTGCATGACGCGCACTCGATTCTGCACCCGCGGCACGCTATGTGGGCCAAATTTCGCGGAGGGCACTCGACGATAAATTTCAAAGGACCCTTGTTCAATTAGCCGCTCGGGGAATTTGGGTCGCAATTTAGATCGTCACCGGGTGATCACGGGTAATAAGTAATTTATCATTCCCAACCACGAGCCGACGCCACGTCGAGCCGAGAGTTTCACGGTTTCCTTAATTACCGTGTAACGCGTGTGCAACACGGTGCGCGAAACTTGCCACGGTGTCCCCCTAAAATCAAAGAATTTATTAGTATCGGTATAACGATCGCGGTACTTTATCGTGCCCGAGGATTTTCGGATCGTCTGAACGTCCGTTTGATCCACCGTGCATTACGAGTTGGAATCCTGTTTACGGTCGGCGCGTAAACCGCCCGCGAACATAGCCGCGCTCGGATTATAACCGACCGACTCGTTTCTGTGCGTACGAAAAACTGCGGGCCGGATGAAACGGTGGTAAAACGGATTTGGTTTTCGGCCGTTGGCCGTTTCGATAATCGAATTTTAAATGCCGCATAATATCCGCCCTCGTATCGTTCCCCATTGTAATCCCGTTGATCGTTTAGCCTCCTGTTTTATTTTATTTTATTCCGCGATGCTGAATATCGCGCGATTGTTGTTGGGAAGCGGTCGAGCAAACTGCGTTAAACCACGGCGCCATTGAATTTCAAAATACATACAGAGAACAGGTAAAGGATTTTGCAATTGCTCTTTCGACCGACCGTTCATCATTGTCTGGTGCACAGGAAGCAATGAAAATCTCGACGTATAGCGTGTCTGGGCTACCCCTAAGCAACGGGGGAAGAGAAAGCCGGAGAGAGGAGAATGGTTTCACGCAGTTTTCGCACCATTACTCTCTGGAGCTCTGTGACAGCCGATAATTGGACGTGTCCTTTGATCCTCGACTCTCAGACCCATCCACGCCCTCGCAGGATTTTAGGAGCTCGCGTTCGGATCGCTGATAGATCAGCGGCACGCGTCCCCTGTCCCACGCGATCCTATCGATCCGATGGATTCGGGGGTCTTCTTCTCTCCGCCGCACTCCTCGTCATCGCAATCTTTCCCACCGGAAGATTAACGACCTCCTACGCGGCCCCTCGCGGGGCGCCGATTCGGGTTCCTTTTTCTCCTCGCGAACAAAAGCCGAAGGTCTCTATGCGCCGTTAAATTGTTAACAAAAAAATCATTCCGCCCCCGATGAAGAGAGGGATTAAGAGAGCGGAATCCGATCGCGCCGTTCCAATTAATTTGTTTAACTTAGCGGACGTCCCTCGGACGTCGTGAGTCACCGTTCGAAAGGAGATTAGAGATCTACCCGATCGAGCGGAGGTTGAGTCTCCCCGAGAGATTTTTCCTTCGATTCTCCGCCCCCCCCCCCAACCCCCTCGGGAAGGGGAGCAGCGTCTGCGAAACGGGGTTTACGTAAGTGCCCGGCGCGGATAGAGCGAAACGAGAAATTTTCCAGTAATCTTCGACGGCCAGAGATTGAGTCAAGACGAACTGAATGGCCGTCGGAGATCGCAGTCGTTGAAGATTCTCGGATTTGCTCGGTCCTCTCTCGAGGAAAGTCGACTTCTCGCTCTTAACGGCGGCGACGGAGGAGGAGGGGGCGAGAAGGAGAAGAAGAAGAAGAAGAAGAGGCCGCATAGAAAGGGTGCAGGTGGGGTAGGGCGAAGGGGGGTGGGTGGGAAGGAAGCAGCGAAAGAGAACGAAGGCTAGATAGAGGAGGAAGAAGACGAAGGGGTGCCATTGTCACGTGGATTTCCAATTAAAGAGGTTGGACGGGGCCGGGGTTTCGACGGATCAGAAATCCATTGCGTCTTCTCGCGGAAGTCTCGGGGAATCCCTCGACTTACCCCTCGGCGGGGAATATCCGCTCGATTCGTCGTCGAGCTTCCTTCGATTCGGACATCGCGAGGAGTACACAGGGCTGGGAGGAGCACGCAGCGGCTGCGGCTCCGCTGGCGCGTTTAGTTTTATAATTGAATCCAGTTGTTCACCGCCGATGGGCAACCGATTGCTTTCGTTTGGTAAACACTAACTTTTAATTATTTCCTCCGCCGCCGCGGGGAACGGCCGAAGGGAGGGGGGTGAGAAGCGCCGGCGGAGCCACGTGCTGCCGGGATATTGATTCGGCTAAACAGCCCGTAACAGTAGAATAAACGCTGCCTGGCCAAACTAGAACGATACAGAGCGGAAAAAAAAGCTTGCGCGGGCACCTGCGCGCGGAAAGATGGAAAAAGAAGGACGGGCCAGGCAGCCGGCCAGACAAAGAGCGCGGGAACAATGCGCACGGTCAGCCTAACTGCGCAAACACTGTCGGCCCGGTGATTGCTTCGACTGCACGGGGCTTTCGCATCCGAAATCGACGGGGCCGAGCGTTGGGCGAAAAAAACAATATATATATTGTGTACAGAGGGTGAATTAATGCAAGTCAACACGTGGCAACCAAGGTGGGTCGACCGACGAAACAAAAACAGCGATTTGCGGTGCGTAATACCCGTCGGTCCGCTCCTCTTTTGTGCCCGTTTGCATCGCTTTGATGTCGCCCGTCTGCGAGAACAGCGACACTTTTTACCCGGCGGAAATGAAATGCTCCAGTCGCCGTTTCGACGAACGAGGCCCACGGAAGCCTTTGAGCTTTCCGTTCCCGCAGTCGAACGGTGCCGTGGGAAATTTCGCGGTGATTTCCCGGGGAATTCGAAACTCGCGGCGACCGCAATGGACGTCGGATCCCGTCGTTTAACTCGCGCGCGCGCGCGGGATATTCGAAAGAAAGCGGTGGCACGACGCGTCTTTCAAAGCCGTCGCGCTCGCCGCACAGTGAACGCTGACAAATTCCGGCGCGCACTTCCGCCGCGCTGCTGACTAATTAAACAGTCGAATTAGCGGCGATTACTGTAATTTTCGGGCGGCACGGAGGGGGCCGTTTCCCCCGTTTACGGTGCCACTAACGGTAACGCGGGCATATTTCGCTCTGTGCGCGTTCCCTGTTTTACGAAGCGTCTCGTAATTCGCGGCGCGGCGGACGCTAAAGGCCGATTGAAATTTAAATTATAACCAGCCGGGTGTCGCGCGACTAGTAAAAACGACGATAAAGTTCGCCGGCCGGTCTTTGCGCAGTGCGGGCAGCGATTAAAAGACCGCATTAGTCGCAATTCCCCTAATTTCCTGGACAATAAAGCTCGCCCGTTTATTGGCACGCGCCCCTGTTCACGTGTGTTCCGCGGCGCGGGCCAAACGGGTCAGCGTTATTTTTAATTTTTCCCCGTCCAACGGGGCCGACCGTCCTATTAATTCGAATCGTCGTTTCCTCGGAAACGAGGGCCCCCGCGATTTACTCGCGACCGCCGAAACGCACGGGGCATCGGAGGAGCACGCGTGACCGAGCCCAACTTTTTCCCATCGATTCAACATTCAACCTTGCGCGAAAAATTCACCGCCCGCGCGAACGCTCGAGCCCGGCGACTACGCGGACGAATTAGCACGAATGAAACTGTGGCACGGCGCCGCCATTAGGCAAATTGAAATGGCAGGTGTTGCGAGAGTCGTCGCCGAGGTATGGAACGCTACGAACGAGGTAGACGCGACTTTGCGATTCAATCGTTGATGAAATATCGGTTACAGCTCATCGGTGCGTCAAGTCGTGCCAGGTTGGCGCGAGCGACGCTCCTTAAAAGTGTGCAGGAAGCTTTCCAGTGGAAAGTCGAGATGTTAAAGCATACGTTGCTGGGAGTTCCCTTGAAACGTCGAGCCAGACAGCCCCCCGGAGCACGGAGCTCCGATGAATCGAATGTTTGCGGGTGAAAAAAAAAGCCGTAGGTTCGTGTATGGACGTCCGCCCGGCCGTATGACGATTAACGAACCAAGCGTTTAGCATGGATAATCACTCCCGGGAACGAGAACCGTAGGCTGAACGGCATTGAAGCTCTCCGCATCCGCGATCCCCGATGCAATTATCAATCGAGAGTCCGCTATGCATTAACATAATCAGATCAGCCAGCCGTTCGAAACCGTTCGCCTCCCCTATCTCCCTCTAGCCCTCCAGTTCGTCGTAGTCATCATCAACGTCGGCATTAAAACCAACATGGCTGGATGCGCGGCCGCGCTCACGACATGCAACAATGTAATTATTCCTAAGTCTAAAACCGCGCGTCGGTTATCGAGCAATTATCTGGATTACCAGATCCGATGGGTGATAGCCACGGGCCCCTTATCGGCCCTTCGACCTTTCTGGTCGATCCTCGATGCTTTCTCTAAAATTAGGGCAAATCCGGGAGACCCAGTCGGGCCGGAGAGTTGGTCGAGTCGCTATATTTCAGACTCTGTACGTAAAAATCCGTTAAAGTGCAGACCAATTACTTCTCTAGAAGCTAAAGAGTTGAATGAACAGCGTCATTTCGCTTCCTTCTGTGTTTTTCTGGATTTATAGGCTTTGAAATGTAAGTTGGGGTTACATTTAACCTCTTTTGTCAAACAGCGGTTGTACAGAATCGTATTTAAAATATACTTCTAAGTTTATGTTCGTTTAATGTTTGGGATCATAAGATAGTAGAGATATCGAGGGACAATGCAGCCAAAGTATTTGGCCATATTAACTCTTCCTCTCAAAGCTAACGAGAAGACTATCTCTCGCTGCAGAAAGGAGAGATGGTCGAGTTATGATTTTTTTTTATTATTTTCGTTTATTTTTGTATTTTTTATTATTATTTTTGTTTATTTAGTTTATTTATTCACTTTTGTATTCATTTGCCTTGCTAATCGCTAGTAGGTATTTCACTTTTCCTTTTATGTGTTCTTTACTTGTTTAGCGTAAAGAAATTAAATATCAATGAATCCCTAGTTGTATTCACTCATAAATAATTTTGCTTCATCCTCGATTAATTTTCCATGAATAATTATGTGAGTGGTCTCTGCCAACGACGAAAACCATTTCTCCCGGCACCTTGAGAGAGGTGGTCAGATGTCATGACTTCAATTTTCAACCCTATTTACAGTAAATATTGTCTTCAAGTAAATATCGACCAGTTTTTCTGAATCAGCACAAAATTCTGAACATATAGGTTTGTTCTGATAAAATAAGTAATTTCTATATTAGTTTTAATAGCCATTTTATATTAGGTCCACCGCGTCTCCCTGATTTACCCTAAAGCGGGACACAGGAAGGCGCGTGAGCAAAAATACGCTGAATGGCCGGAGAAAATGCGTGGTATGGCGTTCATTAATAGATTCGCCGGTATATCGGCCATCGACGGTCGACATTACCGACTCCAATCAAGTCGCGAAGTGTCTTGGTATCATCTACCAGAGAATTGTGACTGTAATTGCAGAAGAAAGCCAGGAAAGGGTATTTCTAGGCACCAGATTACAGGCTTGAAGCATGGAAGTCGATAAACGACGAGTAAAATGTGTCAGAGTTTGAAGCCGTGTTGCACAAACGCGACGAAATAGCCGTTAGACGCGCTTAACGATCTCGTTAACGGAGGTCCGCTGGAAAATTGATAAATTTAGAAAGCATTATGTTCTAGCCCGCCGATGATCGAGACCACGGGGTAGTTTGTTCCCCGTGTTTCCTGCAAGTTATTACGCGTAACTTGTTGCGGTGATTCGAGGGCCGGGCGCACGAAAACGGTCCGCGTTAGCTCGTCGAATGAATTTAAAATAGAACGTTATGAGAACTTAAGGCGTCCAGAAACGCGGGCCGGCTAATGAGGCGGCTAATTAAGCTTCGTTAAGCGAAGAAATTCCTCAAGTGGCGCAGCCGATACTTTAATGGTTCCCACTTTCCGTGACTAATTAGTATTACGTAAAACGTAGCCGTGACCGGCGAGAGCTCGACGGGCTTCGTTTCCAGCAGCCCAATATTAATTGGAAAGCACCGTTCAAAATACCGCGGTTCGACCTCTCGGTGGTGCCGATACCGTTGTCCTTCGGCGAACACGTCGCCGTTGCGTGAAATCCATTGTAGGCATACCTTTAACCCGGCAAATAGCGCGAGCGAAGCGCGTCGCGTTCCTGCGATACATTTACGGAGGAATTCGCAGGCGGTTCCGTAGTCGGTGAAACAATTTGTGACGCACGCGGGCTCTCGGGTCAAGAGATCGACTATTGACGGGGGAAGAGATACGAACGCGAGCAGGCTCGTGGACGTAGCAAAGGAATAGGGCGCCCGGCAAAGACGCGGAGCGTATTCTTATTCGCTGTCCCGCGATATTTCCATCGGCTCCCCCCCGCTAGACGAGGAAAGGATTCGCGAGGGAATTGCGTCTGCTCGTCGGTGAATTCTTCGGCGTCGCGGAGCCAGCTAGATGGGTTTCATGGCCGAGGCCGCGCTCGTTCCTTCAGCCATGCGACGCGGGCGACCCTCGTCGCGCGGAGATCGCGGCGAAGCGCGGAGAACAAGAGGGAAGAGATCGGTGGAAAGAAGCTGCCGCCCTCCCAGAGGAATCTCGACTTGTACTACCCATCTTTCGGTAAATTGGAACAAGCCCGGCTTCCGTTTACGCCGCTGTCTCTCTTCCGTCGCGGCGAACATGCCTTCCTCACCGCCTTGGAAACCTCTCCCGCGCGCCGGGGGAGCAGGCGTCGTGTATCTTAAAGATATTCGATTCCCCGCGCGACAAAAACATACGCCGAAGTGCAAGCTTCGATTTCGCGGGAGGACGCTACGGGCACGCCGACGACCCAGAATTTCGTAGGAGAATAAAGCGACCGTTAGGGAGAAAACTCGAGTCGCCGAGAGGGGACAAGCGGAACTCCAAGGAAGTCCATTGCGGTGGAGGTACGAGCTCGCTGGCCTCCGATTACGTTGCTTTCGCGAATCGTGAAACACTGTCTGGCATTCGGTGGCCGATATCCCACGGGGAGGCGAAGTACGGTAGCTTGCAACAGGGTTCCCGCACGCTCCGTGGACAGAGTTTCCGACTAAGCGCTGATGTTTCGCGCGTTTGACGACACACGGGCTCGGTGTCCTTCCCGTGGCAAGATTCGCTGGCCAGCAAGGACTCGAGCGAATATCCTTGTCCGCCCGGATTAATCTGGTTTCACGGGGCGGACTTGGTGTCGGACCTCGTTCCACGAGTTCCGCGGAGGACATTACCGAAGAAGTAGGTTGTCCTCGGAGCTTCTGCGTTCGCCTCTAGTTGCGAGGTTATCGTTTCGGTGATCCCGCGTCCCTAATCGTCAACCCGCCACGCCTTTAATTTACATTCCTCGAGAAGCGCACGAAGGAGCCGAATCGTCTGAATAGGATTCGAGATGAACGTTTGATATCGAGCGCCGTCGGGTTGATATAAAGCGATGGAGGTTATCCAGTTACTGTTACGGTAATACACGGAACTAATGCGGCACTTGATGCGTCGATAGGACGTTACGGCAGCTGCACACAGCTACTCGAGGCAACCCCCCGTCGCGCCAAAGGTCGGCCGTTCCTCGTGGCAATCCATGAACCACCGGCCGATAGCTCATCTCATGAATCGTGGAATACTGATACCGGCACGGACAGCGTCGGTGATGAAACCGTGGCCGTGTTTAGTGTACACAGTTTGCCACTAAATGCTAATTCCCGGTGAACTGCGAGTTACGGGGGGGGGGGGGGATAACTTCTCCCTACGAACGGCGTTGGCTACTCTGCCGTAGGACTCGGCCCGTACGCGCTGGCCAAATTACTCGCGGAATCCTAATCGACCGCGTCTCGCGTGACCCCGTGTCCGTTGCATTCGTTCGCGCGTCGGGGGTCGATCGGAATTGAATTCGAGTACCGGGGTAGAAACGTTAGCGACGGGAGCGGCAATTTTATTAGGAAACGGAGCGGAGTATCGTAGCTTAGCGGGGCTACAGATACCTTGTGAAATGTATCAGCTCGTCGGAGCACCTGCAATCTGCAGAGACACGTCCGACGGATTATAGACTCCGCAGTTCGCAGTTTAACGAGCGCGTTAAAGTCGTCGCCGCGAGTCGCGTGCTTCAACCGTCGGCGGACCTGGGTAAGGGTCGTGCCGCGCCGCCCCGAGTGCAAGAAAATGACCAGCTCCGAGGCAGACGGAGAAAGGGAGAAAGGGAGAGGATTTATCGTTGTATAATGAGGAAATTCCTGAGCGCCGCTTATTACGATATCCTGCGCGGTGCATTACGCGGCCATGCATTATCGCTATAACTTCTCCCGCGACAGTCACGTGCTGCGCGTATTTACGTACGTACGTGCACGCGGCAATTTTCTTAGCGATACGCGAGCGCATCAGTTTCCGTCTGCGCGCGTTCGTATTTGCTTCTCTGTTCTTCTCGTCTTCGTTCGCCGTTTAATAGAGCCAGTGTTTATTATATTTTCGCACCAGCAGCGGACGCTTCGATCCTCGGCGCCGGTAGCCGAAACAGGGGCGAGAAAGGGAGAGGGTTGAAGAAACGAAGGGGGTGGAGGGAAGCGAGTAAGATTATCCAGCGGCACGACAGGGGATTATGTCTGGCTGTCTGCTGAACTGCCTCTTGCCAGGGCGAGCTCTCCTCTCGCGATTCTCCGCGATTTTCGTCTGCCCGTGGCAGGGAGCGCGGGATCGCGCGCGACTGCATCTTTAAAGCGACCTACCCGCTTGGCGGCGGTATCTCGGCGAGGAGCGCGGCTCTGTCCCGCGGCGGACCGCGTAAATTTATTCAAATTGAACGATTTGGAGTGGGAATAACCCGCCGTGGGATCCAGACCTCTCGCCGGGATTTATTTCGCCCGCGATTTTATGCCGCCCGCGAAAATTACGAGACGGTGATAAAAATTAAAGCGCTAAGGGAGCCGGATAGGGGGGAGAACGGAAAGAATCGACGAAGCTGACTTTCTGAAAGCTTTCTCCCCTCGTGAATGTTACAGTGGCGGCGGTCTAGCCTCGCGCCTACCCATAAAAAACCCCCGGTCTTTCCCCGCCGAGATTTTAATATTTGATCCCGCGACGCGGCGATTTCCACGTAACGCGAGGCGAGCCAGGCTGGAAAAGAAAGGGCTGCCAGGGCCAGCGTTAAGAATCACGAGCTTCATCTTTTAACTATTCATTCGGGCCGAGTTTAACCTACCGTTGCCCCTGGGTAAACCGTGTCTGTTTACTTGGAAACGACCACTTCCGCGGTTGAACCGATTTTACGCCGCTCGTTCGAGGGAACTTTTCATTTAACTTGCGGCAATTACCTCGCCAGCGGTGATTCCGGAAATCGCGGGCATTCCGTGAAAAGACAACCCCGCTTGTTGGCTCGCGGAGACAAAGGGCCGGTGGCGGAATGATTTTAAAAGGTCTCCGTGGGAGTCCGGTTCTTGCCCTCGCCCGTTCAATCCCCGATCCCTGCTGGCTTTCCTGCCGCGACTTTTTCGCGCCCGGCTCTGCTCGATTACTTAATTAACATCGAATTAACTAGCCGCGAAAGGAGCCGCGCGGCGGCGGGGGCGCGTCGCGCCCCAGGGTCGACGAACCCGCCCCTACCCGCTACGCTCGCGCGCAACCTTCGCCGGTCGGCTAATGCGGAGCCGAATTTGATTTTCCGTGTAGCTGGACCGATAATGCGGATACGCAGCCGTTAAACCAGAAGTGTTCGCATTCCACGTACTATCCCGCTGACGGCATAGCCTTCCATACCTAACGCAATTAAAATGTGCATTACCGAGGCCGCTGCATTATGCAAGAGTCGAACTCGCTTATCGCGCGCCTCTTCCAACGCCGCGTCTGTCTTCATTACGAAAGGCGGCCAATAATTTTCGGCCCACCAGCCACGGACAAATGGGATTAATTTTCTAACTGCCTTTGAGGCCGCTCGGCTGGACTTTAATTACGGGATTCGTAGCTGAAACAGAGGCAATAAAGAAACGACGGGCAGTATGGTCGCTCTAGTACGGTGGTGAGCAAGCTTTTGTCCGACGTAGGCCGCAAGTAGAAACCTACTACTCTACGCGGGCCGCAATATTAAATACATAAATATAACTAAGGTCGAAGGCAAATATACTGGCCGGTGAATTCGTTTTCGCGAGCAGCAATCGAGGAGAAATTAGCCACCACCATCCGAGGATCGTGGATTTGTCAATTGGAATTGCGTGGTCCCCGAAGGATATGGTTGAGTAACGGGAATGCTGCTCGGCTCCGCCTGAATGTAGCCGTATGGCTGTTATTTATTCTTAGCGTAATAGTTGCGTGCGTTACGAAGCTACGCGTAGACCAATACGAGATGAAGCTATCGAGAAAGAATCAACCTGCTGACCAATAAAACTCCTGATTTTTTCGGAGCTAACGCACACCTATTCCGATGCGTGTACTTCTACGCTGACAGCTCGGTTTGGCCTACACGCTAGAAGCTTGGCACCATCCCCACCACTTCTGGCTCACTCTTGTTCCGCGAAAGCGAGAGCGAGATGGAACGAGAGCGAGTCAGAAAACGTTGAGAAAAGGAGCACCGAGGCAGGCCAATATATCTGGCTTCGACCTTAGTACAGTGGTGAGCAACCTTTTGTCCGAAGTGGGCCACAAGTAGAAACTTTCTACTCTTCGCCGGCCGCAATATTAAATACATAAATATAGCTAATCCAAGAATTTTAATTTATGCCAATGTTCAGGCGGGTCGCAGGTCAGGCCAAATGCGTCCCGGGGGCCGCGGATTGCTCGTCACTGCCCTAGTAGAACGAACCAGAAACACCACAACGCACCTTCCATGCCTGCCCTTTCCCACATTTACTCGACTATCGACCCTGGGCGGAATCATTGCCGCAAAACTAACGGTTCGTTTTCACCCCAGAAGCAAAGGGTTCGCTGAATAGGGAGAACGCTTTCACGCCTCAAGTGTCGCGAGTCGGTGTATCTTATCATCGGCACGCACACCTACGCCCCAGCTCAATAGGCAGCAAGTATCCATACCGGTGGAAGACGCGGTTAATGTATCGTGAACGAGGCATTAATTAAGACCCAGCGGTCTAATCGCCGCACACAAGGGTGAACGAGTCGAAGGTACGTAGCGATTTCACTCGCGCGTAAACCCTCGCGTCTTTATTGTTCGCGGGCCCTCTGATAAGGACCGGTTCGGATAACCGTGCTTTGTAACGGAGCCACGGGGAGCCCTTCCTTTCGAGCCTCGTAACTTCCCTTATCGCTGGGAAACCGTGACGCGTCGCGAAACAGCGAGGACCGCGGCTGATACCGAACTTCAATTGCCGGAGACGTAGTAGATGAGACTCGTCCCTTAATTTCCAAGCCGCGACGCCCCGAGTCGAGGGAAGCATCGATATTTAATTACCGTTAAACGATCGTCGGTTGTTTTCGTTTCCGTGGGAGGACACTTCCGAACGAGAGATTCCTTCCCCGTGGACTCGATCAAACGTCCGTTTGCCCGTACTCGAAGCGGTTTCCGGTTCGAATAACAAGAGTTTGTTCCAATAGAGACCGCTCCTCGTTTTTACTCGTTCACTTCGCTTCGTTTCTCCCCCGTCTTCCTCGAGTTTTTAAGTCAACTTTGCGCGAACTTGTATGCCCCGCGGACGTCTCTTGCCCTGGTTCCTTACCGCTGCACCCTGTCCGCTCTCGCCCCCTCGTCGTCCAAGGCCCGTTCTCGAGTGTCCTCTGTCCCGGGGACACGTTCCTCGCAGCACGAGGAAAGGGGGCGAGATGTTTTCATTTAAACGAGCCCGTCCATCCCCCCCTCGAATCGCCCCCGCCTCCGCGCCACTTGCACGTTTCCGTGAACACGGGGATTTGTTCGCCGTGTCGTAATAGTTTGTACACACTTGCAGGAACGTGTCGAGTCGGCAGTGGTGCGTTCCTGTGTTTGTCAGCCGGATTCCCAATTCCGAAACTAGTCCCACGCGTCTCCTTCTTCAGCTGCCGACGCGAAGGGTGGAAAATGCCCGCGCTGTCTGGCCCGAATTTCCCTTGAATTTCCAAGGCTCCGTTCGCGAACTTTCAACCGGACGAAGTTACCGTCTCGATCTGTTTGGCTTCTTAATTTCTGCCGCCGCGCATTGTTCGCCGGGGAGCCAGTGTATTCGAGAGCCGAGCGCGCGAACTTTCCTACGCTTCGGGGACGATTCAAACGAGCGGGAAATTTATGGGAAATTTCAGCCCCTTTCCTGTCTAACGGCAAACACAGCGCACAATAGCCGCACGCCTGCGTGCGCAAGAAAGATCGTGTACGTGGCAGGTGATTCGGGGAAACTTTCCCGAAGCTCACTTCCCCCGTCGTTCTCGCTCGATCTAACGGGACTTTAAGTACCTCCTCGGCGGCGAGGAAAAAGTTTCGCGGCGGATTTTTCGCCCAAGTAACGTCACCTGAGCGACGAATGGAAGCAGCCGCCCTCCCTCCGTTCACCGTCGAAACACCGATAGAACGTTCGCCGGGATTCTCCCCCCCCCCCCCTTCTAAATTCGTCCGCTCCCTCGCCGGGCGATCCCTTCGGAATCGGAACCTCAGAGGAGATGAAAGGAAAATCCTCCAGCCTTGTTTCCTCGCAATCAGAAATTACCAATCTCACGGACGCCTCGTCGTCTTGATTTCTTTATCTCGACTGGAATCGTTTGTACCGGGGGAGAAGGAAGGGAAGAGAGTCGGTGGAAGAAGTAGACGGCTTGCGGATTTAAAGAAGAGTTTACACTCCCGATACGCTTTGCCGGTCTCCATCCTCTCGGGTTTTCGCTTCTGCAACGGGAGCCGCTCGGCCCCGTCTTTGTCGGCGAGCCGTCGGAAGAGGGAGCAGAGGGAACGAGGAAAAACAGACGGGAGGGAAAGCGTCTTTCCTCCCTCGTAGGAAACAATTACGGCGGCGCGGTCCTTTCCACGGATACGATAGAGGCTTTCAATTAGTGGGCTGCGGTGAAATCCTTGGTTTGCCGAGGGCGGGCGGGACACGCGTGGGAGGCTGGTGACGTGAGGGGGGGGCCTGGCTCGGCGGTGCCCTTCGTGGAACCTCGAGGAGCGTGTCGCAAGGGTTTGCCGTGTAGGACAACCGCTAACCCTTCGTTGCTTTAACATTATCTCTGTGTACCCAGAGATCCCCGACAATACGGCTGTTCGAAACTTCGCCGTGGTATCATCTAAGCCCCCGTCGACCTTCTCCCCGCGGCCAACTTTGCCCGCTAAACTAGCACGCACTCGCGCGGCCCTCCCCTCCCGCCCCCCCCCCCCACGAGATGAATATTTACACGCACACGTTTGATCGTTGTCAGCCTCGCCGAGTTTGCGTATACGCGCGAAGGGGACGGCGGCGGGCGCGTGTAACGGCGACTCGCAGGCAGCCAGGAGGCTGGAAGTTGGTAGTCGGCAGGCTCGTCGTCCCTCTGTGTGCGCTCACGCGCGTGTACCCCTTTCAGGACAGAGTCTGTGATTACCACGTGGAATCTTCCCCCTCCGGCACTCTTATCCCGCCGAGCGTCCTGCATCCTTTCATCCCCTTGAAAGCCACCGAGCGGCAGAAAATTTAGGATCGCCTTTCCGAGTGGTTCCGCATCCGGACGGCCGTGGGAGGAAATGAACGAAAGGGGTCGCGCAGCGGCCTCCTGAAAGGGATGACCCAGCGCGACGGAGAGGCGCAACGATCTCCGGGAGGGGGGGATGCGGCGACAGTGGAAGGTCTAGCTAGGGAATTCCTCCGCGGCATTTCATTCCGCTGTTCCCCGCGATTATTGAACACGAAAAGCCGCCGCGACCTCCCTCGGCCATTGTGCCAGCGAGCGTTTGCGTCGTTCGCGCGGAATCCGAGCCGGAATGGTGGAAAGCGTTACACGGGCGAGCGTACAAAGGCAGGCAAATAAAATCTCCGGGTACAATATCGAAATGCATCGATCGCTGGCCCAGGGGGTGATCTAATAAACCATGCGACTGGATCACAGCCAATCCAAAGCCTAGTCGCCCGTCTGCGATCGGATGCAGCTTCAATTTTGTTCCGCGAGGAATGCACTATGCGAGATCGTCTTTCATTTCGGGGGAGAATCCGCCTGAGCGCTGGCTTTTGGCCTTTCTCTCGACGAAAGGGCTGAGGGAAGCAACCCGTTCGTTTCATCCCGTTCGCCGCTCAAGGTCAGGCGAATCCTATTGGGCGTTGATGGAAATGGGCCAGGAGGTTGGCACTGTGCGAGGCTGGCGTTTCGAAAACAATTTCGACGGTATTATTGCGCGCAGGACAGACGGTTTCACGGTTCTCTCGCTTGAAAAATGGCTCGCTCCCGGCGACGAGACAGCGGCCAGATAGTGCCTGGTGATCGAATTAATGGCGAGATAACTTTGACCCAGCCGTTCACGCGGCCCTTGTGTGGCAACAGCTGCGCGAGGAGCCGTTATCTCGCGACTTTGATTCCCCCGAGTGGTAAGTCGAGTGGGACGCGTGAAAGGGAAGGGCGCGCGGGATAGTACCCTTCCGGATTTCAGCTCGTCGATCCCGGTGTCCCCTCGCGCACGCTTCTGCAAACACGCCTCTCCGTGGTGTTCAGTATTGAAAACGTGGAAATCCCCGATAAGAATCCTCGCCCGCGAACAGCCATGAATTATCAATTCTTCACGGCATCGGCTCCCTTCAACGCGTCCCGTTGTTCGCCAGTTTATCGGATGGTCCGATACCGCTGCACCGCGACTGTGAAAGAAAGATGGATTCTTGAGGGAGGCAAGGAACGGCTGGGCCATTGGATCTCCATCAGTTCCGCGATTTTCTCCCTGTCGAGCAGTAGTAGTCTTCTCTCCGAGCCACAGAGTAGAATATACCACCACTAGTCAGACCTACGATCAGCGCGCGCGCGTACACCTTCTTACCAATTCGCCTTCGCTCATAACCGACGTAAGTATTACGAGCAGGACGATCTCCCTCGGGCGAAGGTATTGTTTGAAAGTCGATAAGTTAGGCCCCAGGGGTGGAAAGAACTAACGTTACGCTGGCTAGAACGGAGGGCAAGCGCTGTACGGAAGCTTTCCAGAAACCGCGATGCCACCTAAGGGATGAAGGCAGTTCAAGGAAACGGTGTCGTTGAGACACACGAGGTTACCCTTAGCTCGTACAAGGCTATGTACGAACATACGCCGTCGTATATACCCGCGGGGTGTGTCTAGTATCGCAACTATTTAGACGCCGTGTAAAAGGCGGGGCGCCGCGTGCACGTCATACGGGAAACATCGGGCGATAGTGAAGCGGCCACGAGTTGAGAAGAAAGTGCCGAACGGCGGGGTGTCTGGTTCGGCGTTGAAGGAACTTTTTGCCTGACATGTTCCAGCGTTTTGTCGCGTAAACAACGGCGGTCAAGGTAAAGCGGGGGGACAGCTTTTAGCCGAAAGAGGGTTGCACCGGCAGTCTCACCCCCTTGGCCAGCGTCGTAGATCGAGCTAGACGGTGGCAAAGAAAGTCGGGCCGCGGAGGGGGGGGGGGAGTGGGCACCGGGCGACGAAGGGTGAGAAGGAAGGAAGCACTGGGCCTAGGAAGGCGAGCTGCGAGACAATTTATGGTCGCTGGAAACAATGCGCCGCCGGCCGACAAAGGGTGCCACCTAGCCCTCCTCCCTCGGGACGACGGGGAAGTTGGCTCTGCTGTAACCCTGGCGAACTTCGAGCCACCGTGCCCCAACTTCCTCGCCTCGAGTCGCCGATTTTCTGTTACTTCCCGGACCTTTCGTTCGCTGCGAGATCGAGGCTGCACTCTGGAAACGGGCAGCTTTCATCCGGCGATACTTTGATGCACGTTACACGGGCACTTTACGGACCGAGTCCACGGTGTTCGCTACGATTTCGAGGGTTTCCAATCTCCAGGCTACCGAGAACCCTGAATACTCTAGTATACCACGGTATACCCCCGGGTATCCGGCTCTCGACTACTCGAATACTTTTCCCCTGATGACTCACGGGATCCGGGGTGAAGTCAATGGCACCAATGTACATCTTTTCGCGTGATTTCACGGCGAGGCAGATGTATCGTCGACGGGAGTCTGTCTCCCAGCTTTACACGGCGCTGGGAGAGCGAGGACCGATGGGAATGGTGATTCGCTGGGGAGGATCGGGACTAAAGGGGACGAGAAAGAATACTTAAGCCAAATCTAAAATCCTTCGGAGAGATCGCACACTGGAATCAAGCTGTTTGAATCGACGCGAAAGGTCCTGCCGCGGGCACCGATCCTCTCGATTCCCTTTAGAATCTCCACCGACATCCACTTCGTCCGCCTTCCCTTTCGCACTCCGCGGGGACGTCCTCCGTCTTCCGTCTGTTAAATAATAACGCTGCATTCCGCGCGATCATGTTTAAATCCCAAACGGCTCTGCCCGTGGCCCGGTGGAAAGCGGCGCTCGTCCTCGATGTCTGGCCAATGCCTCTGACTGCGAGCCAAGTCTCTGATTGCAGATTCATTCTGCGCGGCGGCTGGTTCAAACGCTCGAAACGATGGCTCTGTGCAGCCCCAGCGCGTAGGTATCTGGGGGTTGTTTGGGTATATAGGTGGGAAGGAGGGACATGTACCGTGTAACTCGGTGTATCTACTTCCATTCGTTTCAACCCCTCTGTTCGGGGAATTGGATCGTACGTACAGATACCTCCGCTGCGAACGCGACGAGTTTTAAGGGTATCAAAGGACAGGATATTAAAATCTCCCGGTCGCGGAACCGGGAGCAACCGAGTCAGGGAGTTCCGCGGCCGGAACTGGGGCCCCCGGCGTAAAGTATCTTTACGACGTCCCGGGCGCGAGTCATATTTTACGGGGCACGCCCGTATCCGTCGAGCCTCCTCGCCGAGGTATTACGCGATCCAGTTGCAACTGAAACCGGCGATCCTATCCGCGGTTTAATTTCGCCCGGTGGGTTCAAGGAAATTGCGACAGTTTGTTAACTCGCAGGCCGACCGAGCCGCGATATGATTCCTCGATATTCGAGAAGCTTCTTCTTGCTTGCGGCGGGTCGAGGGAGGGTCTCGAGGAAAAAGGAAAGGGTGGACTGAAATTATTTAAGGGGCGGCGAAGCTTCGAATCGGCGAACGGCTCGCCGATATCGCCTTAACGAGCGGAATATTTATAAAATAATTACTCGGTCGCGAAGCGCTGCCGGCTATTCCTCGCGAGGATGCTCGATTTAAACGAGGGAATCGCGCCACTTTCTTCCGCGAGGCCTTCTTTAACCCCGAGACAATGAGCATCGGTGGTACACCGGCAAAAGAATAATCGGAGAGAAATACCGTGCACTTATAATTGCTCCTCCGGGAGCCGGCGAAATTATTCGCGAGCCAGGATCTTGATCTGGATTTAATCCACTCGAATTAATTATTTGGGTCGCCGCGGGGCACTGTCGCCAATTTTCAACGTTTAACGATCCTTGTAATCGAAACGTCTCCAAGGTTTTTCCATCCCCCATCTTCGTGATCTCGCTGAAACGTTGCTAAGCGCGAGTGAAACGCGAAAGCGCCGCGGCGATTCGTAGCCGCCGTTGGAAAAGTTGGTGTGTCGCGCAGCGAGTAGAATTCAGAACGTGTTAGCGTTCCGTGTAGCGCGACGGTATCGTTTGACCGGACGAGAGTTGAGCCGGAAACGAAAGATTCGCGAGCCGGGCTTTTCTATCGCGATTGTAGGCGTGTGGCGCGAGGACGACGACGACGCCGACGGCCGCGCCACGCTGCTCGAATTGATTATTATTACTCGCGATAATCCGCGACGAGGACAGCGGACAAAATAACGCGAGCCAGCCGCGGCGGGGCTCGAGGCGGATACAAATTTAGCCGTGGCAAAGCGGAGAGACTCGAACCCGCCGCTCGCGAGCGGAATTTAGATGGAATGTTACAGTTTTAATTCAAACTCGCCGCAAACTCCCGTTTATCGCGATGCAACTGGACGAGGGCCACAACGAAAGTGAATGTCTGCGAGGGGTTAACTTTGACCCCGAAGGGGCGGGCGAAAGCTCGCGAATAACAACGATTCTGTTGTGCAACGAGAGCCTGCAACTCGCAGCTCGGAGGATAGTATAAATTTCCCCTTTCGGCTGGCGGGGCGAGCTTAGAGATTTTCGTAAATAAACGGGAATCGACGCTATTGACGCGACGGATGTTGGTAACTGAAACGAATGTAGGTCGGAGGCGATCTCCGCGCTGGTCTGTTGCTTTCAACGAGCTCGTCCGATGGTGCTGGGTGTAATGAATGTTGACGAGCGAAAGCCAGCGCTCGTCTGGGTGAAGCGGGACGGGTACCACCGCAACGATAACGAACGGTTGATGGGGCCAGAGAGGAAAACGGCGAGAGACCAGGCCGGAATTCTGCGAAGATAATTTTCAGCGGAGCAACAATAGCGGGCCGAGAATTTCGTGGCTGCCTGGGAGGAACGTTCTCGAGGCCGACTGTTCACGCACGAGCGGCGTACAGAGGTGAGATCCTGTCGTGTGTGGCGAGCGAAAACATAACTCCGCCATTACGCGGCCGTATTAAGACAGACGCATAAACAAAGGGGTTGCGAGGGGGTTGGCGGTGGTTTAACGGTGAATCGTGGCGGGAACCCGAGGCTGTCGTTGCTCCGCTCGCGAGACAGTCCCGATTCATTAGGGAAGCTTGCGGGGCAAACTCGCGCACAATGCGCTCCGCAGAGGCGATGTACGCGCGTCGCGGCAGAACTCACTTGGAACACGATCTCTCGTGTCTTCCTTTCCAACCTTAACTGAATCTGCTGCGATTAGAACGCGGCTGCGAGGAACAATCGGCTTTCAGCGATATCGACGCGTGCTGTCTACTGTCTTGACGTTTAAACACGCATACGCTCGGAAACCCGTGTCCTCGCCGCGTAGTTTCCTTAAAATCTCTCGCAGGATTCCTTTCTTCCCCTGTTGCAAAACACTTGTCAAGTGATTTCACTGCTTTCAGGATAAGAGTCGCGATCGAGTTACCTACCCTCCGGCTTCTTTATTGACTGGTATTGTTTCGTCTCCCAGCGCCCCGCGTCCCGCACGCGACGGAGGGTGGTCTCCCCGAAAGGCAAGATTGCTCGTAATAAAGGAAAAGTAGTCGTAAGTGGTTCTCGCTGGCAGGACGACGGGCGTTCTGATGAAATCAGAGTCAAGTAGCATTACGGGCGTGACATCTGCGAAGCAGCTTCATTTCCACGACAGAAATCGGTGGCGAGGCCCCACCGAGGGCGAGCCCCGCGCAACCGGGACTCGAGGGGCGCACAGCGTGGATTTTAATGGTGGGCGACACGAGCCAGCTCGAAGATCGCATTCGAGATATTCGACGGTGCTTATAGGCTGGCTGAACTGTCGAGACCGATCTCTATCGCACGTTTCGATAAGTGCTCTTCCAAACGGTTCACTTCCCGGCGCAACGTTGGAAGATCACGGTTACGAGGCTGCTCCATTGATTTTCCCGCGGAACAGTTTCCTGGACGTTGCCGCCATAGCGGCAAAAGCATTTTTCACCGCGGCAGGGACACGGATGACCCGAGGGAAGAAGATGAGACTAAGGTGGACGGCTCCCCAAGGAAACACAACACCTAAATTAACCCTGGAATCTCCCTCGTTGCCCCGGGTAGTTCGCGATGGCCTGAGGTACACCCTACGTTTGCAAATTGAAGCGACGAACATCCGTTTCACCTAGCGCCGTCCCTTTTCTCGAGGGTGTCCATCGAACGGAGGAATGCACTAGTCGGTCGCGAAGTCGACGGGGGGGGGGGGCGGTGGATACGAGAAATCGGGGTGTTCGCAGGCTTTCCAGGGAACCGGGGGTGGGAATTACTTGGGGACTTCGGATGGAGTGCTCTTCTGTATTCGAAGAAACGGGAATCCAATTCGAAGGGTCGAAGTTAAAGAAGAGTGGGGGCTCGCTGCAACGAAGGGGACGCTAAACACCCCATTGTCGCGCAAGTGGCGCGGGGGTGGTACTTAAATCGACCACCTTAGCCCATTTTCCCGCGTCTGGTCCGCGCCGCGGCACGTGTGTATTCATTTGTGTGCGGGGTCTCGCGCCAGGCGGGTAGAGGGAAAAAAGGGTCGTCGGGACAGGGCGACGAAGGAGCGGGACGGTCGTGCTGGAGGTAGAGAAAAGCTCTTCGTAGCTTTGTCGGGGCGGCGCTTTGTTCGGAATCGTCGTTTCGCGCTGTTAACCGTGGCCGAACGGTGGCAAAAGAGAGGAGCAGAGGAAATAATGTCCGTTGCGGATCTGGACAGCGGCGGGACGGGGGAAAAGATACGCGGCGGGGCGAAGGAAAGGGGGGGGGGGCGAGAAAGAAGACGGATAGAGAAAAAGCAGGAATGCCCGTTGGCCGTCGTTCGTGTTCGGGCATTGAGTTTGCCTAACGGACTCCGAGCAAACACTACCCGCGAGATTCTTTGTTCTAAACCGGAGATTTATGCGCGTTTCACGTCGTTGCCCAGATTTATTCTTGCCCGCTTTTTCCATCCCTCCTCGCGATAGCCGCGCGAGCAACGTGCAAATAAAGTAGGCGCGCGCGCTCCGCGGTAATCAAACCCGCAGGAACTAGAGGGACCAGATCTCCGGACGCTCGTTTCGCGGAGCGGAAAAGGCTAACTGGCTTTCAGAACTTGTCTCGACTTATACCCGTCGCGTTAGTCGCGAGCACAAGGGTCCATTTACTTGCTCGTTTCACTTGCCGCACGGAATTCATCGTTTGCCATTTTCGAAAGCTCACCTACGCCCGAACGTACCATGTATGCAAAGCACGCGGGCTCGAAACGTGATCGCAAGTTCAGCAGCGGGAAAACTGTGCGTTTGGAAAAAGGCATTGGCAGAATCGTTCGTGGGTGTAATTTCACAGCTGGAGAAATCCGCGCGTCGACTTTGCGGGTGCGGCAGGTAGAAGGCAGCGAACATTTCAGGAACATCGAGGCCCTTTAAGGACATCGAAGGGTATCGGGAATCGCGTTTCCTCGCCGTATCACGGTAACGCGAACGAGCCACCGCGAAGCAACAAAGAATTTCCGCGGAAATGGTCGACTCCTGTCGACTCTGCGAAAATCGTGGCCCGATGTCGTTCGGACTTCTCGCCTCTGTAAAAGTGTCTCGTTCGCGCGAGGCGGTCGTTATCGGAAACACTTTGAAATTCGACTGCGAAAGGATCTGGAATCGGGAAGAGCAGCAGCTCGGCCAATCTTCTGTTTCGCGAAATTCAGCTGTACAGATTGTACCCCGGATTTCGTGTTCGAGGAATTAGTTGCGTTTGCTCGCGATAGCTGAGAAATAACTGGAAAAAAGTTCGCAGCGTGGGGCAAAGGCTGGTTGTACCGAGAGGCGGGCACAAAGCGAACGAAGCGCAACGTTGCTCGCTCGATTAGAAGCGCAAGGCTACGTGGTTATCGAGTGCAACGCGCGACGGAACGCGTCGCGGAATTATGCGCCGCGTAATTACGTTCCCCTGAGCCGTTGCCCGAAATCCAGCCAGAGCTTCCTCTGTTTTTCGCGCTAGCTTTTTCCGCCGTTAATTTCAATTAACAGGTAAACAGAGCGCGTGGACAGAGTTGGCCCCGAGGCTCGCTGCCGAGGGGGTGTAAAATCGGCCGAAATGAAGCCGACACGGTAAAGTTCGAAGCGGACCTAAAATCCGCATAATTGAAAATACGCCAACTGAGGTATGAAACGAGCTCGCAATAACACCGTTGTCACGTTGCTGCGCAGCTCAGCCGGATTTCCCTCGCCCCCGCCGGCTGGGTAAACTAAAAATGGAATCAACAGAGTTTACCTTGTTTCGAATAGCTCCTTTTATTATCCGGGCGCAAGGCTCGCGAAAAATTGCCGCTCCAGCAAATTGATGCAACGGTTGCCACTTGGATACTATTATCCAACGTACCTGTAGGATATCGCGTGGCGTTCTCTGGCTGTTTATCGATTCACCAGTGTACGTCTCCCCCGATCTCTCGTCGCGTTACTTATTCCATAGAAAAGTGCGTACTTTCCTCGAAATTTTCACCGTCAGGTTGCAGGGAGTTAAATAAAGGGCGCGTCCGTGGCGCGGACGCGGCTGGTAAGCGTGCGGGAACAATTAAATCCGCGCGGGCACAGAGCGCGACCGATTCGAGTGGGAGTCAGAGGACGGTTTCGGCCGCGAAATTAGTGGCAGCCACGAGTGAATTGAGCGCGGCGTCGCGGGGCTGGTGTCTTCCTCTTTTTGCGACAGCGGAAACGCGGTGTCGCGGGCAGGAAAGAGGGAAAGCCGCGGTGGAGAGAGAATGGCCGTCCGACGGGCAAGCGTTGCCGAGGGAATGGCGACGAGTCGGCACTTACTGTCAGCCTCGAATATTATATACGGGCCCGGGTGGCGAGCACGGTTACATTAATATCCGCGTGAACGCCGCGTCCGGATTTTCGAGATGTGTGCGCGCCGATAGCGACGACACACGCAAAATCCCGGGCAGAAACAGGCGGCGGTGCGCGCTCCTGATTTCCCGTGCGGATTCGCCGCGTCGGTGGACGCCACGGATGATTTAAAAGCCGCGCGTAATCGGCTAGCATCCGCCAGCCGCGTCTTCTCCCCGCTCGCGGGTTGCCTAATGAAATTTCAAGATATTACGAGCACTTGCTATATCGCTACGGAAATTCGCCAACGAACTTCACTCGCAGCCTTCAGGAGGCTGTACTGTACCCATTCAGCTTCGTCGACACATCGTGTTGCACTCATTAATACGTAAAATGACGCGTGCCAATAATTCCGCGACGCCCGGCTGCGTTCGATTTAGGGCACCTCTGTGCAGTGGTCTGCCACAGAATGCACAGTGCGTATTTCATTTAAACATGTGTATCTACGCTGGATGACCAGTGACCTGAAAATAATCGCCAGACCTAAAGACTCGGACTACGTAAAGGGGGAAGCCACTGGGAAATTTTTTCCGATTTTTTTTTTGTGCATTTCCTTAATGCGTGGGATCTTAAAATTATAGCTGCACAGTTTCATAGTAGATTTTGAAACATCCTCGGAGCTACGGAAGGTTATGTATAGGTAGTGCAGCGCTCGGAACCGAGTGCACGCACAAGTGATTTGGTGTCACTCGCCCGAAAAGTTTATGTCCAAAAATCCAAATGTATCTGATAAGAGGGAGTATGAGATTATATATTGTGTAAAAGTAGATAGAGAATCACTGGTCACGACGAGATCGTATACAGATGCCACCTTTGAGCTGCAGAAAATAACTTCTGTCGAAACTTTAAACGCGAGTATCTCGAAACGGTATTTTTCAAACGGGCGCATGAATAACTCAGTCAATTTTTATTGGATTCGCTTGAAATTTTCAGGGAATATTCGTAATACAATTATCTTCTGTTAAGCATACCAGTTTTTTGATCGAATAATTCATTTAATTTGATTTCTGATACTTTTTGTTCCAGATTTCTTCTCAAGTCCGCTATTTCTTCAAAAATTAATATTTTTTTAAATCCGTGCGCTTAATCGAAGCTATTGTAATATAATTTAAGAAACCGTTCGAATTTTTCAATTCGGAATAAATGTTGGAAAGTTACACGAGCGCCTGTTTTGTAATTTTTTTTTGCAGAGCCTAACGTTACCGTATGCTGTGGCCATACTACCGAAAAAATCTTCAATCTGAGAGCATAAAATCTTAATTATATGTATTTTCAGTTGATAATAACCTTTTTTCGTAGAAAGTTACATTTCATTATAAAAAAATGTCTTGAAAATAGTCTTTATTTTCGACCGTCACAGTGGCTTCCCCCCTTAATAACCTCATTGTCAGTGAAGAGTTAAATTTTCATAGAGATAGTATAGTTGCGACATCTCGAACTAGAATTATTATCTACACTAAATTACATTTTTTTCGTTTCATCGTGCATTCTGCTCTTAATACACTCGTCCCGTAAATAAATGAATAAATAAATTCGAACAGGTTGTCGAGCGCCCGCTCCCCGTGCGAGCAAGTCGAGAAAAGGCATCGTTACCGCTTAAGAAAGTCGTTGTCCACGAAGCCCGGTATCTCCCATCTGCTAGGATCACAGGAGAATGAGCTTTATACGCCAGACGTTCCTTTAAGCGACGCTTGCTCTCGGAACGTATCCTCCCGCGAAACAAGCCGAATCCACTAACGCGAGATTGGATAGCAGCGTGGGTGAGCCCCGGACTGCATCGGGCACCACGTACGAGGCTTGCGATTCCTCCCAGCGATAAGAATTCTCCGCGGGGAAACGAGGAAAATGTGTCCCTGGATCCTCGCACGTGAACGAAACTCGTTTCCGGTGATCCTGGGTCGCCAGCGTTCCGCGACGTTCGCTGAAACCCGGCTCCTCCGCGCGGTCATCGCGTCCAAATAAATTTCATATCCAACTCCATCGAACCGGGAGCAAGTTAACGATAAAGAATTCCCACCGAAATCCGGCTGGCTGGCCGTGACGAAATGGCTCCCGCGTAAACCTTTAAGCCCGTGGAAATTTTTCGACACTCTATCCAACCGGGATCGGCGGAAATGACGGGTTTCCTTCGTGTTACATAGTTTGCTGGGAAACGTGGAAACGCGACGCCCACGTCCCTTCGAAACAGAGTGACTCTGCCAGTTCGTTATTTCCGGTCGCGAGGATCGGTGGTCCGCGCGCGAAGGGCCGCTGCGTTTGACCGCGTCATGTTAAATTTCCCCGACCAACGAGGAAACAAAAACAGAAGAGCCGAGCTAGAAATCTGACCCGCTTCGAAAACCGTTTCGAAACCGCCCATTTTTTCGTGCGCTCTATTTTCTTTTTTTAATTCGCCTCGCAACAATTCCAGCGGCCAACGGGGCGAGCAGGGAGTAATGCCGAACAGACGGCCCTTGTCGGGGCTCGATTTTCCGTGGCAATCGGCCCTTTCACCGTGGTCCTGCAGGATTTTTTGGCGAAAGCGCCGCCCGCGCGGAATATTGACGCTCCTGGCCACTTGTTCCCCGGCTCGCGGTCCACGCACTTGGTAAAAATCAAACTTTCCTCTAGTTTACGGCCGGGCCGACGCGTCGCCCGGGGCCAGGCTCTGAAATTCGGCTCATTTCAGCCTTGCTCCGACCGCGAAAACAGAAATTAATTTCGTCGACGCAGAGGCGAACCCGACAGGCAGCAATGCTCGCGAGCTTTCCACGCTTCTCCCCCGCAGACAGCCTGGACGGAGCAAAATATTGAATTTAAAATGAATTTAAGAAACCGAGCTGCCCGTTGAAACCGGGGGAACTACACCGAAGCTTCGAGACGAATCAATTGCGCGCCAACCGAATATTCCACGACCAACTGCTCTCGCGTATATTCTATTAATCGAATAATAATTATGTAAGTGCCTGTGGCATTGTCGCGGGAGTAACCGTTGCGGCCAATTTCCCGGCTGATCGACTCGATCTACCAAAAGTATCGAATTTCCCATACAGACGAAACAAAGGCTCCAATCGGTAGTTGAAATAACGCGGAAGCTCTACCGTGTAAATTGACAGGATTCAAACTCTCCTTCACATTTGAAATTGTGCCTACGATGCAGTTGATCCGAGCTCCGCGGGACACCCCGTACATCGCAGAGCGTCCTTCTCTATAATCAACGAATAAACGAAATCATGGCCAGCGCGTTGATCGCGGATGCACACGGATGGCTGTCACAAAAGAGTTGATCGGTCGGCGAGCGACCAGTATAGAGGTACAAACGACGCAGGCTTATCCGTCCCGCGGATCGCTCATTGTCACCGGTATCATCCACTGGCAACGTCGATACTCGTTGGTGCATTAGATTAATTGGCCCCGGACGCCATATCAATTCGCGCCACCTTTTCCGGATAATTCGCGGACGAGAATTTCGCGGACGGCCAAACGAGTCATCAATTCGAACGTGGACGATTTGGAAATGCGGGCGCGCTGGCGGGGAACGGTGCGGAGGCCACGGGGAAAGTAAAACGGCCCTCGATTCCTGTCGACACTGCCGGCCTTTGTTTTCGCCCCCCCCTCCTCTCGCTTATTATCTTACATCTATTCATTGGCATCGTTATTATAACGCTACGAATCGTTGTTATCGTACAACCGTTATATTATAATATATAATGAATCGGGCATTGTCCGGTGCCCGCAACAGCCACGCATAACCGCCGCGAATTTTCGGGTAAATTGAAAATCCCCGGATAACCGGGCAGAGTCGTCGTTTCCTTCATAGACACCGAGAACTCAATGGGGTGGCGTGCATTAGCTGGGAAAACGAATACGGGGCTGGCGTCGCGTTCGCCGGGATCGATTCGAACTTCGAACCGATTTTTTCCACGGCCGTGTTTTTTTTGTATTCGATTACTTTTCCATTTAACGCGACGGTGGGGCGGGCTTTCAGGCGTCGCCACCGCAAAATCACTTTCGTTCGGCCGCGGTTCGACGCAGCTGCGCTCGCCCGAAACTAATGCAATTGTTTGAAACGAGTATCTATCTCTATTGAGTTTTTTTTTCTTCAGAATCGAACACGGAGAGTTAGAAGACGATAGGAACTGGAGAGCTCGCGGGGATCCTTCAACCACCGGCGACTCCTAAGGCGCTCGGTAAGCGAAAACTGAGAATTGCGATTCGGTCGTTGCTCCTACTTGCGAATCCAGAATTCGTTGCCGACGAACAGACTCCTCGCGCGACGCGAAACCGCGCGTTCCTCTCGCGTATTTCCACGTTATATATTCTCAAGATACGGCTCCACAAATTTTCCCGACAACTCGTAATTATTCCGGCCGAGTATCGAGTTCCCCGCGAGCTCAAAGTTCAAGGCTCTCCCCGGCTAGAGGAAAATGCCCCGGCTAAATCGCTCTTCCCCCGAATTAACGCGTTCGCGAAGATTATCTTGGCGAAACTACCGCCCCTGTTTCTCTCGGCTGCATTGAAAAATGAAGGTGGGTGAATAATACGGTGCAACGGACGACCATGGGCGACAGGGTTCTCAAGAAAAATACGAGTTTCGAGGCGCATCCTCGAGGCGTCTCGCGATTATTCCACGTAAACGGCGAGATTAAACTGTGCTCGAAATCCAGTAATGGCGCGGGGATGAAAAGTTGGAGCGCTCGGCCGAGTCGCCCGCGTTGGCAAAGTCGAAATTTAAAGTCTTCGATGCTCCACCCCGCCCCCCCCCCCCACCCTCCGCGAGTGCAACGGCGAAGGGAAAGTTCCCTCGCCGCTGCCGGGATTAAGTTCGAACAAAAAGGATTCTTATGCTCGAACTTCGCCGGTGGAGGGCCGGAGGGAAAAGGGAAAAAATCGCGAGGAATTATTCTGTCGAGCATTAATTCCATCCGATCGCCGCTCTGACTGGGATTCTCGCGGATTTACGATCGAGAAAGTCGAAAGCATTCCAGCTAGCGCGCATGGCGAAACAACGAACTGTAATTCACTGGCTTCTCTTCGTGTGGGATAATCGGGCTGAAAAAAAAAAATAAACTCGCTGGAGCGACGCAGGCGCAACTTGAACACTGAACGGGGGTAGTTCTCGTGATCCTTATTTCCACGAGAACATCACGGTCCCTGGTTTAAATAGTTCCGCGAAAGACAGCGCCCAGCGGATTCACGCTGTTCGCGGTGACTCGACCCGCGGACAATATCGAAGCCGAGCTTTGTTGCTCGCCACCGGTAATTGCGACGTTGGCAGGAAATCGAGGCGCTAAAAATTGCTCGCCGGTAATTATTGCGAGGTGGCCCAATTGATAAGCAAAAAACGGAAGAGGCAGCGGGTTCGGCTTTGCCCGGGGAATCGGGCCTCGTTAGCCGGCAATCACGATGTTTCCAGCGGAGCGTCGAAGGGTTTCCGCCGGGCGAGTTCGATTGCCGTCGTCGCGCCCACCTTAATTGCATACACGCGCGTTTTCGCCTGCCTATCGCGAACTTTCCACCGCGACGCTTATCGATTCCCCGGGAACATCGGTCGCCGCCCGCGCGTTCTAGGTAAACCGAACAAACGCCTCTGTATTTTTCACCGTCGCCCCGCGGCCCCCTCCGCTCGCTGTAATATCAAAGTCTCTGCGGGGAAGCACGTTTCGAATCCAAGCGGCGTTGAAAAGTATCCGAAACGGTGTCGTTAGTCGGGAAAAGTACACGGGTATTAGAGCAACTTAATTCGACCTCATTATCGGATAACCCGACTGCTCGAGTTCGTGTTTGTTCTCCTCTCTCGTTTCGCTTGGTTTCGGTGGGCGACGGTCGTACTTATCGACCGCTGGGCAAATTAAAATAATTTGCAGGCTTCGTTATTCCGCTCGCGTTCATAAACAACTTTTTTTGCCCCGCTGCGAGAGGAAACTGCTCGGTTTTTATCGTCACTGGGTCACGCGATCTTTCATTATACATGCTCCCCGCGGATATAAATATTTATTCGGCTTTTCGCGAGGCGAAAGTTGGCCGTCCCGGTGCGTTCGAGGGGTAAGCCCGCCGAATTCGAGAAATACGCGGCACCGGGGCGTCCGGATCGAAGACCGATCGATAATGGATCGTAGGGAAGACGCGCCGGCCGGTTTCGGATCTCCCGATGCGGAGGAGTGATTCTGCCGGTTCGGTTGGCGCGGTATATATCACCGTAGCCCGTACGTGCGATATTAAAAATGAAATATAAGCCTTTGGAACTACGCGGTGGAACCCGGCGCGAATAAATCGCGCGGAAACGTTTGCGGGATTGGTCGGTGGGACCGGAAGTGCCGGCAGTTTATTGGAAAGGAGACCGTGCCGTGGATGGACGCATTATGCGAGCGGTGAAAAACTTTGCCTGTACCTCGTCCCCCCGACGTTTCGCCTTCGCAAAAAATCCCACAGCTCTCTGGTGAATTAGAAGTCCGACCGATCCTCCGAACTAATGGAATCCGTCGTTGCTTCGCGTTTGATCGGCCGGACGGTTCGGGCGGATCGGTAATTGCGAAGCGCAGGCTAAGGACCTCGTTGAAATTATTTGGAACTTCGTGCGACAACGCGAAAGTGCCCTAGCCGCTATATACACACCGCTGGCTATCGACTATCGTCCCCGTTTCGCGGATAAGAAAAATTACGGGCTCCCGGCTGAAATTCTCATCTGAAATTCGTGTACACCGATGCTCTGGCATTTGCGTGGGCAAAGTCAGGACGGAACACGGCACGTCCGGTACACGTAACGGTTACTCGAACATAAATTATTAATGAGTACACACGCCCACGATAAAAGCAGCAACCGAAGGCACCAGCAGCAACGACAACGGCAGATAGCCTCTCTCGTTGCCCCGGACCCCAAACGTCCCCGTTGCTCCGTGACGTTTCACCTATCGTGACGTTCGCCCCCCTGCGCAGTGCGCGCACCGACCGCCGAAAGAGTTCTGGTAACATTTAAATCGCTCGTGAGACCGGAATAGGGTCACGTTCATGCTTCGTTATATGTAGGACAATAGTGTCGCTGATGCTCTTATACACAGTAGCGTGGGAACAGTGAATGCGTTTGTATACTCCACGGGGGTTTCTGAATGGTTGCCTTTTTAAAATCACACACTTCTCAAGATCAATATCTCGGCTCGTAACTGATACGCAGTTACCTTCTTCTCGCTCCTCAGACCCTGAAAAGATTAAAAGGCTCCTGGTTCTTGAGGGTTCATTCTACTTTGAATTACCGAAAAATGAAACTATTTTTAAAGATATTTTTCTCAGTAAATGCGACATATAATGAAACAAATATTGCTGGTATTTATTAAGCTACTCTTATATTATACAAAAAAATTTAAAACGAATTTTTGAAATTTGCTGTAATTGTGTTTTTACAGTGTTAATATGGCATAAAAAAGAGGTATGTTTGCAGAGTTGATGATTTCTCGGCTCAGGCTTATACGAATCAAAAAATTTCAGAAGATTCTTAATCTGTATGAGTGTCGCTCTGGCACTTAGCTGAATAAACAACTTTTGTTGAAAAGTAGCGCCGATTTGAAGAAAAGTTTGACAGAACACCCAAAAGGATGTATTCTCGGGTGTTCAAAGGATTGATCTCGGTTATTTCTCGACAAAAATTGTTAACTGAGCTAGGGGCTATAGCGCTGTAAAAAAAATAAAACAAATTAAGAAAATTCTTTTTAATATTTTTTCTATAATATAAGAGTAGCTTAATAAATACCAAAAAGATTTATTTCATTATATGTTGCATTTACTCAGAAAAAATCTTTACAAATAGCTTAATTTTTCGGGCATTCAAAATTCGTAACGATATAGATTCTACAGTCACATAACTAATTCAAACTCCGAACGCAGGTATAATCCGAGAACACTTTGAACTAATGGACCGATTCAAAAAAACCTTGAGGCACTTGATTCGTAATCGGTCTCGCTATCGCTGCACCGTATAACATATTTTTTTTAAACACGGTTTCTTTATCTGCATATTTGTGCGGAAATTTACCCGCTTCTTTCCACTACTTCGTTCAAATGTGCACCAACATCGTAGTTTTGGTCCTTTTCGCCCCAACAAGAAATGCTGCGGTAGCCATTGAAATAAATTTTAAGAATTTATTTGAATTTTTCATTTTCGACGATCCTGCGAGTAAATTTCGTGGTTACCATTTTGCATATCTTTTTGGCAACGTCTGCATTAAGCGCCACCTAGAAAATGCATCATAGCCGAAAACATGAAACAAAAAATTTGTTTTTTCCCCTAACGAGTGTATTAATAAATCGGAAAAATATTTTTTAGGATACGTTATAACCTCTTTTCGTAAAAAAAATCATAAAGGTCACCTACTTTTCAAGACGATTGACCGAAGAGTACCCTTAAAACGCCCGGTACATACCGAAGAATCCGTTGCGGCGCCATCTTCGCGGGCCGTTTAGCCCAGAATAATTGAGTATTAGATATCCAGTAGGAGGCTTTCCGTGTAGTTCGCACGTTCGTTTGTAAATGAAACATTGAAGTTGTCACCGGCGACCCCCAAGCGGACCGAACAAAAGGACCGGGTGGAAGAGTGTATTAAGTATATACGAGCGACGCGTGGAAAGCGTGTTGCCCCCGTCCAGTGCCGTAACTAAAGGCGGCCACCATCTGCCGGCACTATTTTATAAATATTTATACGCCCGCGGCCTGATATATTTAGTCGCCGACCGAGCAGCACCCGTGGAATCCCGGAATGAACAGTGGCAATAGTTTCCCCGGACAGCCGCGGAGAGGGTCCTCGGTATTTTTAGCGGCCTTTCAACTTTTTTCCACAGTCACGTCTTGTTGCCGTTCGCTGTCCTCCCCTCTGTTCTCCTTTTTCTCCCCGCGGCTCCGTCCATTTGTTCGAAGACGCTACGTGGAAGCAATTATGATAATCGATCCGTCAGCGTCGAACGCGAACGCTCATGGGTGACCATTTAATGCCCCCCCTTCTCCGGCCGGCGTGCCTCAGCGATGAATCTTTTTTATCGGGCTCCGTAAAGGTGTCTCGCTCCGTTTGTCGCCGCGTCCGAGCATCGCCGCTCCGGGCTCGAGCAGGCGGACGGCAAAACCTCCGGGCCCTGGGATGTCCCCTCGATTTATCGACAAATATTTAACGAGACGTAGCCTGCTCGGCCGTGAGCGGCGTCAAAGCTGCGAAGAAACTCCTCCGGGATTGTTGAGGAACTTTTTAAACGATTAAATTACACGGCGTGCCGCTAGCCTCTATCGACTTTCTGTCCCGCGGCCATCGCCGTGACGATACAAACGAGCTACGACAGAGCGTCGATTAGAGGTGTCGTTTTATTAATGGACCGCGTGTTACACGGGGCTAATGCTGCCGTTCTTGTCCCCCGTCGCTGCAGTTTCTTCGATAAAAAGGCTCCGCGGCGTCGGGGCTCGCTCATCCGGTTTCCCATCGTCATATAACCTAGGTAACTCGCGTCGGAGCATTGATATAGCCAGCGCTACACGTATCCCCTGAACACTTGAATAAAGGAGACGAGTTAATGGTAGCTGCTTCGAAGAAACGACGGATGAGAAGGTTATCACGAGCACGTGACAGTCTCCGCGTAGTAATCAGCGTGCTCGGGTTCCGAAAGTTTCTCCGCTTCGTGGATCCGATTCTCTCGCTCCCCTCGGTTTAACGGAGGATTAAGAGAGAACCCGGTGAGCTAATATTACGGAGAAGAAAAATTTGGGAAGAAGAATCGCGTCGCAGCCGTCGATAGCAGGAAGAAAGTTGCAAGAGGCCGGGATTGATGAATGGTGGTCCGAGCGCGAAGGAATACGCTCGGGAGATTCTTTGAACGGGTTGGGAGCAAGAAGGCCGTGCGGGGCACGCGCCCTGCTGACGTGTTGAGCGATGTTTAACAAACAGCAGCTGATGTCTGGAGTGTTCCTAAAGCAGCGTTACCGATGTCAGAGTTCAGCCGCGTCATTCATATACGTGCCGCTTGCATCTGTACCCTTGTAATTCGAGGGTGCTGCTCTCGCAGTTGGCGCGATGGAAACATTCGGTGGCATTTGCTTTCGTTTTGTAGCCAAGTATACCGCGCGGAAAGATGCTGGGAATCGGGTATTCCGTTGTCCACGATAATTCGAGGAGGGAGAAAGTATCTTGCTGCGACTAATCAGGAATGGGAATGTTGTAAGGTAGCGCTAGATCTTCCTCGATGAACGATGCATGCGCGCCAATTATTTTTGACGCTCGTGTGCACCCACACCCTCGACGACGGCGGAGTCGAGTCCGTCCGCGGAGCGGAGCAAAGTTATCGTCAAGTTACTGCGCGGCGGTTGGAACGATGAACTTAACTAAACTCCGGCCGGCGGAGTTGGTACGCGATGCGAATGAACTTGATTAATTGCTCGGCTGAGTCACGAATTAGCGTGTGAACGAGAGAGCCGCGGGTAGATGCAGGTCGAGCGATGGGAGAGTGGGGACGAGACAAAAGGGAAGAGGAGAAAGAGAGTTATAAGAGAGCCAGCAGGAAGTTTCGACCCGGCGACCCACTTCAATCGTCCGCTCGATTATCGAGTGCCAATAAAAAATCGATCAACCCTCGGACCCGTATTCGCGTGCCGTCATTTCGGGCGAATTTCCTAGTTAACTGGGGAGCGCCGCTCGGAGAGGTCCTCGCTCGATCGTGAATCTACTCCGTGATGCGACGCGCCGAAGAGGGCCCCCGTGTCCCCGGGTCGAGTGTCGCTGTGATAGCTCCGATGCAATTAATCTCGCCGCGGAAATGAGGTTCGAGAAGCTTTATTTCCCGGGGAGGCGCGCGAACGCGGGGAAATACTGGGGGCGAGCGGTTTTAAGTCGCGTAGCTCGGGTCCTCGGGGGATCCGTAGCTCGCGCGTATCGTCTGGCAAAGTAACCGGGGGGGGGGGGGGGGAGGGGGGACAGGGAAAAAAGTCTATCTTCTCGAGCGCGATATTATCGCCCGAAACTATTTTTTATCCGAAGCAGCAGGGGTGAACGAGAGGGAAATCGTTCTTGCCTCGCGTTGATTAGTTCTGTTGCGATATATCTCGACCCCCCCCCCCCTGCCTCTCGGTCCCCAGAGGAAACCAGATCGAGGAATGCACACCGTCCACGCCACCCTCTCTCCCCGTTTCTCTCTTCTACTCCCGTTTACGTCGATCCGCTCTGTTTCCCTTTCCGCGCCCTTCTCGCCCGCGCCCGTCTGACTCGGGCTCCTCTGGTAAATAACCCTACGCGGAAAGTTAATGCCGCCAGTCGACCATGCTGTGAAACTTCACGCCCGTTCGGATCGCTTACAGGTCGTTCCTAAAAGAACGCCGCGACCGCTATTCGGCGGAGGATCTAGAAGCTCCTTTACCGGGCGCAACTTTACCGTGCCCGAAACGTTTTTGCCGGGATTAAAGCGGGTGGACGTGTTTACCTCGCGGCGTTTCAGAGGATCAGCTCTCTTAACGATCCTTAATTTCCTGTATTTAATGGCCGGATTAAAGGGCCTCGCGTTTCGCTCGCACCATTACGTTTCTTTTTTTGCGCGTTTGTCCACTCTCGTGCCTGTTCCCCGGTGTTGCCTGGGAATTTCGTCGGAGCGAAGAAAGGCTAGGAGCCTCCAAAGGCGCTGGACAGGAGGTGCCTCGGGAAATTCGCATGGACCGGGAAAAGTTGCCAGTCTGAAAACTCTCGTTGGCGGTTAGTTTGGAGGGTGCTGTAGGAGACATCGCGCGCGCGCGCGCACACGGGGTATAGGGAGTAGAGTAGCCGGGGTGATAGATAACGGGCTGGTCGTGGCCCCAGCTCGTACTCCAGGCAACTTCGGCCCACCGCCGATAAATTATTCGACGCGCTGTTTTCCGCCAAAGATTCTTTCCCCGTTGCCCCCCTGGCGCACTGCGGGCCAGTCGGTGCAGCGAAAGGAAGAAGGACGCCACGGGGGAGGCCGAATTGAAGAGGGTGTAAAAACCGTAGGGCTGCTGGGAGGGCGTCGACGATGGGGGTAGGTAATCCAATGTTATTCTGCCTTTCAGTCAACGACACACGCCGACCCTCTGTTGCGAGTGCGGGCCGAGTACCAAAGAGAGGCGAGTTTACGCCCTGAAAAGTAACGCTCTATCTCGCCGGCGTGATGCGCGCACGCCCCGAGTGATATTAAAAACAGTGGGAAGGCATCTGATTCAAGAGACGTCGCGCGCCCATGGATACCGGTGCCGTGCTCCGTCACGCCTTAGGGAACTCGTAAGAAAGCTCAACCCCTCCGAGATCGATCCATCCCCGAACGGGAGGGGGGCACGGGGAGCGGGGGGGGGGGGGGAAATTGAAGAATTCGCCGTCTGGAAAGGGAGTAGAGGAGCGGCAACGTATCGTATACAAACTAGTGTCATTCCGCGAGAGGAGGTACTCGCGCAGAAACAGAGGGGTTGCGTCGACTCGAGGGGGATGGGTAATCTAATGTCACCGCGCGACGCACTCGACGCCAGCAATTTTAAAAGGGGGATGCCGAGAGTCGCGGGACACTGACTGAATTTGCGCGTTAAAAAAGCCGCGTGCTTCCGAGTGCCCTACTCGAGACTGCTCGAAGGGGGGGGGGGGGTGGAAAAAGCGGGCCAGCGGGGCGTGTTCCTCCGGCGTGCTCCGACGGAAAAAGTGGGTCCTCACCCGCCGGCGTTTAGTAGCCAGATGCGCATACATCGGATCCAATCACGTGCGTTTATTTAAGCTGTTTGTTCGCCAGACCAGAAGAAAAGTGCGTCGAAGGGTGTGCTAGCCCGTCGCCTTCGTAATGAGCCGGGTGTACTGGAGCGAAAAGAGTATTCTTCCTTTCTAATCCTGTTTTTCGTCGAGCACTGAACGGAGTCACTCCGTGGGACAGGCTCACCGATCGATAACGCATCTTCCTACTTTCCCTTTCGAGCTTTTCCCTTCGGCGGTCGGGTTGGTAGCCACCATTCGTCGGGCGACGAAAATTCTTGAGAGGGAACACCACTGTGACGGACGGAAAAGTAAGCCACTTTTAAGATTTTTATTCAGGAATAATTTACAGTTTTTATATCAAATTTATACCATCTACCTTTAGTACAGTGTTTTAAGAGACTGTAAAAAAGTGAGTACAAAACATGCATAAATTTTAATGTATTAATTAATCTTCTACTCTCCTCACGCGCGCTGGTAGGATGAGCAACAATGGAACAGTAGGTCCGAAATCAAATTGAATTTTTTGTTAGAAACTATATGAGCGCAGTTTCCGTTGCGCGTGTGGACATTTTGATTGAAACCAAACTTTTCGATATACGCTCGAAAAACTGTATTTTATTCGTAGATTTTCGAAACTTTTTCTTCTGAAACGCACCATTTTTACAAAACTAATTTGTTTAAAAAATCGGCACGTGCCACGGAAACTACGTTCATATAGTTTATTTATAAAAAAAGGAAATTTCATTTCGGACCTGCTGTTCCATAGTTACACATTCTACCAGCGCGAGTGAGGAGTCTGGAAGATTAATTAATATATTAAAATTTATGCACGTTTTTCTACTCATTTTGTTACAGTCTCTTAAGACATTGTACTAAAGGTAGGTAATAAAAATTTTATATAAAAGCTGTAAATTATTCCTGAAGGAATTCTTAAAAATGGATTACTTTTCCGTTCGTCACAGTGGTGTTCCTTCTTAACCCTCGGCGTTCTAATTCAACTTTCCTCACTCTTTAATACCCAAAGCGAATCGATTCGACGTGCAAATGTTGGACCGGTATCGACGATACCGCGGTCGCGATTTCGTCATCTCGTCTGAGAGTGGACGAAACGACGCGGCACGTTGGGAATGCAACAAGAAGCGTGACACACCTCAAGGACCGATCGGATATCGCGCCACGCGCGTTTGCACACCGATAACAAAGGTGCGCTCATGCGAGCGCGCTGATAAACGGTTCGACTACCGGGAATCGTCGTGTCGAGACTGCGATAGTCGACACCCCCGGCCTGTCTAACCGATAACTCGTAATCGTTCGGTTCAGGAGCAATGTTTACGGACCGAGTCGAAGCTCGGTGCCGCGATAGGAATATCGCTCTGTCGACGGAACATCGATCCGCCGGCTACCAGTGTTTACCCTTAGCTCCGAGGGTTTTACATCTGCCCGAGATTACGGTCGTTCCGAGGCCGTAAAACGAGGAGCGCGCGAGCCTTCGACGACGCGAACCGACGCCTCTTTCGACACAATTAATCGCGGCTAGATGGAACCGCCGGGGGGAAAAAAAGGACAACCCTGGAAAATAAACGGGGAAGATCCGAGAGGACGGAGCGGGGAGAGGAAATTATTTGGCTGCTTTGATACCTCTTAATATGTTCTAAAAGACCACCCGGCGAGATTAAAAAGAGGATCACTCCGCGGAGGAGGACGGGGGAGCGGGCGGTCGCCGCTTATATCACTTAATTGCGCGTACCACCGCGTTAAAGGGAGTCTTTGACGAGGTCGATAATTACTGTCTGGGCGGGCGTGTGTACACCGACGTCGGCGTCGACGACGACGCGATTTCGAGCATTCAAGCGTCGTTACTTTGATTATTTCCCTGGTCGGCGGGTGCCCGCGGTTAATTTCACGTTCGTTAGTTGCCCAAAGCACCGAGAGTAACGGGAAAGTTATTTACCGATCCGTCGGGAAAGGCACGGGGAACGTACGCGATACGTTACGTACGCTCGATTTACGAAATTGTTTCGGCTTTTTTGGACGCCCGTGCCCCTTCTCACCCGCGCTCGTTCGCGATCGATTTTCTCGCCGCCCCGAAAAATATACATCCGAGGAAATTGGAGCACCAAGTTTTTATACGAAAGCTCGCGACTCGTTTTCCACGGATGTACAGAGCGCTTCAAAAAGCACGGTCGAAACTTTGGATTATGTACCGTAAACTGGGGGAACATTGGCAGTGCTGGGTAACATTGGCATCTACTTAACATCTATTAAAAAGGGAAAGGAAAAAAGATTTATGCATTTTTACACATGTAGTACAATCACAAACGATGCAATGTTATAATAGGATACCTAAACCAAATTTTAAAATGTTAACTAAAAAAATAAAAGAATAAGAAAATTAAAAAAATATAAAATAGAATGCATTGAACATAAAAAGAAACAAATTTAAGTGTCAATGTAAGTTCAGATGTGGTAAAACTTTAACTTTTCAGTGCTATTTATATATGATTTGCCAATGTTACCCGGTTACGGAGTATCATTGGCACATATTTAACATGTAATAAAAAGGGTTAAGTACAAAAATTTTATGCATTTTGACACTTGTAGTGCATTCGCAAAAGATGCAATGTTATGATAGGCTACTTAAAGCAAATGTAAAAATGTTAATTTTCATATTATATAGCAAAATGTTCCAAAAACATGCCGATGTTCCCCCAGTTTACGGTATCATTGACCACGTTTCGCTATTCAAGGCACGCGGACTACCTATGCATATCCTCCCTCTTCCTCTCAAGTATACCAAACTCTCGACCCAGCTGTTTACGGTCATTGCTTAGAAATCTTATACTTCATGCCGCGATTCCGCGAACGCATGAGCGGTTCGATTACATCGAACGGCGATGCAGTCGTAAGAAAACAAAGGGTATAATATCGCGCGGGTTCCGCGACGTAATCGAAACGGTGCTAGGCGCGTTCCGTGTAGCCTCGTAAACGCACGTATCGCGGATGCACGCAGGTGATGTTGACGCGGCATCAAAGAGCGAAAACACGTCGAGTGGCCGTTGCGGAAATAATCAGTTGCTGATTTATGGGAGCCTCGAATTCCGCGGCGCGACTCGAGCGAGTGTAAGCGAGGCTCGCGCGGCGTTTACACGCTGGCAAGTGCCGAGCCGCCCGAATTCGACGGGATTGTACGGGGACAAAAGATCCGCGACGCAAGGATCCATCGCGGCTTTGCTGCCACGGAATGGTTAATGGCGACGCGGGCGACGGTTACGGGTGATTTGTGCACGATTGTTCGCGACCCGTCGCTCGTGGAACACCAACGAGATCGTCGGTTATCATACCGCGCGTCCGCGTCCACCGAGCCTCCCCCCTCCATAAATCGGAGCCCCCGACAGACTCTCGACCGAACGTCAGTTTGCCCGGCAAATATTTCCCAAATCCAGACTTCCGCCAGCTTTTTAACGCACCTACATTTAGAGAGCCCTTGATGGAGTAGCTCGTCTGATTTCCCCTAAACAACTCGGTGATTTGGCCGAGCCAGTTGCGAGCAAAAGCCAGTGCCCGGTCGATTCTATCGATCGATTAAAGGGTGGACGCCGAGGGGGGGGGGCGGAGGGCACACATGCGCGTGTAAACATATAAAATCGTGTATTATATACGGGGAACGTAGCGTTTCCGGCTCATACATAGAGATGCGAGTGATTTACATACATATCAGTTTCATTTCGTTCGGGCGTGCTACCCTACGGTGGCACTGCATAGCCTCCACGATATCGGTGGAGGCTATGGGGGAGGCGCGAGAGCCACCGCGACGTAGGCGTCTAATCTATGGGTGTACATCGACGTGCCTGACGTTCACCGGCCTCCCATCGGGCGACAGATGTCCCGCTCACAATGTTCGTAACGAACGCGGGAAATATCATTATTCCATTTTAATTCGATTTCATCTGCATAACCCGTGCAACTCACCCCTCTGGGATGCTCGTCCGCTTTGCATGCGTAACTTGAGCGGTGTACAAAGATCCTTGTCGGCATTAGAGTACAGCAAACACGCGACGGGGACGAATCAATCGGCTCGGCGTTACGCAACGACGAATCGAGTCACGCTGGTTCGATGGTAAGGTAAATGTCCCAATACCTGGACATTTAAGGTACGGCGGACACACGTTTGTCCATTTTTCAGTTATGACAATCAATTTATATAAAAACGATGTTGCAATTATATGGGGCATCGTGTGTACTTTGTCATTAAGAAAAAAACAACATATTTTAGGATTTAATAATTTTGTAAAATATTGAAAATTCATAGTCCTTATAATGGCCCAATACCTGGACAGCTTAACTAGTATGTCCCGGTATCCCGATTTTACTATCCCATTACCTGGACACATGATTTTGGATGTTTTCTAGGGAAATGAAATAACAAAAGAACAACACAAGAGTTCTTCTTTTCGCATATTTCTTCTGTATAAATAATTTATTCAAATCAGTAAACAAACTTAAGTAAAAGAATCTATTATTGAATGACTAATTTTAAGGTTATGTGTATTCGTGTGTTACACACGAATTTCACACATGAATTAAATATTATCATTAAAACATGATACGAAGAATACAAAGTGTTTGCAGGGTGCAAATTATTGTTAAGGTGTTAAATAATTATTTTATTATTGTGTCAACAATAACGCGTGCTCATTTCACAGTTTGTACACGTGGTCAGATTTAGGGACGTTCCGGGATTTCACTGTACCAGAAGATAGACACGTGAATAAAAAACTAATACGAACTTTAATTTTAATCTTCCAATCAAAAAATAGTACTACAAGGTACCATTTTTCTAAAACTGTATTAGTTGTATCAATATACTAACTATTATTAATAATATTCGCTTAAGAAAAAGTAGAGACTGTTTAGCAAATCTGACAAGAGCGATACTAAAATGGTGTAAACTGTACAGTTCAAGAAAATTTATTTTTATTACGAGTGTTACAAGTTTACTAAGAAAAATATGTATATGAATATATTTTATTATATATTTGAGTAATTGAATAAAATAATTTTTTATGGATAAAGCGAATATTAAACGTAATAATCAGCATTCTTTGCACTAGTGTCCAGGTATTGGGACGTGTCCAGGTATTGGGACATTTACCTTAATGCGATTCGGGGAAGAGAACGATGCTGTTCGCGGGCTAAATCCTCGCGGAAGCAGAAGGCGGACGTTCTTAGAGAGAAGCTGGAGAATCGGGGGGCATATATCGAGATAACAGCGCTGGTTCGAGTAATTTTCGGAAGTGGCGAGGATAGCGCGGAGGAAGGCAGTAGTTGGATAATGCGATCGCACGGACAATTTCCATAACTACCATTGTCTTTGCGCAATCGCGTTCGACGATGCTATCGCGCCTCCGGTGCCGGGCTTCCGCCACGATTCTCCTCTTGGTCCCTGGACCGTTCCACGACGAACGTGTCCCGCTAACCGGGGCCGAGAGGAGGCGTCTTCGACTTAAATCTCGAGAAGTCCGATCGGAAGAGGCAGAGGAGCGTAAAATAAGTAACACCCGGTGGATCTCGCGACTCGCTGCTGGGGCATTACGAAACTTTTCGACGGTGTCCAGCAAACTCGCCGTGGACTCTCGAATACGTAGGGGAGAATAGGGTAAAACGGAACGGGTGGGTAAAACGGAACATCAATGTTTCTGTTAGATAAGAGCTGCGAATGAGTTGGTGACCCGCGCACACGTTATTTTTCCGTTGAGAGAGTTGGAAAAATTTCCGGTATCGACGTTTCATTATTGTGTTGTACTTTCCACTACTTTTCGGCACTTTAATGTCGAAAATTATTAACGGTAACTAAGGTAAATGTCCCCATTAGTGACCGTTTAAGAGTGTTATTGGTTCGAAATAGTAATTTTTTCACTAATATACGACAATGTTTGAGTAAAGTATGGATCATTGTATTTCTTGAAGTCTCTAGTTTCTTAATCAAATTAGTTTTAGAGTGATATTTGACTATTTACACAAAAATTATGGTGAAAATTATATTGGACCTGATGTCCCCTTTATTGACCAACTTGTACCATCTATCGCTTCTCTGCTACAATAATGAAAGAAAATGAACATTTTCTTTTTATTTTATAATTCTGTATATATTTCTAGTTAATTTGAGTAAGTTGCTGCATGGATCCACGAATTTTTATTGTAAAATTTGCGAGTTTAATGATATCTGTAGTATAACCTCACGTTATTAGAATCTGTCAACTTTCATGTCAATGACCAAGTCCTAATTTACATGTGAATTTACTTAAAGATGAATGTACGGCTACATAAATAACGTATGAAACTATAAATGAATTCTAGTTGATATTTTGCTTTCTGTGTTGCCATAAACAATATAAATGAATAATTTGGTCACTAATGGGGACGCGGTCCGTAATGGGCACATCTACCTTACATCTTTGGATTCAATAAAAAGTTCTTCGTATGTGATTTTTGTTCATGAAATAATAAACAAATTGTATTAATCTATCCTTCTTTTACGATATTATATTTATATTTGATTATTTTCCGTAATTTTCATGTTATCTAGTGTAATATTTTTTCTTATATGTATAATATATATTTTTCTTACATTTTATTTGTGATTGTTATACCTAAAACATATATTTATAGTTTCTAACATAAGTGAGTACATTTTAAATCATAAAAATAAAGATTTTGTACGTTTACATGGTCTTCAAGTGGGTGTTCCGTTTTACCCCACCGCTTGAGCGAGGCGAAGATTTCGATACCTCCTGCAAATCTCATTTTCCTTCGTTCCCAAAGATTTGTATTAACAATGGCTTTGATTTTCTTATAGTCTAAGGTCCACTGAAGACTCCTGTTCAAGTCCCGTGTCTTTTTCTCCTTCAGATTTCATGTTATCATCCTCCACAGTTAAGCGTTCCGTTTTACCCTACTCTCCCCTACGTTAGTCTCATTGTCAGTAGAATCTTGCTGCTTCGATCTCCTTTCGAGATTCACTTCTCCATGAATACATTCGTCGAATTTGTCGCGTTGGAGTAAGTGGACGTTCGAGATCAATTAAGAAGAGGTGTAGTACACGAGCGCCGATCCCCCGATCCCTCGTCGATCATTCGAAGCCCGACTAACCCCAGTGTGTCGCAGCCGTCAGAGGGAAATGAGCCCTCGATGGCGACAAAACATCGTTATAAAATCGCATCAAAGCGTATAACGCGAAATCCCGTAATCCGCGACGACGGAGCGGGGCGCCCCGAGCGTGATTGATTCCTTAATAATTGCGCGGAGGGGTCCCCCCGCGGCACGGCCGGGCCTCGCGAGCACGGGGAAGCTCGATAATGCAAATTTCAAGCCGCGAGGGTGAGACGTGTCGGTAGTCGCAGTAATTATGTATGGGGTGTCGGCGTGGCGGGGGGCCCAGCGTTGCTCTGACAGCGGCAAAAGGCAGAGACGAAACCAGGGGGGCGGGGGGTGGGGGCAGAGAGAGGGAGAAAGTAACACCGCGACGAGATATGTACAAGTGGGGGGGTGTCACTCGCAGCTGTTTCAACCCCACGCCACGAGCCACCCCCGAAACGAACGAAGGAGTAACAGCAGTCACTCGGTCATTAAGGGGCGTGATCGTTGTTTGATTGCGGAGGTTGAGCCTACCTTTTTCACCCTTCCACTTCCTCCGCATAGCGAAGGGGCGAAGTAAAGTCTGAGGGTGAGTTTTTGCACCGTGGCTTTGCCAAACGTCCACGTTCAGCCGACGAACAAGCCGAGGAAATGGAGAGGGACGAAAGCTCGCGAGCCTTCGTTTAAGACTACCTGTGAATTTGCCCGATCGCTGTGATTAGAAAAATACATTATCCTCCCCCTCGCTGCGATTCGCAGCCTTTGGCCCGGGCGTCCAATCCTCGCCGCGTCGCTGAAGAATATCCTCAGGTTTAATGGAAGCAAAGCGGCGCGACCAGACCCCCGTCGCTCGTTTCGCGATTTGGATTATTTTTGCCCAGGTTTTAACCGAGAATCGATACGCCATTTGCATAATTACCAGGCAACGAGCGGCAATCTGTTCCCGCGCATCCATCTCCCTGTAAAAACTAATACCGTAAATGCGAGATTCTGACTGGTGCCAACTGCTGACCCCGCCGCGCCTGTCATCGGCTTTTTCTCGCGGCCGAACATCGCCTGTGCTCGAGGAGAAAAAAGAGCCGCGCGAGCTGGGAACAAAATTCGCGCAGCCATCGCGGCAGTTTGTATCCCCCGATATCGTTAGTAATTTAAGGGCGGCCCCGTTGCGCGGCCTGCGCCTCGCCGTGGCGAAATATCCGGGTGAGGTATTTCGGTTATTCCGCGCGGATCGTCGGGCGTAAAAGCCGCGGGGAATCGCGCGCACGCGATTCCGCGCCCGATGTTTATGACCGCGGAGCCGAGCGCCGGTTGCGTATAAAAGAGAACGATCGACGGTGCTCGAGGAAAGATTCGACCCGCTAGTCCCGGAGCTTTGGAACGCCTCCAGAAGTGGCGCGTAGACGTGACGCACTCGTAAACGTTCCACTGGTCCGCGGATATTTAGCGAATCGTCCCGTATTTCTGCGCGCGTCCGCCCCCGCGCCGGCCGTTCGAGCGGGACACAAATTAAATCGACCTGTCGCAGGCTCCCGTCGCTAAATAATACTTAGCAGCGGATTAACGCCCGGTCTTTACCCGAGCGTTAGCAACTCCCCGCGTCTCCTCGCCTTCGTTTCGCTTCCTATTTCACGCCAGACAAACCACGGCCGCTCCAAAGGCCGGTGCCCGTATTATAACAGCAAACGACTCGGAGAGAAGCGGCGCGTTCGAGCGCCACGCGAGTCGCAGGAATAAACGCGCCAGTATCCGATCGCCTGGCAGCGATTCGAAAGTCGCGAATGGTTGTGCAAAGGGGGCCGAGGGGGACTCGTCGAGGCGCCAACGAAGAGAGGGCACGAGGAGAGGAGGGACGAAGGCGAGGGAACTTGACTCGTAAAGAGAAACCGAGAAGTGACTAAGGCCGGAGGTCGTTCGGGGCGGTCGGGTTGTCGCGGCCAGACCAGCCCGTTTCGGAGTTAAAGTTTCCCCGGTGATGACCAGGCCATCGCGCTGCTCCGTCGATGGAACGGCGAGAGGAGTGTTTTACGATAAAACTGCTCGGATCCAATTTATCTGACGCGCGCCGCGGGAAGAACTGGGTCGTTTCCGGGCTAACGTTCCCCCCATTTTTCCATCGACCTTCCCTTCTCGCCCTACGCTTCGCCTCTTCCCTGGGAGTGGACCAACCGACGGAGGGATATATATTCCGCGACTGGTCTACTGTTAATGGCAGACGCCACACGGTGTTCCAGCTTCCATCGCGGGACATTTGCCGGGTTGCCGTCCAAACGACACTCGGCGTCGGATTCAACCCGAAGCCGAGCAAGTGCCAGCCTCCAGGTCGTGGCCCTCTTCATCTTCCCCGACTTTCTTCCTCATACCTGTTCCCACGTATTGGTCAAACTTTCTCCAGTCACCTCTCGAGCAGAATCTCTACGATTCCACTCTGTTCCAGAGTCCAGCGTGACTTCCGCCTCCCCCCGGGGCACCGCTCCATTGATATTCATTTTCTTTGGTAGTTGCGCGACTTTCGCGGCGCTCTGCGGGAGACCCTGGCCGCAGGATCAATTATTATTCCCCTCGTTTAAATTGAATCCCGATAGCGAGTCGCTTGAATCACGATCGTTATCGTATCGTCGCGACCCCTTCCCCCCCCCCCCCCGGCTCTTCTAAAGTCCGCTCGAAAGCGGAGGGAAGTCGGTTTCATAAATGAAATGTCCCCCGGAGGGCTGTGGAAGTTGCAGGAAGGAGGCGATGTCCTGCACGCCGTGAGATTGCCCGTTAGCGGTAGAAGAAGTCTAATTAATTCTTTTCTTTTTCCGCGCCGCGGTAACGAGAAGGATCGGCGATAAAGCGATGATTTATGCGGTAACTAGTGCCGCTGGTCGATCCACGACCGCGCGCTGGGCCGTATTAAATAATGACGCGAACGGTAGGAAGCTCCAGTGACGTTGACTAATATCGCCGGTAGGAAGCTTTTGATTAAGGGCTCCTTTACACCTTCGCGCGAACCCCGCTGGGATCAACGGCCCCGCGAGTGAAATAACGAGCGGACAGGAGGTCGCGGCGCACCGTAAGCGATCGTTCCGAAGATGTCGCGGGAAATCCACCGTCTCGCGTGTCCGACGGAGGAGCCTCGGCGAGGATAAAAATACAAAGCCCCCGGAACGGTGGTGTCGCAATAACGGGCAAGAATTAGTGATTCACGGGGAACGTGCCTATTTACAAGTGTTTTACAAGACAGCGGAATGTTGGACGTTTCCCTCGCGCTTTAACGCTTAACGTAAAACTCGCGTGGGAGTCGCGCCACTTTCTCTACCAAGATACAGCTTCTCGTTTGATTCACGTGCTTGGTGTGTTTATGGGGTGCGCTGGGACGAGTTTATTCGAAAGGGAAGTCACGTCCCCGACGGAATTTGTCCCGTTATCGGGCTCCAAGCAGGAGCGTTCTAACAGATCGTTGGTCTGGCGGAGGTTTTCTCGGAGTCGCGCGCGGCAGGAGGTGCATTATCTAAATCGCGGAGAGCAGGGAGGGCGTAACGCGGCACGCGCGTCGTCGGTCGGCCCTTAATTAATTATCTCGCCGGGGAACGCGGATAAACAATTATCGAGCGGTCTAACGAGGGGACGGCGGACGGCCGCCGGTGGTTATCGCTCTCCGCGGTGACCGGTCGTTTTTACGACATTATATTTCTGGCCGGCTGTAGGCTGCGCGGCGTTATCCGTATTAGAGATGCGAATCGCTCCGAGACGTAGCGCCGGGTGCCTATCGGTGTCCGGTAACGAGATACCTTAACGAATACCGGCGACATCTCTCGCCGGGCAATCAGCCCCGGTAGCTCTCGTTAAAGCCGCGCGATCGAAATATATTTAAAGGTGGCCTTAATTTCCGCCCCGTTATCGGGCGGGTTCTCGGTCCGTTTTCGGCTCCCAGACCGCTCCCGTCGCACGGCGAGCCAGTATTTACGGCCGGGTGCGTCCTCACGCACTTAAATACACGATATCCACGTAATTCCGGCTCGCCTAATGGAGATAAGCCGAAACGTACGACGCGGTTTTCTCGGATGGCGTAATGAGGGAGGACACGAGGTCCTTAATAATGCGCTCCAACTGCTCCCTCTCTCGGGCCGGTGCTCGCATCTCTTCCGTCCTGGGTCACCGTGCTCCTCCTTCCCTGTCTGATCCTCGGAGCACGGTGGACGCAGGTGCACCGGAATTGCTCGAGCGACTCGCACAATCTGAGCCTCTCCACGGCTTTACGAGCGGCTAAAGCCCAGCTCCTGACGCCGGGGGCGTAAGGTTACTAAGCACTTGAGAGAGATTCGATAACCTCTTTGCAGCGACATCGGTGACGAAATAATTAATCGCCTCTGCCGGGGCAGGCGATCTTTGAGCGTCGCCCACCCGTGAGTGGGTATCAGTTTTTCGCTGCTCAGAGATTTCGCGTGTCTCCGGCGTCGTGATCTCGCAGGTACTCCATGGTATATATTCAGATTTGGTGGTAAAAGTTAGGGAGAGCTTTGGACTCTCAGCCAAAGAAGGAAATAGAGAAACTACCGTGTAATTGGTGTAATCGATTAGAATCGCGACCGGAAAGTCATAAAGTCCGCGAGATTCATCCCGCGGGAAGAGCTCGAGACGATTGGAGCTAAAGGAAAGAATAACGCGAGGCTATTACCTGAACGGTGCTCCCGAAGCGGGGTGGTTCGAGGGTTAGAAAGTAATAGACTGAGAAATTTCTCGGAGACGAGGAAAAGGTCGCGAAGCGAGCTATCGCGCCAAAAAGAAATTTCTGCTCCGGGCTACGCCGGCATTTCCCGTGGGAGCCTGTAGTCTGCCTCCTCTCGCAATTCTTCGCGGCGTTACGCAGCCTACGCGGAGGAAGAAAGAACCGTTTCCGCTAATCAAACTACGGTCCGGCTCGACTTACCTCTCGATCCTGAACGGAAGCCCCGTTTGTCACGAGTGCACTGCCAGCATTCTCTGTTCCTCTTCGCGTGTCCACTTTCCTCCCAGCTCCTCCGTCCGCGACCGGGGCCTGGCTGGCTGGACGTCTCAGTCGCGGGCACGCATGGAAGCTTCAAGTTCAGGGTCTCCTGTTTCCTCGCGGCCGACAAGCGACGTCTGTCCTCGCGGATAGACCCTCTGTTCCGTTCCTTCTCCCCTCGAGCATGTAATCTGGAGCTCCTTTCGCGAGAGTGCTCTTCGTTCCACCACTCTGAACTTTACTCCGAGTCAAAGTCTCGTCATAACTTTCCTCGCTATTCTCGTCGCATTTTTCTCCGTACTCGCCCCGGGGCAAGTGAAACTCCGCGGGCCCCAGCTAGGAGATCAGGACGTTCCTCGGTCCCTCCTTCCACGTTCCCTCGTCCCAGGACTCTTATCCGCGAGGGGATCTTACGGACCACGCAGATGGCGATCGTTCAAACGCCGCTCGAATCGCTGAGCTCGGTGGCAGGAAGAACGCTAGGGTTGTTAATCGATCCTCATTACGCGCCACCTCGATCCTCCTCTCGTCTTCTCGGCTGGAAAGCAGGATCCCGTAACCTCTCACGGCTCTCCTCTCCCCGTCTCCCCCTCGATCGCTCTCTCCCTCCGTCGATTACGGCGATTTTATTGTCTCGGCGAGATCGAACCGTACCGCCGCAGCCAGACGATCGACCGATGTCCGATAAGGCGCTAATGCGCTAATTGGCAAACGGAGCCCACGTATCCTATCCCTCGAGTTAATTATATTTAATTGTCGGGCCATTAATTGCGTCTTTAATTACCGCTGCGAGATACGTACGCCGACGATGGTCCGCGCTCCCGCCGGCGGGCGCTCGTACGTCGAAAACTTAACGACCCGAATTAGATCAGCCCCTGAGCGCACCGCCTGCCTCTTCTTCGGTGCACTCGACGATGGATAAAGTTGCGTGAACGCTGGATTCCACTGACGATTTCGCCCAACGACCCCGCGTCTCCACCTCGAAGGGAGAGGGGAACGCGAAAGGCGAAGCTACTCGTTTGCTCCTCGACGCTCGCAGGCTCATCGACAACAGTCTCTCACAGTTCTCCGATGCGCTTCAGCGGTTCCCCGAGAGGATCGTTCCCTCTCTTTGAAAGAGTTTCGCGCGGGCAGCTCTTCTCCAAGGGTCGTCCACTTTCTTCTCCTTAGGGTGGCGTGAGCCTTTTTCCACGGGCTTCCGCGTCCCCCCGGAACGCACCCCGACGCGAAGTTCCCTTATTGCGAGGATCGATCGGTCACTCTTCCTCTTGCGCTCTTCCTCGTTCGAGGCGATCCAAGGAAGGCTCGCTCGCGCGGCCGGTCTGGTTGCGCGAGTGGAGCTCGCGAAAGGCGGGAATCCTGGAAATTACGATAACGAAGTCGCCGCTTAACGAGTCCCTCGGCACGGGATCGGCGCGACGGCTCCGCTGGCTCTCTCGCGCCTGGTAGTCGGCACCCCGGCCGCTGCACAATCTCTAGTTCGATTCCGCGAACAAAAGGCGAAACATTCGATCGGACAGATATTCGGGATTACATGGAGCGGCGCCGGGAATCTCGAGCATCTCGATTGGCGTGGCTGGATTGCATCGACGTCCCCGCGAACACCGGCCGAAAGAGAGGAGAATGCCGCGACGCGTTAGAAAGGGCTCCGGCTCGATTGAATAGAGCTGCCGGCCGTCCCACGCGATCACCTCTCGCCCGTTTGTTCCCGCGACCGAACACTCTCTCTCCCTCTACGGGCTGCTCGTCGACGGGAGCACGAAATCCGGAGGTGGCTTCACCGAGGGAGGAGAGGTGACCCCGCAACGAAGCGGGTTCTCGGCACGACTGAGAGGCTCGAACCTCGGCGACGAGAGCCACCCCCGCGGGAGGGTGGCAGAGCGAGATATAGCGAGGCCGGGAGGGTGGCTCGCCCGCGGGAGCGAGCGAGAGGGGGCGGGAGGGCGCGTGGCGCAGAGCGAGAGGAAGCGGGCGCGCGCGCGCGCGCGCAGTCGCAAATTCGAAAGCCGAGCGACGATATTAATTACATCCTTTCGGGCGACGGAAACGAATCGAGCGCAGCACGCCGGAATATAACGAAGCTACGGTCTGCGTTTAAAAGCCATCCGGCCTTCGAAAGGGAACACCGTCCAAAAACGTCCACTCCCGCTCGTCTTCGGCGCTATCCTCCCCCGCGACCTTCTCCATCGAAACGGTCCTCCCCTGTGCGCCTTGCGTCGCGACGCTCCCTCGCCCTCCGCCGCACGCACCCCGAAATAATGGATGGATAATCTGTCCTGGCGTGGCCCGTTGGGACTAAAAGGTTCCTACGAATTCGTCGGTCCTCCTCTTCCCACTCAACGACCCTCTTTCTCCCGCTTGCGTTTTCACTTTGCTTTTACACCGCGTTCATCCTCCCACTCGGGAGATCCCTGGGGATCCCCCGAACCCTGTTGATCGCGAACTTTTTGCCTCGATGCGCTGCCAAGCCGTTCCTCTCCTTCTCCCGAATCCCCGAGCAAGGCGACAGTGGCTATCCAAGTTTCCAACGAGTCCACGTGATATTGGTAAAACATACCGCGCCCCGTGTCTACCAGCAAAAAATGGGGAATAAAATGAAGCGGCTCGTTCGGTTTCGTCGCCAGCGATCATCGATTAAAAACGCTTCTCTAATGGCCGAATTGGCGGGACGGGTTATTCAATTATTTTGCCAGCGGTCGAGGACATGTTCGGGCAACGTTTCGGACACTGTCGTCTAAAAATCTCGCCCCCGTGTCGGCGGCGGAAAAATTCGAAAAAGAGAGAGACCCGGCGATTGCCGCGAATTTGCATAGCGACCTAACTTCGTTCTTGCGCGGCGAATAAACGCGATACGACGCCTTTAGTGGCACATCGCGCGTGTCGTTTGCATAGAAACTACGTTTTACGGGCACCTCTGCCGACGTTCGACGCAACGGCCTCCGCTCTAAGGACCTTATTGGCGGTTTTGGTAGCAAGTCCCGCAATTAGAAGTGTACCGACCGCTCCCACACCGTAAACATAAAACCCGTCGCGCTTCGCCCACGTGCACGCCGCTCCGCCCGGCAGCTCGCCTTCGCCGGGCGCGTGAAAGTCCACGGAATCACAGTCGCGTCTCACCTGAACGCGCGTAAAAACGTCACGGCCCCTCTTTATTTACGATGAGAAGGAGCTCGCTGCGAGGAACGCACCGTTAAGAGGAGCCAGCGCGTCAATGGAGCAAGCTTCGCGCATTTATTTAGTGGCAATTGACGGGGAATTTATTCTCTCCGAAAGTAACTCGATGGTTTTTCCAACAGTGCGTTTGGATGCGCGTTAGCGAGAAAGAAATTGACGAGCGTTCGGAAGATGGAATAAAGATTTTTCACGCGGAAGTTTCAGCGACCAAGCACGCGGTTGACGGAAAGCTTGACGCGCGGCCACGAGAGAACATCGGAATGAAGTGCAGCGAAACGCAATAATACTCTGGTCCGTGGCTGATACGCGTAATCCGCTCTCGGTAACATGGCAACTGGCTCGACTTACAAAACCGTATTTCCAGCGCTTGCCGCGTCCATGGTAGAATAAACAGGGCAGCCAAATAAAATATTGATTTCATAAATATTGAGCCGAGGCAAATAAATGTTGCGAATGAAAGGCGGGCCAGCGAGCGATCGGTGGGGCGCGCTTTCGAAGGGCGAGGTCCTTGCGAAGCTATCGCGAGGGTCGTAACAAGGATTTACACCGTCGAATGGGATTTCTCGTTGGCCCCTGTCGGGGGCCTCGCAGACACTCGTCAACTCGATCGGGACTTTAAAACAATTTTGATATCTCATCTCGCGCGAAGCCAGCCCCAAAGCGTTCGACGCCGCGACCCGGCTCTAAAGAGAGCCACCGACCAGCCGCGCTCTCCCCGAGCGAACGAGAGGAACTTTTCAATTTCCTCGGAAAAACCGCATTACCGGCCCACCGAGGATTCGGTGATACGCGGCCGGGGGACGTTTGTCAACGGGGGCCAGGTTTATCAGCGGCTTATCCAACGAAACCGAAACAGTAATTCAGCCAGCCGGGTACAGGGTCGTTCAAAAGCGCGCGTGCAAACTTCGGCGACGGTATTTGGTGAAGTTATTACGCACCGTCCCGCAAGCCGCCCCCTTTAATCCGAATAAAAATGTCCGGTTGTTTGACAGCTTTCGCCATGATATTTTCATTCGGATTAAACGGGATCGCGCAGCCCAAAGTGGGAGGGTCCCGTGTTTACCGAAAACCTTTTTCCGCTTCCTTCTGTGCGCGGCCTCGCGTTCCCGAATTTCGTTTTACACGACCCAGCGATTCCCAACAAGTGAATCCGCGTCGGTCGGCGTTCCGGCGCGTTTCGAGTAATGAAAATTCGTTTGCCATTTAATATTAATGGCATTCCCGTCGACGCGATTACAATTTCGCGTGGCGATCGCGCTGGCCGGTGATCATGGAATATTTTCCGACGGGGGATTCCAATCAGGAGCCGCGGAACATTAAACGGGGATTCGCCCGCAATCGTATTCACATTTCTGATGACTTGCGTTGCTCAGAGGGATCGGGAGGCTCTCGGTTCTCCCTCGCACGGTTCTGGCTGAAATCTGACTGACATAATTTCATCGAATCGCCGGGGAAGATCGTCCGGAGAGACCGCTGTAACTAACCGGTTCGCGCGCAAACTTGCCACCCCCGCGTGGAGGGCGAACAAGGGAAAAAAAGTGGGAAGAAAAACGGAGGGAGCGAAATCTGGAAGAGTGCTCGATCGATTCCTCGCGGGGCAGCCCCTTTTCTCTCCCCCAAGTCCGCTTCTCGATTCAGTCCATTCCCTCTCTCTCTCTTTCTCTCACCTCTACGCTTTTCGCTTTCTCCCGCGGCCAAATAAATTAGTTGTCACGAAGGAGCGCAGGCTGGCCAGCTGGCTGGCAGACGAGCGATAAAATTACCCGCGGGCGAGCTTAGCGCCGGGGACAAAGTTCAGCCACGCCAGGAGCATTTGCGGAAAGGGTTTAAGGGCGCGGGGGATTGCCGTCTCGTGGGCTAATTCGGCTGGCGAACGCAGCCGGATTGGCCGCAATTTGGACGGCAAATAGAAGACGGGCACGGCCCGTATTTACGCGCCGATGGTCAGCGACGCGACGCGGCACCGAGAGGGCCGTCGGAGGGGCCATAAAAGCGGCTGCCAGTTTTAAAACGTAACGAAATTTATCGGCCGCCCGGCAGCGGAGGAGGACGCCCCGCGTGCCGCCGTTCGTCGTGAAATAAATCGGGCCGGATAAGTCGAGCTTAAAACGTCCGAATTGAAATTCCCCGTCATTGCAGCCCCGATAATTCCGCATCCGGGGGGGGGGGGGGAACGGAAGGGCGTCTCCTCGCCGGGAGGAGGTCGAGTGACACGTAGTTAGGAAGGTAACTCACCTAAATCTCGATGGCCCGGTTTCCTCGGAACCGGAGGCCCATAATTCTGCGAGAGCTAGCCCCGGCTGCGGAAGGATCCGCGGGAAAAGTGGTGCACGGGCTTCGAACTGAAACGCCGAAGGAGCTAAGGAAGAAAACCGCTAGACAATGGGGCCGAGGGACGGCGGGGGTGGCGGGTGGAAGATAAAGAGAGGGCAGAGGGACTCGGGGAGGGAGAAGGAAGAATCGCGGATGGAGGGGCGATAGGGATGGGAAATATCCACGGAAATATGCGCGCGATGGCGGATTCAACCGGTGGAAAGGGATAGGAGGGAAACGATAGAGAGCGGATGAACTACTAACCGGGATTGGATGCTCGCAGGAATCTGGAAATTTGCGAAAAGCCGCAGAACCGAGCCAAGAAGACGCGCGCACGCGGCACGGACGGAATCAGCATAGGAGCGGCATTAATATCCATTATATTTCCAGCGACCATCCGTTCCACCGCGCGGCGCTCGTCCTGCCCGCCCTTCTATCCTCCCGCCTCGCCTAGCCGTTCGTCTTCTTCCGTTCGTTCCTGCAGAAACGGCACATCCGCGTACCGTTTCGTGATTTATCGAGAAAGTTTAGCCCCGTGATTACCCGGCGAGGCCCCCCGTTCAGCGACAGTTGGCAACCCGTTCTTCGATCCGCCCTCCCCCCCCCGCAACAACCCCGTCGCCCTTCCACTCCCCGTTATCTCGCTTTCCGTCATTCGCTCGAATTAGTCGAAACGCCGTTCCCTGGTCACGTTGTTATCTTTTCCGAAGCGTCGTCTGAAAGAACCGCCCCGGGCTATCAGAGTTTTGGCGGCCGAGGGCCTCGGAAGTGCCGACAGCTCGCCACCCCTTCGCTCCGCGGGGAAAAAGTCCGCGGTACATGCAATTGGACAGTTCGAGCCTCTCGTAAGAAACTCGGTGCTCTCGAGAGCGACGATACCGTCCCCGGGATGTCACTGTCGTAAACTCGATTCGATTCAGCGTCGTCTAGGAAGGGCGACGTTTCCCTGACGTATTCGGGGCGCGAGGCCAGGCACGCCGGGCTGAGCCCGTTCCTCGATAAAAACGGTCACGGAGCAGATGACATTATTCGAGAGATAAGCGGAATCCCCCGTTCATTTCGCATTCTTTCGGTGGCCGAGGCGCGGAACGCGGCGTATCCAGCCCCGGCCACCGGAATTTTGAGCGCGCGGGACAGAAATGTCGCTGTCAGACGGTGTCGCGCGGTCGCGGGCAGAGAGTAAAAAACGGAGGAGACAAAAAAAAAGGGGGGAAACGGGAACGGACGTCGTAATCCGGGCATAAGCGATCGAGAGATTTTTCTAAGCGAGATTAAACGGGCCGGGGAACACGTCGCCGCTCGCCGATAATGTAATCTCCGCCCGCGCCGCAGCTAGAGCCTGGTTCCCGCGGCGTTCTTGCGCGGGCAACCGCCTCGGTATTCCGGAGCGCGGTGCCCGCAAAAAAGTGTCCCCTTTGACAGATCCGGCGGTGCGCGCGGCCGGCGCGCGCGTCTTTCGGCGTCGAACGCAAGAAAGCCCGGGGGCGCGGTTGTTTCGTCGACGAGGCACGATAAACGAATTACGTAAGAGAGAACGGTGCCTTTACAAGAGCGAATATTGTGCGAGCACGGGCCCGGCAAGAAACGCGGGAAATCGTGGGGCGCTCGCGCCGAAGGGACAGGGGAGAGGTGGGTGGCGTTTTTCGGCCGACGACACGAGACGGTACTAGTTGCTCGCTCGCGAACACGGACCAACACCAGCCAACGTAATGCCTTGCACGCTGGATAATGCGGTCTCGGTGTCGACGGTACTCTCTTCGTCTTCTTGCAGCGAAACCACCTCCTGCCCCGGCGCAGATGCACCAAAAACTACGTGCTCCCCCGGCTAGACCGCGCACCCTCACCCCGTCTCTCTCCGCTCTCGTCGTCCCGCTTCCGCCTCGGCTTCCCTCCCGGCCCGCGACGTCGTCTTTATCCGCCGCCCCCCCCCCACTCCTCCCCCTGACTCCGACCCTCGAATCTCGCTCATTCCAAACAGATGTCGCGTTATGACTCTCCCGCGAGCAACTACTGCCTACGATTCTCCCCGCGGCGTCTACGTTCGCCAGATGTCATGTAAAAAGTTCGCCACCGAGTGGCTGGCGAAGGAACGGGGCTGCCGCGGGTATTTGCATCGAGGCTCGCGTGCATTTAAACGGCGGCGTTAATCGCGCCGTCGAACCGAATGGTCCACTCGTGTGGAAGACACTTAGAAGCGTCGAGTGAGTTTGAAGGTAGAGGAAGGGGCCATGATGGGGAAGTTAAGCAAAAATGGAAAAGAATTGATAATTATGCGTTTAATCTAAGTTTTTGTGAATCAATATATAATTATAAGTTCATACTTTAGCCTTTGGTACATAAGTAGTTTGAGCGATATCTAAATAAAAATTTGTAGTTATTAAACTTTTAATAAAATGTAGTGAAAAAAACATATTTTATCTACCACGGGGTATAACGGGGTACCGAAAATAAGTTCTTTCTTTTTCTTCTCCCTGATGGTAAACTCGTGGTCACTTCATTCCCCTGTTTCAATTTTTTTACATAACGTTCCAATGTTATTTGTCGAAGGCAATATTCTCGCGCAGCTTCCTTGTACACAATTTTCTTGCTGAAAACTTCGTCCACAGTAGGTTTTTACAAACAGGTTTCTTTTTAAAAATTTGTAAAATTCGAAAACCGGCTTTTAAATTTAAAAAAAATAACGGTTTTATATACTAGATTTTTAATATGTAAAAATGAATGAATTAATTAAATAAAAACGTTAACATTTTGACTGGCAATCGCCTCGGACACAAGCATATTGTAGTACCTATTTAGGTAACAGTTTACTGTAAAACTACTTTAATCTTCATGAGTTCATGTTTTCTGAAGAAAAATACTAAATGAAATAAAGATTTATAATTTATATTTTGTACGGGTTTTAGTTATTGTGTTTTTCATCCCATTTTCTATGCAGTGTATTTTGTTGTATTATATTTTTGTAGATTTCATTTCTTTTTATTTATTTGGTGTTGTATAGATAGTGTAATTATATTTTATTTTGTTATATTTTTTTAATTCCATAAATATTAAAAAAAACTGTAAATTTTCAAAACAATTACAAATACTTCTTTACTATTTTAATTATATTATTTGTGAAAATTCGAAAACCGGTAGAAGCGGTTTTGGGGGAATAGTTTGAAAACCGATTTTATTTTCAAAAGTCGATTTTTGTATACACCCTACTTAGTCCACAGCTTCCTTCATAACATCTTTTCATCATTCTCCTCGTCTAGCTTTTTTCTTATATGTTTTTACCACTTTCAAATCCCAAAGCAGTAACGAAAATTCGACTAAAATTATAATAGAGCACGATGGCGTTGTCCAAGCTCGCATGAACAACGATAGTATGGGATATGATGGGGTACCCCATCATTTCCCATCATTTATCAAGTAATTTGTGTAACAAATAAAAGAATATTGCAGTTTTTAATATTGTACTTTAAAGTAAACAAAATGGAGATTACAACGTAACAGAACTAATTGTCTTGCCGTTTTTAAATATACATTTATTATAAGTCATTTTAGTACGTATACAAAACAAGATCCACGCAGTACGTGGACGATTTCAAAGCTCCAATCCAAAAACGCGAGCACCCCCACTCATTTTTACCAACGACCTAACTGTTACAATACAATCTCTTCATTTCGATACTTTCGTCAAATGTTTATTATTTTTTCGATTATCGTTTTTCTACGATACCCTATCTTACCTCGTTCCCTCATATGTCACGTGTGTGTGCACGCAAGACGTCTCAAAGAACCTCGAATCTGGGAGCCCCCATCAACTAAAGTGCTACCACTACTTTGCACCCTCCCCCCGCGACAAGACACCGGGAACGCCCATTCTTTTATTTAACGGCCACCGAGGCCACGGAAGCACAAGCATCTACCTCTAATTGATTCATCGCTCCCCAGCCCCGTTCGCCAATAAAAGTCTTGGAGGAATCGTTAAGTCCTCGTCCACCAGGCAACACGCGCGACGAGAGCACGATATATTTCTCCCCTCGCTGACCGACCCCCGAGAAAGAAATTAGCCGCGAGTTAGCCGTGGCTGTCTGAGCCCCCGGTTGACCGGCTGGGGTGACCCACGAGCCCGTTTACACGCGCGTGATTAATGTCCTTAACGTCGCCCCCGATTCCGGGTAGGCCTGGCCACGGTTTTAATAACCGCCAGCCCCCGGTAGCGCGCGAATATTTACGAGTGCCCGCTAATAGGAGGCCCGGCTGATGCGACGCGGAAATATACTACGTATAGGTATAGCCGGGGCACGCGTGCCGTGGCAATATGCCTGGCGATGTCCCGTGGCGTTGCAGGAGCAACGCCCCCCCGTCACCTCGCGTTTTCCTTCCAGGGGGGTGGCGGAGGATAACGCTTGGCACCGCGGGGGTGCCCCTGTCTTCGCGCGAGCAGATGAAAGTTTGATGAGATCCAGGCCACGTGACTGCTCGCTGGGATCCGGCAGGTTCATCGCCACGGATCGTGTCGGTGACACGTGCCGCAGGAATGCCTTTCTGTCGGAACGATGAATTCGTGGCGCGGAACGTTTCCATTCTCGATTCTGACGATGGATTTTAATATGGGGACAATCTTGCGCGCGCTCACCCTCCCGCCTCTCTGCCTCCATTCAAGCTTGGTCGAACGATTAATTTTATGGGTTAATAACACACCCCCTCCGGGCAGATTGAAGAATGATTCCCCCAATTTCCGGGTAGAAACCGTCCCTGTATTGCGCAGCGCAATCTCGCTTTCTACGGTAAACTCGGGTAAGTCCGTGATAGTTTTAGAATTTGTCTATTAACTGCTAATATTTATATATTCTGATAGTGAGTCTAGGATATAATGATAGGTCAGATATCAGAGAAACAAATAACATGGTATCTGGTAAGGTAAATGTCCCCATTAGCCACCGTTTAAGAGTGCGACTGGTTCGAAATAGTAATTTTTTTAATAATATAGGAGAATGTTTGAATAAAGTATGGATCATTATATTTTTTGAAGTCTCTAGTTTCTTAATCAAATTGATTTTAGAGTGATATTTGACTATTTATACAATAATTATGGTGAAAGTTATATTGGACCTGATGTCCCCTTTATTGACCAACTTACAATTTATCGATTCTCTGCTACAATAATGAAAGAAAATGAATATTTTCTCATTATTTTATAATTCTGTATATATTTCCAGTTAATTTGAGTAACTTACTGCATGGATCCATGTATTTTTACTGTAAAATTTGCCAGTTTAATGATATCTGTAGTATAACCTCACGTTATTAGAGTCTGTAAAATTTACATGTGAATTTACTTAAAAATGAATGTACGGCTACATAAATAACGTATGCAACTATAAACGAAATACCTCTAATAATAATTTCTGAACTTTCTGGTTGATATTTTGCTTTCTGTGTTGCAATAAACAATATAAATGAATAATTGGTCACTAATGGGGACGCGGTCAGTAATGGGGACATTTACCTTATTTGTTATTAGAATTTTTCGGAGTGCATAGTCAGAAATGCAGGGTAGGGCGCACGAAAAATAAGAAGTTAGTCAGTTTTCAGAAGCAAAAATAACACTGATGCCTTATTGTATGACAATTTCGAGAGTAAGACTTGTTAAAGTGTCGTTTTACCATCACTTAACTGCAGTTTGAACTTTCCATTCATCTTCTAAAGCATATGTAATACATAATCAAGCGATCCTCCACGACTAGCTTGAAAAATTTCGCGAATAATGCGCTGCTGGAACAAAATGCTCCCTCACTCTATCAGACTAGCTTCAATTGACTAATTATTTGATCACAACATAAACTAGAATATCAGCGCTGTCTGTTAGTTTTCGTTCCATCTAAGTTGAGTCAGACAATTTCGAGTTACAGATAAATGAAAAAGTATCACGGAGTAAGGGGCCGTCCTTAAATTATGTAAGTGTAATTTTGGCGATTTCTTACTCCCCCCCCCCCCTCAGTATAAGAATTCATAAAATTTGAAATTGCAATCCCCTTCATACTAAGAATCTTAAAATTCTTTTAATGGTTTACAGGTATAATTCATTTAACTCAGTTTTGGGAAATTTAATCTAAAGCAACTTTCCTGAAACATTAATGATAGAATTTGTATTTATTGAAAATTAGGTTAAAAAATATTACGTAAGACGCTACATGACTCCGCCCTCCCTCCTCGTAAGAAAACGTAAGAAACTCGCGCCCCACCCCCCAAAAAAAAGAGCCTTACGTAATTTAAGGACGACCCCTAACCTGTACCACGAATTTACCCGAGTTCACTCTATAATACATTAGCACGCGTCCTCAGCAGAGACTGAATGTCCAGAGAAACAGATAATTCTACGACAGCGAGTTCAGCGTGCAGCCGTAGACGCGTTCGAATCTGCGAGAGTAGATCTCCGTAGCATGCCGTTCGGGCGGTTATCTCGGTGAACGGTGGTGCCGTAACCGTAGTCCGATTTTTTACGAGGCGGCATTTCGCGCGGCCAACTTGAGCAACAAATTCTATTACACGGCCGGCGTAACGGTCGTGCAGCGAAACAGTAACGAAAACTTCTGGAACGGTTACCGCCGCGGTCGGGGCCACATTGGCCTGGTTGAAACAGAAGCGGTTCGAGGGGAGTAAAAAAATAAGGGCGGTTGGCTGGGCGAGAGGATCGAGCTGGCTGTAGAAGAGGTGAAGGGCGGGGTGGACGCGGAAGAGAGCTCGAACCGAGAGGGCATCGATGGGCTACTTTTCCCTCTGGCTACTCGTCACCGAATTCGATGAAGCTGTATATATAGCGAGGCTTTCGGGAACAGAGTTAATGCAGTTCGATGCTGCCGGGCGATAAAGTTTTTAGCGTTGCCGCTGCGCGCCGGCAATTCCCTCCGCCCGATTTAAACTCCGCCATAAAACGTGGCTCAAGCGTCGCGCGATTAATTTCGTGGCTGTTCCACTGCGCGGCGTCGCCCCTTTTTCAGCCGCGAGCTCTCCTCGCTGGCCAATTCCTTGGACCGCGCCCTTCCCCGGCGCACAAATTGGACAGATATCGGTGGTCGCGTGATTCCAACCGTCTCTCGGCCTCGTCGAAGCGACTCTGCCGCGGCACAGTTCTTGTTCGCGAGATTTACGACCCCCTCGGTGGTAAACCCCCCGACGATGCTTCTTATCGGTCTCACGCGTGACGTGTCGCTCGCCGAACTTCGCCGGAGCTGTTCTTAGTCGAGGAATCGAGTAGGCAATCGGTGTATCTACTTGGGTTACTTTCTGCTCTGCTGGCAGGTGGGATGATCAGCAATTAGGGGTGACACGGTTACAGCGCCTCCCTGCAAAGTATAAAGGAAGAGCCGTGGATTAACATGCATAAGCGGGTACCGTGGGTGATGCATTTGGACAGTCGCAGAACGGCCGCGACGAGAGACACGTTTTCCGCGTGCAACGTCAAAGAGCTAAGCTCGCCGTGTAACGGCCGGCGAGTAGTAAAAGGAGAAAGCAGGCCGACGAGTAGAGGAGAAGCATCGCGTATGATCTCCGAGACAAAAGGAGACGGCTCGACGACTCGTCAACTGGATTTGCTTTGAGACGCGGCCCGACGACGTTAGACACGCTGCAAACCCACGAAACCGTGTTACCTACGTCCGTGCGTATGTAAACTGGGCGTATTACCCCGTGATACACTCCGCTGAAACGTGTCTCGCGCACATTCGCGAGAGCTTCGCGGAGAGCCGGGAGTAGCATTATATCTGGAGGGAGTTAGGACGCGGGGCCCCGCCGCTGCACCGTCGCGGGGAACGTCAGTCAAACGATCTGGCGTCGAAGGGACCAGCAAGTGTCCCGATTTACCTTTGGTTGAAGCCTCGGCGATATTAAACTCGTTGCGCGCCCGGCAAACCCAGTTACCCGGACACGTAGAAGTTGGTGGTGCGCCGAAACTCGCGATAAACGCGGGCACGCGAAGGCTCCGGGGATGAACGCCAGGCGAGGCGAGATCGGGAAGGAAGTTTCGCGACAAACAATAACAACAACAACAACAGCAGCAGCAACAACACTCGGCAACTGGCACACGCTCTGCAGCTGCACGCGTCGACGATAATTACAACAATAACTGCAACTACGTAGGTGGAGACGGAGAACCGCGGCTGGTTTAATTAGAATCCTCTCTGTCGCTCGGCTTAAACGCGGTCGCGCTTTGAGCCGCGCGTTAAACGTGCCAGAGGAAACAGCCGTTAGGCTCCGCTTACAACGGCGCAACATTTTTGCTGCAGAAGCAACTGGAGATAGGGCGAAATGGCTGCGAGGGCTCTTCGATGCGAGTGTGCGGACATTTTTCTGAATAGTTTTCAGAGACCGTCTTCCGTCTCGTATCGCCGCCGCGGCGGCCTGTTTCCGTTTCAGTCCCGTTTTCCTACGTTCGTCCCGAGCCGCGCGATTAATCAAATTTCCTAATTAAGCGCGTAATTAATTTGGAATGCAAGGTAGTCGGCGCGGGGCTGTCGGCCGCGTCGACTCGGTAGCTTCGTGCGTGTGGGATAAATCACGGCGAAGGCGTTATTAATTTCCGACTTTCCAGTCGTCGCGGTAAAAACGCAGCGGGGCCGAAGACGATCGATCACATTGACAGCGGCTGCGTGCGTTCGAGGATCGCGGCAGGTCGAAGTGATGCGCGTTTCGAGTGGTCGAGGAACGCATCGGCCCAGGGGTTGTCGAATCGATATTTCTCCAGCTAGCGGATAGAGTCTCCAGGCCGCGCGTTTTAAAGGGACGAAGATGAGGGGGCGAGTGTGTCGGTCGGGGGTGGGGGGTGGGGGAAGAGTGCTTTTCTTGTTTGCCACGTCCATGTCAGGATGTTATTTGTCCCGGATACCCGTGGGACCCAGTGACACAGCCCGTACATCGCGTTATCGCGCTCCCAACCCTGCATCAACCCCCCGGTTCGTGCGGTGGCCACTCGAGACGCCGAATTCCCGGCCGGCGCTGCCACGGGCACAGTCACCAGAAAGCCCGTGCACACCCTCGCTCCTCGGGGTAATATTTAATTTCTTGCCCGACTGATTTCCGCCGCTAAACCCTCGGAATACTCCCCCAAGGACCGGGCATCGCGCTCGCCCTGCCGACCCGCCATGATAAAATACCGAATGAATGGGGCTCTCCGAGGTATTGCCATTTTTTTCCGAGGCAGCCAATCTTCTGACCATTGGCCGCGCCGTGTCTCCTTTCTCCCCGCGGTTGCAGCGTACGCGGTGGTCCCGAAAGCCTGACACAAGCTTGAGAATGGAGGAAGACTTTCGACGAGTAGCTCTGCTCGATTTCGCAGGAACACCCTGTCTAGTCCGTGCACCGTTCGCGAGAATGCGTCCCCCGGGACCGTTGGACAGACCTAGCGGGCCTTCGATCTTTATCCGCGTATCAAGGAACACGCTCGTACGGTCGACGTGCCCCAGATCCGTCAATAAAACGCAGTGGAGGTGGAGGAAAAATTGGTTTCCACGGGAAACAAATCATTCTCGCGCGTCACCACCTCTCATTCATCGGCCGAGCTCCCTCCCGATCCGCGTACACGCGACTGTTTCTCTTTCTCCTCTCCCCGCCGCCTCGATAATTGATTCCCGAGCTCAGACGTCCCTTTCTTCAGCGGGTTTTTCAATGTCTGGCGGAGCGGAAGCAACGCGAACTCGACAGACGCGATATCAGTCTCATCCCGTGGCTCACCCTCCTCCCCGGTCCTTTCTTCGGTCCCTCTGCCTTCGCGCCCTCTCCTCCTTCGCTCTCTTTTCCATCGACGCTTCGAGGCCACCCTCCTTTTGCGCGCTACATTTGCTAATAACGAACGATAAGCTCGACGGTCTCGCGACTGCGCCCTCGAGATAGGGGCGGAAGCGAGCTCGCCCCCCCCCCCCCCGGAACTGCATGATTCCTTCGTCGATGAAGCCGCTCGAGTGTCGATCCGTCGCCTTGCACCGACGGGAAGCGCCGGGAAATCGCTCGTAGACGCTGACCAAAAGCTTCGGGGAACGAGGAGCGGCTCACGAGGAAGCCGTTTACAAACTGTTTACAATGGAACACACGGCGGGCTCCTTTACTCGGGAAGCTTTATGGACGGGGAAACCGTATAATTGTGCCGCCAGCGGCTCCCCGGCTCGCGAAAATACTTGGGGAAAAGTTGCCCGTGGCCTCTGCGGCGGAACTTCGCCGGGAAAATATCGCGCGGTTAAAGACCGCGAAAAAGCCGCGCCGTTAAAGGGAGAGCCGAGACGATGCTCGTCCAGGTCAGCCGCGGCTTCCTCGCTCCCGTAATTCCCAGTGCTTGGCAAATGTTCCTCGAACACGTTATCCCGTCAACCGTGTTGTGTATCCGCGGAGCGACAATTGTTCTCTACCAAACGGGGGATGAATTAACCCCTGCTCGCACTTCGAATTCAGCTCCTTTAAAATCGAAAACAACCCCCCGACGAACCGAAAGTTCGAGTAGATACACACGGCTCAAACGTTTGTGGCCGATCGAGATTCGATTGCGTTCGAGCTTATCAGGGTTGGTTTTTTCTCATCGCTAATATTCTACAGTACTTCATAAACATGGTGAAGGCAGTGCCAAGCCACAGGTTCCCGTCTGGAACACTTCTAATTCATGTTGAAACACCATTAATAACGAGCGTCTTAGATTTTAATCTATGGAGACTGCTACGAATAAAATACCACAAGACTTTATTCATCTCACAAGGAGAAGGTCAGGATGACAAGTCTTAGAATTTTTGAAACTTGGTGTACATGAAGGTCTCCACTCGGACATTAATTTCCCAAAGCAGTAAGGCGCGCTTTTCAGAAAAACTCGAGAAAATCAACTTTGAAGAATTTCGAGTTCGATATATGTACTTGATAGAAAGCAAGCAACAATTGAATAGGATAGGGTATAATAGCATAGAATATAATAGCAGTACGTTTACAGATTGTATTTTGTACTTGAAACTTTTCATTTACTGTAAATATTCTTGTTTAAAGATTCCTATGTTTAATAAAAAGTACAATTTTGCAAGCAAGACGTAATGGAAAATGTGTGTTTTTTAGCTGAAAATAATATTTAAATATCTGTTAATTAGCCTGGGTTTGACAAATTGTGCATGTAAAAGGGTAGTTAATTAAATAAATAAAAAAAAAATCGCTTTCTATCAAGTACATATATCGAACTCGAAATTCTTCAAAGTTGATTTTCTCGAGTTTTTCTGAAAAGCGCGCCTTACTGCTTTGGGAAATTAATATCCGAGTGGAGACCTTCATGTACACCAAGTTTCAAGAATTTCTGAGACTTGTCATCCTGACCTTCTCCTTGTCAGTATTCTGATATTCTAACCCTTGCCATCTCTACGAAATACATACCATTCGTTTCCATTCTTTTACCCCACCATCCCGCTTTATTTAGTTGCGTTTTCCATTACAAATCCGTCAATTTATTTACTTTGGACGCTACAAGTTTATCGTTTATAGTGTCAAAATTATTAAGATTTTTTTTAGGTTCATTGCAATAAAATTTATTTGACATTTATTCTTGGTGTAATTATGACAACCATAGGAAGATACCGCCACAATGGTGTTTCAATATGAATTAGAAGTATTCTAGACAGGAACCTGTGATTTGGCAATGCCCTCGCCATGTTCATGAAATATTGTAGAATGTTAGCAAAGAGAAAGAGCCAACCCTGGTAAGCTCGAAGGCAATCGAATCTCGATCGGCCACAATCGTTCGAGCCGTGGGTACCTATATTTAAAGGAGCGGGGAAAAGGGACTATACGTCGCGGTAATTAAGCGAACGATACACTGTCGAGTGCGTTGAGGCAAGATAAACCTGGCACGATGACAAGTGCACCAGCTGGAATAATAGCGGTTGCCCGTTTCGTTAACACCTCTCGCTTTATTTTCTCCATCCCCGTGCGCTTCTTTAACGGGCTACTTCCCCCTGGCCCGGGCTGCATCCATCGCCCTGAGAAATTCCCTTCTTTGTTTCACGAGGGTTTTAACTGGCGCGCTTCTCCCTGCGCTTTACGAGGAGAGCCTGTTCAGCCGGGCCTCGCTGGTAAGAACGTTTAAATTCAAACTGCCGCCGCGTCCGTGCCGCGACGGATTAAGACTCGCGGGATAATATTTTTTTCCCCCAGCCCAGCGCTGTTTCTCCCGTTCGCGCCTGCCTGGTGGAAACTCCTAGTCCCGGTTAGCTTATAAATCTCGGGGCGTAACGAGAGCGAGAGGAGAGACGGGGTGGCCGGAAGGGTGGAGAAGGGCACTGGATCCGGGGCCAAATTGAAATAAACTTACGAGGCTTCTGCGAGGACCGGGGAATAATTCAGACTGGCTGCGAGGAGTTACAAGTTAGCCAATAAACGTCTCCCTCATAACTCCGCGAGCGTAATGGATACAAGTGGCGCTTGTGCGAGCTTCTGCTCGGCCTCGGCCACCCTCCGGCATCATCGCCGCCAAGCCACCGCGTGCCCCCGGCCGTGTAAAACAAAGAAAAGCATCCGAGCCGAGGAGAAAAGGAGCAGCTAGCCCGCGGGACCGTTAACGGACCTCTCGCGATCGATAATCCACCGTTCAGCCGTGCCTGGCCCCGTTTCCGTTCCAGTTTCGCGAGCCCACGAATCTTTTCCGGCCAGCGCTTGTCGTTAGCAAACTTCCGCTGATATCTGGGCCGTGCGTACTTACCGCGGATTTTTTCGCCACGGGGCTGTCGCGCATTCGCCTAGGTGTCTCGAATCGAAGGGCTGAGAACAGATCTTCAAAAAAAAAGGCGTTGGGTTTAGAGCGCAATCTTGCTCGATGCGAGATCGCGGCGCTACTTCGCGGCTCCTTGCCGCGCGGATGCGGGCCGAGATGGTGCGGCTGAACCTCCAGGAGGGTTTCTATTGCCCGGAGGATTATTGGCTTTTATCAGAGCCCGACGCGAGCCAAGACGCGAGGTCTCTTTTCCTCGTTGTATTTGCGTCCCATTTGGCACTGCGCTTTCAATTCGATGCGCCGTGCATTCGCTGGATACTCATTCACCGTATCCAGAGCTTATTGTCTTTCCTGCCGAAGCCCCCAGCCAGCTACGTCGATTTCGGGTTACTGCCGCGGGGATATAACCGCGGACGCGAATCCTGTCGCGTCTGGCACTGGCTTCAGAACCGGAAACTGCCGCGCTCCTGACGAAACTCGAACGTCTCATTCGACCCGCTGACTCCTTCCTTCGATCGTCATCGGTTTATGCCTTCGAACGTCCCAGTCCCTCGAGCCAGAACGGGTAGCCTGGATTTTAGAGTCGCGAAGCCGAGTATACGTGCCCTCCTTTTCTTTTCCGCGCTCGCGGATCAGTCGGGTCAGAGGAGATCCTCGAGGGCTGCGACTCGCGACGAAGTTTTCGAAATTTGGAAAATTTCTCCACGTCCGTGTTTGCTGCGAGCACTAAGCTGCAAGGGTTTAGCAGGGACCAGGAGCGGAGCGCATCGATCTTTCTTGTCGGAAAATTTCTATTTCGGAGCCGCTTTGTGCTCGAGGAGCGAACGTATCGCCTCGACGGCCTCGTTGGCTCGATTGATCGAAGATTCGAGCAATCCGCGTCGCGTAACGCCCGTATCGGAGTTGGGAGGTCGGTTCGCGTCCAGTCGGCCGCTTTAACCCCGTAGTATGCTATTTGTAGCTGCAGCTCATAGGGGCAGGTATCGAGCACACAGCGTCGCGTATCGGAACACGGTTACGGCGCTGCTCGAGTACATGCGCGCGCGGGCAATCACACGGCTTATAATTGTACCAACCATTTATATTATTTCCCGTCGATCGATCGATCATCGCCATTCATGACGTATCTATCTAGACAAGAAATAACTCGGATGTAACTGCCCTAGTAGCACAAAATATTGAATGCACATACATCCAATATTAAAAAGAAGTTCAATATCTTTTTGATATTTAAACATACATACAATATTTATTCTAGATTAAGAAGCAAATATATTTTCCAAATATGCTGGAAATATTCATTTTATATTATGAAAAAAATATTCTTTTTTCAAATATAAAGTAAATATTTATTTACTGTTTGAAACAAAACATTTTTTCCGAATGTTCGTGAAATATTCATTTTATATTATGAAAAAAACATTCTTTTTCAAATATAAAGTAAATATTTATTGAATGGTAGAAAGAAAACATTTCTTTCCGAATATTGTAATTTCTAAACCTTTATTTCACATTTTCAGTATGTGTATACAATATTCAGAATCAACATTTTTTTCATATTAAAAAGTGTGGCTAAAAAAATATTTTTTTAATATTTGGAAAAAATATTTAACCAATATTTTGTGCTACTAGGGTGTGGGGAATCGTTTACGATTGCGAACATTCAATATCGAGTCGATTCTAGGGCTGGGACTATTCGAAAAATTTAATATTCGAATATTTTACAAGTATTCGAATGCTACGAATATACTTCGAATATTTGAGTATTCGAATGTTATTATTCGAATACTGCTATATTCGAATACTATTCGAATACTGCTATATTCGAATACTGCTATGTTCGAATACTATTCGAATACTGATGTATTCGAATAGTATGGTGTGCAGTGGGTCAAAATTAGCTTACAAGATTTCACCCTGACAAATGAACCTAAAGCACTTGATTTATAATTCACATCATACTATTCGAATACATCAGTATTTGAATACTTAAATATTCGAATAGTATTCGAATACTTGGATATTCGAATAGCATTCGAATACTTGGATATTCGAATAGTATTCGAATACTATTCGAATACTGATGTATTCGAATAGTATGGTGTGAAGTGGGTCAAAATTAGCTTACAAGATTTCACCCTGACAAATGAACCTAAAGCACTTGATTTATAATTCACATCATACTATTCGAATACATCAGTATTTAAATACTTAAATATTCGAATAGTATTCGAATACTTGGATATTCGAATAGCATTCGAATACTTGGATATTCGAATAGCATTCGAATACTTGGATATTCGAATAGCATTCGAATACTTGGATATTCGAATTATATTCGCCAAATAATTGAGCAACTGAAGTATTCGACTATTCGAATACCGAAACATTCGACAAATAGTCCCAGCCCTAGTCGATTCCCTTGATTTCCGGGGGAAAACGGTGGAAATTTTCACCTTCCCTTCTCTTTACACAGCTGTGACTGGTAGGGAAATACTAGACACTAGTGAAAACTAATCCACCGCACAGAGTGTACGTTAATCTAGTAGTTCTGAAGTAGCCTATACAAACGCGCTTTTAACAATCAGATTTACCCGAGGCCATGTCAATACATTATAATTAATCAACACAAAATTTACTGCCAACACCGCCTGTATTAATTTACAATTATGTGTGCCTCTAATTTCAACGTACACCCAGTGCTCGCAACCCCGCGCGTTTGAGCCCGGTTAATTAATCGATCGGTGAAAAAAAATTCGCGCCACCCTTGGCGGATTGTCGAACAAAAATCAACGGCTCCCCGATCGTAGCGAAACGATTTCCCGCGTGTCCGTGATCGACCAGCGGCTTCATTACTTTGCAATCATTTTTCTATAGAAATCAATTATCCGTTTGCCAGCGATCCTGACAAACGATCGATTGATTACTATCCCCCCGCGCGCCCCACCTTTTCCCGCGTTTCTATCCCTCGGCAACGTATGATCTCGGTTGGAAAAATAGCGCGGCCTCTCGTGCTCGTTGCCGGGGGAAAAAAATTAACCCGGTCCGCGGGGGTTGTAGCGTCGAGAGAGAGATAGAGAGAGAGAGAGAGAGAGAGAGAGAGAGAGAGAGAGAGGGCGGAAAAATGTTGCGGCCACCACCGGAACGAGCCCTCGTCGAAATTAATGGAGATTCGATCCGCGAATAGAACCAGTTTATACGAGCGCGCGTTTTCCACGCGTGAAACTTCGGAGGGGACTGTGCTTCCTCGGCGACTTGAAAACTATCGAGCTTATTACGAGCGGAGGGTGCTAGACGCGCGGTCCTGGGCTCGCGGAACCCGATGTAATCAGCGGAGTTACTCGCCGCGAGATGACGCTTTGTTAACGCTAATTAAAATCCTTTCCTTTCCCTACACACCTCTGGCCACCCTCCCAGCTGGCTCCATTCGATCTGTTTTCGTTGCATCGGCCTGGCGGAGAACGAAAACACGAACATCCAGAGCGAAATCCGGGCGCAAAGGCCGCTATTTATCGCGTAAACATTTACTCGGGAAATTATTAATAATCCAAACGGCGGACGGCCAACAACGGCCATGTCGAGTTTTTCGAATCCGTCCAGCGTTTCATAATACCCCCGATAATTGGAGTTTACATAACGGTGACGAGCAACGCGCAAATTTATTCCTCCACTTGCCCGCAGCTCCGATTCGCGCGTTTCGGGGTAAAAGAAAGTCGAAGGGGGACTCCTCGGACAGCTTGAAGCGTCGAGGCACTTCTTTCGGATACTTTCGCCACTTTGCGTGGCTTTTGCTTTGGATAAGGGGCCATTTTTCGCAGCACTTTCAGCGAGCACGGGGGCTCTGGAAGCGTCAGACGTTCGGCCGACTCGCAAAGCGGCCGCGCGAGATTTCTCGGCCGAACGGGACGCGAGTTTTCGAAAATGGCTAGCTAAATATTTCAGCGCGGGAAGCACCGGCAAACGGGGTTGTCCTTGGTTCTTTCTCGGGATAACCGTTTTCTTTTAGAAGGTGCTGGGCGCATCGTTGCAACGGCCCATATACATACGCTCCCCCCCCCCCCCTGACTCCCAACCGTGTGCATAAATACACAACCGTGCGAGTAGACTGCACGGTGCACCGTGTATGGTGCATGTACAACTCTATACCTACGTGGCATACATAATCGAGGGAGCCGCAGCTCCTCGAAATGGCTCTCTAAATTTCCCTTCCGCTCGAAAACCGTAGCTGCGACGTTTCCGCGCGCCTTAAGGGGGAGCCCTATTTAGGAGGTTAGGAATAAGGTGATTCTTGGGAATTTTTTCTGAGTAACTGTTACGCGGATCTTTTTCAAACTCTCAGGGTATTTTAGTTCACATTCAAACAATGGTAATTAATTTTCACGTTATAAAGTGTTCGGTAGAAATAGAGATATATGAACACGTTCGTTAGGACTTGTTCGCCGGAGTTGCAAATTGGCGATTGTAATGGTGGCCTCATTTCTTTCCTGAAATGAAATAATCAAGGATATTCTTATTTCTAGTATAATTACATTGTCGATGAACCTAACAAACGAAAAAAAAAAAGTTCAAAGTTGACAAATTGGTGGGACTTCAAAGAAAATGTTACGATTCTGTCCCACGATATTTCGTACTATTTATGAAAAAAAGAGTTGTTCGATTCAATTTATTTATTAATGTCTTAGGTTCATCGACAATGTAATTATACTAGAAATAAGAAAATTCTTGTGGTTTTTTTTATTTCAGGGAAGAAATGGGGCCACCATTATAATCGCCAATTTGTAACTCCGGCGCGCGAGTCTTAACGAACTTTTTTAACATAAAAATTAATTATTATTGCCTGAATGTGAACTAAAATACCCTGAAAATTTGGAAAAGATCCGCTCATCAGTTTCTAAGCAAAAAAAAATCCCAAGAATCACCATAATCCTAAGTAGTGTTCTATACATATAGGGCTCCCGCCTTAGGGGACCCCACCCAGAAATTTTTAAAACATTCAAATTTTTTTTGTATTTGGAAGCTTAAGGTGTGTAGAATATTGTGTTAAAACGGTTTTTTGATATTCGCAGTATTAAAGGAGTTACAGTGAAAGCTGTAACACCGCGTTACGTCAGGTAAAGTGGGGCCTGGAACCGCATTTGGAAGGAAGACGCGCCTTTATTATAGTGAAATAGATGTATTAGGTATAAAAGTAAATTAGGGACGAAGATCTCACCTCGGACGATCTTCTAAAACGAAGCGAAGGAGATTTCAATCAGAACAATAACGAGAGCTTGAACGACATGAAAACTTTAAACGCGTTTTTCTCCAAACAACATTTTTCAACCTGGCCCATACTGTATCTCCGAAACCTTTCATAAAATATACCTTTGTTTTTTAAGTTTAAATCACTATTCTCTCCAATCTAGCGTAGGATTTTATTGGTATTTCAATTATTCAACTTTTTACAAGCATTTCAGTGCAAATTTGTATGTAAAATATTAAAGGCAATACTTCAAACTGCTACAATTTCCAAAATAATTCGAATTTTGAAAAAATCCTACGCTACATGGAAGATAGGTAATATATTCCAGTTTATATATCCCTTTTGTATTTCCTCCTCAGATGATTCAGTTATTCCCGGGAGTGTGGGTCAGTTTTTTTGCAGTGCTCCGGGAGGACATTTTGTTCGCCGCCATTTTGCACAATTTTCCATAAAAAAAATTTTCCAGCAAAATTGAGATTGCTTTAAAACTATATAAAAAATCCAAGCACAATATTTTTATTTATACGAACAAAAAAATTCCAAACATTTTAGTGGCTTCTGGGTGGGGTCCCCCCTTAAGCGCCCCATCCCCTCGCTCCTACTATCGAGGATACTTGCGAGCGTGGCCGTTTTAAGGAAAGAACCGTTGCGTTGGTCAACGAGGGTTGAAGAGCCACGGAAGAAGTGATTCCAATAGCGAGTAGTCTGACAGATTTAAATATAGCCTGTATCTATCGAAAAAGGGTTAAACGAAGACGGCCTCGCGTGTGGGTGCCCCCGATATTGATCGACGTAGCCCCGTGCCGCAGTTCCACCGATTTGTCAGACTTATCGGTCTCCATTTCCATGCCGGCGGAGGAACGCGCGTGTAATCGCCGCGGCGTGGCAATAAAAGTAACCGCGGGCTGCAAAACGGCGGCCCGATTAATTGCAGCTGGGAAAAACGAGGAGACGCGAGAAAGGAACCGTCGGCCGCAGCGCGCGCAAGCAAGAGGGAATGGGAGCCGAAGGGAGTGGAGGAAAAATGTTGCGACAGTGGCGGTGGCAGCTGTGTTAACGCGATAAGTCGAATTCCACGGGCTAATGAAAGGGCTGGGCGGGCGGCGTTCGATGATCGATCGACAGGCATCGATGTTTCTCTGGAGGCGACGCGCGGACGAGGGGCCCCACCTTATCGCGATATCGGATAATTTACAAGGGCGCGTAATGGAGATTCCCGAGCCGCGTGGATCGACTGCGGCAATAAATTGCCACGAGGCGTACAAAAGAAAGAGGAAAGGGCAGAGCGAGGGTTGTAGCTGCTAACGAAGAGCGAAATGGTTTCGCGGGAGTCCGGCTTAATAACGCCAGAGCGCAGTTAGGGCCCCGAGAACCTGCCCCCTCCCGAAAATGGTCTCGCAGGAGAGTGAGAAGCTATCGCCGAGGGAGCGTACACAGGGTGTGTGTGCTCGATCGTTCGCCCTCCTGTCGTACGACGGAAGTACAATCGATACAGTTTACTTCGGCGCGAGATTAAAGATCGATGGAAAGGCTGACAATGGGGCCAAGCAGTTGCGTTCTATAGGCGTGCGCTTTCCCTGTTGCACCCCGATACAAGGGGCCACCCCCTGCGCCAGTGACACGCTCCCCTGGGCCTCCCCCTTTCCGCTCAACTCCTCGATCGAGCTTTTCCTCGAAAATCCGGCGCGATCCAAATCTACCGAATCCTGTTGTTATTTATGCACAATCGGGGGAAAAAAACAGAAACATGTTTCAGGGTAATTCGAGTACTAATTGCCGACGAATATCATCGTACACAGACATAATCTGCTTCTCTCCCAAACTCGGGCATTGTGCCTGAATTCAATGGGCACGGGGGCACAACGGGTATTAATATAATCTTGTCAGAATTCGACAAATCGCGCCCACATTCCCCGGCCGTGACAAAAGCACAGTTTCATGAGCGAGCGATTTTAAACACAATAACGTAGGTTCGTTGTGCCCCTGACCAGCGGCAGTTCTCGCCCGCTCGTGCCACACCCCCGTGGGGTCCCGGGCTGCGTTCGGGGGCCCCATTATGCCGGCGACACAAACCCTAAATTGTCAGAATTACCGTGAGCACGGCCGGGGAGAGGGTGGAGCAGCCACCGGGGGCAGCTGTCGCCGCGTCAGCTGACGGATTCCTTGGATCGTTGCTCGCGGGAAAACTACCCTCCGGGTCCCCGTAATTAACCGGATGTCTGGTACACAATTCCCCGGCCGAAGTTCTGCCGCGAGTCGTTCGCCGCCTCGTATTATCTCGCCCGCCTAAAGCCTGTTATCGATGCCATTGTTCCAGGACTCCACAACAGAACCGCGACTCCTCGTGGAGCGTGCACGCGCGTACACCCCTCGGAACAATGCTTGTCGGCGGTCGTCGACGTCGTCGCGAGCTCGATCTTGCGGCAACCGCGCCGCGCCGACGATCCCTGGCGTCTGGGTTAGGCTTGAACGGGCGAATGCGGGGCGCGAGGGGCGAGGAAAAAGGAAGGGGGGGGGGCGAGATTATCGGGCGAAGACGCTCGGAGGGGTGCGGCGGTCCCCGGAATTGTTGGAGACCCGAGAAGGACGAGGCGAACTATTTCGGGTGGGAAATTTGCGAAGGGCGGCGGGACCGTTAACGAGGGAATTGAAACGAGCCGCGCGAGGAAATAGCGGCGAGAGAAATTACCAGAGGGCAGCGTAAGAGCATCCCCTTCCCCCTTAGAGGATTATAATATTCGCAGGAGGACAGGAGGCGACCGCGTAGGACGGCGATACCGGGAGCGTTGATGGTGGTTCGTGGGGAACGCGTCGGACGGCCGGGCCAGACTTTACGAGGGTCAAGCATTTTCTAATTAAGCCGGTCCTCGCGCGTAAAACGTTGCGCCACCGCTCGAGCGGCGCCCTCGCCGCTTCAAGGACCACCCTCGCCACCGTTCCAGCCAGGGTTAATTCACTCAGCCTCCTTCTGGCCATAAACACGCGTCGGAATGGTGGTCGGCTGGGGGCTGTTTGCCACTTGAAAACTGTGAAATCGCGACGAAATTGCTGTCCGCCGATTCCGATCCCGGGCCCCCCCGCCGTTCCCTCTCGCCCCGGCGCGTCCTCTTGTTTGCTTATTTGTTTCGACGGCCAGCGAAACAGTCGGAACGGACGGGCGCCGAATAAAACTTGACACGGAGGGCGGATGGAGCGCCGCGCCGTTCGGGCAACTCGAAAGTTCCGAGTATCGGTGGATTTTGGCCGGCCGCGATTCGATGCTCGCCGCGCTACGTTCTGCTCGCCCATGCGTGGGTTACGCGCGGCGGCCACGCGGCCGAAATATTCGTTAGCGGCGGCAAAGCGGGGGCGAAATATTTACTTACAGGCCGGTCAACAAATTATTTTACATGGTCGCAGTGGACACTGGCTCGGGGATCGTGCAAATTCGCGGGATAACCCGGTGCCGGGGCTTGTTCGGATCGTCTATTACCTGCGCCCTCGTTAGCGTCTATTTCATCTACAAACTTTATTCGCGCCGCACGGAAAATCGAGTTACGCGCGTCGGAGGGGGGGGGGCGGGGCGGGGGTCGCGTCCGTATCGATGACGCACGGATTCTCGTCCCGGTTGAAATGTTAATGAACGATGGAAATATAACGACGAGGGAGAGGGTTGTTCGGGGGAGGGCGGGGGATTGAATGCGACTCGCTCGAGAGAATGGAAACGAGTGTCGAGGCAGCGTTAGTTAGTCGGATCAGTAAATTACGCGCGAGCGGCGGGACGCGAGCCAGATGAGAATGGAAAATTAGCGGCGGGAATCGCGCCTGTATCGTAAGCGTAACCCGCACCGGCCATTCGTTCGTTCGTTTATTATTTACACGGAAATATTTCACAGGGCCGGGTGGAGGGAGCGCGTGTTCACCACGCATGAAGACATCCGGTGGAACGATCACCTGGCGATTCGTGAAAACAGGAGAAAAAACGGTAGAAAAAAAGACGGGCGTAATTATCGGTGGCCGTTGGCCATTCGCCCGCGGCGTTTCATTACGCTTTTTAATTAACTTTTAGCCGACTCCCCTCCCTGAATACGCGCCGGTCGGAAAGAGCAACCGCCCACATATTCGTAGGCTTACGCACTGGCTCGCCGTGTCCATTTCTTTCCTTTCTTTTCTGGTCGCTATTTATCTTTTCGTTGCTCGCCGCCGTAACAGCCCGCGGCGGCTAGCCAGCGAGCGGAGGGGCATTCTCGTTGCGGCCAATTTCAGGAGGCTCGCTGCTCGATCGCTTCTATGGCAATTTAATTAATTCGTTCCCCCGTCAAATTGCTCCGGCCGTCAGATTCTTTAAGAACGTCCACGCCAAGGTCGTCCTTGAGCCTCCCTCGAGCTCACCCTGCAATTCAAGCTTGTGTCCATTTTTCGTCGCCGGTGAAATCGGGATTAGGGCGCAGGGGAATGTAATACCGGTTGGCGAGGGCGAGGCGAAAGTGCGACTGCAAAGCCGAAAGTATCCATGCACCGGAAGCAAACAGTCAGGGTGGATGGGGTGGGAAGAGGGTGGGTAGGAAGAAGGTACAAAGGGGTCATTCAATAAAGGATTATTAAGAGGTCCTTCTCGGTTGAAGGACCCGGGAAGAATGGGGATTAAGCGAGCACCGGCGGCCTTTATTATACCCATGACCCCCAATTAAACGTAAACTATCGATTTAAGTAGGTCAGAGGAGCTCCACCTTTGACATTAAAGGTATCCGAAGACATCGATATATCGGCGCGGCTGCATTGCGAAACCGATCCGCCTCCGGCTACACGGACGTATTTAGTAAACATCGTATTGTGTTCGTTATCGAGACCAATAACGAATTCCCGTTTCTATTATCACAGTTCTGCCACCGCACCAGGCATTCTAATTAAAGAAGCTCGCCAATCTTCACCGGCAATAACATTCCGCTTCCCTTTGTCGCGCGCGCCTCCGCAACGCCCCCCACCTCCTTTGTTGCTTTTCCATCGGGCGCAATTATGAATATAACAATTGCTTAACCACGTTGCACGCGGCGAAATCAATTTTTCCGATGTCGTAATTGGGACGGCCGCAAATGAAGCGACGCCGAGGCTGGCCAGATGGAGACGCGTTCATTAAGCCCGCGACGGGGGCGAGGCGGTGCGGAGGGCACGCGAAAAGCTGAAAATCCGCATATTCACCAGGAGCACGCACTCCACTAATCGCATTAACGGGCGACGGGGATCGGTCAAAGGACTCCTTTCCGGTGTTCCGGTGGCTTCGAATCGCTGCACCCTGGCACCGGGTGCTCGGCAATTCTGGAGAATGGTTGAGCGATCCGCTCGCATCGAATTCGAGATTGAAAGAGTCCTGTTCTCGGTATTAATCGACGTAATAATATCGTTATAGCGAAATAATAGTAAAAGGCGAGTTCTGTTTGACGCTTCGCAGGAGAAATACCACGGCCTTTAGCTTTCGCCTGTTTTTGGTCACCCTGTATAGCGAGTATTCGTCGATCAAAGAACGTCGGCCACTCGACGGGCCCATTGTCGCGCTCGACCGCGTTGGTATACACTCACGCGTGGCCAGCTTCGTGTCCGTGCCGGTGGCTGCGTGAAAGTCCGCGAGTTTTCATATTTTCACGGTCAATTTGTCCCACCGCACAATGGGCCGCGTCTAAACGGTCCCTTTTCATCCGTAGATTTCGGCCGTCGGGGGCCATTGACGGATTACCGTCGTCTCACGGACCCCCGGCCCCCTCTGTCGAGTTCTTAACCCAGGGAGCTGCCCCGACGTGGATGGCAGCCAGGCCAGGGACGATTTTTTGAATATTCACTTGTAACACGCTGATGGGAACCGTTTAAAGCTGGCATTGTTCGACGGCAGAGAAATGTGACGGCTTCCGCCGCCATTCTTCCTCCCTCTGCAAATCGGCCAGCCTCACCCCTTAAGTTTTCGCTCCCTTCTCTCCCCGGCATTGTGCTGGCGCGATAATTCGATCGACGCGGGGGAATCCTCCGACGAGTAACTGCAAGTGGAACCGGGGAAGCGGATGGCCCTCGAATCCTCTAGCAATGGACGCACGTGGAATTATGGCCAATTGGATTCGCTCCGCAGAAACGCGAAAAAAAAAAATCACGCTGCTCGCTGGTCCCCGCTGGAAAGCAGACCAAGACGGCCCCCTAGCTGGGAAGTTGGCCTGTTCCCGGAGCTGCGTCGACGGAGGCGAGCGTGGCGTTCCATCGGCGGGAAATGGAGCGCGTCTGGCAATATGGAAAATAAGCGAGGGGGAACGGGACGCGGCTGTGCGGAAGAAAACAGACCGATTTCCCAGCGGCGGACGGGGCGAAGGACTGTTTTCAGCTGACTGTCGAACGGGAGAAAGGATTACATAGCCGTTCGACGGTAAAAGCATTCAATGGCTGAAAGGAGAACAAAGAAAGGAGGAACTCCGAACTCTCTTGCCCTCTTGATTCCGCGAAAGTCGAACGACCCCCGTCATACGTTTCGTTGGCCTCCTTTCCTCGCTCACTCTCCCTCTGTGCAAGCTTCCAAACTATTCCATCCGTGCCTTCCGACAACCTATATCCAATTCCACGGCGAGGGGATATTCGCCGGACTCTTTTCTCCGTCCGCTTCTGCCGTCGGACTTCCCAACATCCGAACTTCCGGCCGAATCCTCTCCTCGAGTGACCGTATTTCCTACTTGGTCCTCTGTCTCGTAACACAGAGAGAGGAAGGGTGACAGAGATAGAGAGAGAGAGAGAGAGAGAGAGAGGGACTTCAAAGCACCATTGTTTCATTGCTCATCGATTTCTCCGGCAGCATCGAATCACGACGCGGTTCGTCCCCGACTTGGCGTTTCCACTGAAAATTGGCTCCGTCGCGAAATCGAGCGAGGGACAAACGTGTGACGGGCGTGTAACAGGGACGGCCAGAGGCTGCAATAACGTTCGAAATATTTAATCTTCATAATCCGTAAAATGGCTTGTCAACCGGCTGGACGGCCAGCGGCGAAAGCACTTCATGATTATCTGCATACATTTCGGCGCGTGTTATCGCGACGCGCCCGTTGCTCCGCGCGGGCCCCAGCGACCGGCTATCGCGAAAAATTCCTCGCTTGATTCGCAGATTAAATAGCTACATAATCCGAATGCATTCCATTTTGCGCGTGAAGTATTAAATATCTCTTCGGGGAGGCTTGCTCTCTATTTCAACGGTAGGCGGAAGCGCAAACAATGGGATGGATAATAAACCAAATAAAGTCTCCCGGCACTTTCGTTAGCTCGCTCGCTCGCGCGATAATCCCGTAGATTGAACGCGAGCAGGAGCAAGACAGAGCTGGCTTTCGAACGGGCGTCGAACCAATTTCCAACCGGATACGCTCCCGCGTCCGCGGAGTGCGATCCTTTTTTCGTTCCGCACCGCAGAACCGTGGAAATATAAATTATTTGGGTATTAAGTTAATTAAACGACAAGCAACGGGCGCTGGGGAAAATGGAAACGGGATAAAAGTCATCACCGAAACCACGCCACAGAGGAACGTTATTGTCACTTTATGTCATTATTTGTTCGCAAAGCTCAAACCTTTTCCAGTGATTAATCCATCACCAACTACGATACCAGGATTCGCAGTTCTTTAAGGGGACTAGGTAGTCGAAAAATCGATAATTTTATCGCATTTTCCGAAAGTACTGTCTTTTCTGAATAAAATGCCGCTGGGTTTATATTAATATTCGCAAAATTGTTGATTTGGCAGCCTAAAAGGTCTAGCGGTAACTTATAGCTTAGCCCTTGCCCAGAAACTTTAAACGCGTTTTTCTCGAATCTTTTTTTCTCTTGGCTTTCGGTTACTTGCGAATGAACGGAGGTTCAGATCGACTTGAAAAAATTACAGGATCTGTAAAACATGTGCCATTTCGCGCCAAACCTCTGATATGGTCAGTAAAAATTCGAGATATTTTTCAAAAAATTAAAAATTCACGGAATTTTAGTAGCACAAACACGACCGAATTTTTCTTGAATTAATCGCCGTTTTTCGGCTATCAACTTAATAATTCTGTTTTAATTTTAGTTTTTATTGGTTCAGCGCCAAACTACGGATGTGACAAACAAGAATCACACCTTATAATTGGATTACGTGACTTTTTAAGTTGTTTACCAGTCAGCACCGGTATTTTTAAAGCACATGTATATTTCATACCAACTTTTTTTCAATCTCTATGATAATAAAATAAACATTGGGTGAAAGGATACACCTGGATTTGCTTTCATCTTGTTACAAATGCATTACAAAGGAATTTTTTTTCACGGGAAACGACTGCCTCAGTCCCCTTAAAGTAGCCACCATTGTTGGTGCGCTACTAAAATCCAGTGACTCCTTAATTTTTTTTATGAAAATCTCGAATTTTTACGGACCATATCAGTGGTTTGCGCCTAAATGGCACATGTTTTACGCATCCCGTAATTTTTTCCAAGTCGATCTGAACCTCTCTTCGTTCGCAATTAGGCAAAAATGAAGAGAAACATTATTTGAGAAAAACGCATTTAAAGTTTCTGGGCAAAGGCGACGCTATAGGTTGCCGTTTAACTTTTTTTGCTGCCAAATCTACAATTTTACGAATTTTACTATAAACCAAGCGGCATTTTATTCAGAAAAGATAGTACTTTCAGAAAATACAATAAAAATTAATTTTTCGACTGCCTAGCCCTCGTAAGGATGTATCCGACGTATAATATTAGACAAAAGTATATGAAATTTTAAATACTTGAATATCTACGTCTTACGCATAGTAAATCTAGATGTAAGGAACTCGAACGACAGTTGGAGTCTTATTTTTACTCCTCGAAAGGTATTCTTCACTTTACAAATGCTTTTTCAAGCTTAAATTGCTAAACTTTTGGCAGTGAAAATGCCATGAATTTACCATCTTCTCAAGTTATAATTTATTTTTTTAATACAGTGTAGTGAAAACAATTGAAACTCGGCAGATATTTTCATCTATCCCTGTGCTACATGTAAAAAAAAATTGAAAACGTTGGTACCATTTCTTCAACATTTTTTCAGTTGTTTAACTATTAAAATCGCCTCTTTCCATAAGAGTACGTGTAAAATCAGTGAAAATTAAAATCATTATAACTCAGCAATCGTTTAGTGAATTCATTTAAAATTTTTGCAGCACTTCAGATAGATTAAAAAGAATAATCTCACCATTTTTCATTAACTTGGTACCACTTTGAAGATAGGTCCGATATATCTTTAAGTATCTGAGGAGTACATATTTCCTTCATCGGACAATCTTCTTCGTACCCTGATACGAATATATATTCCCATAATGCCACGATATACACTCAATGCGCATTTGCAATACGGGCATACTGGCGATTGGGGGATTCCTAATCCTGTCGAGAGCACTCTGCATCGATTTGGGGACAATCCACATCACTTACCAATGCTCCCCGTCATTTGTCCCATTTCTCTGTAGCACTTGCATGCCATTAAAACTGTACGGGCAGAAAAACATTCCTCCTTCTGTGCCGGGAGCGTTGCGGAGGGGTTGCGGGAACGTCCATCGAAACCTCGGCGCTGGATTCTCCCCCGAAAGTCGCGGCACAAAGGGAGGTTACGATAATAACGTATTAACGCGCGCTTTACGAGCGGGCAATTCCGCCCCGAGGCTTATTTGCCCGCATTCGTAGCGAAATCCCTAAACGCTCGGATCCCATGAAACGCGTCTCCGAGCGGCGATCCTTGCAGCCGGACGGGGATCGATAGAATCCAGCCCGAGAAGTAACTTATTACCCTCCGTGCAGCGGGGTGGAGCGTGTACGTAGAAGCGACTAAATATAACCGTATAATACGCGGCTGGCAAAGAGCGCGGATTAACCGGGCTTTCGAAGAATGAAAGCTGCTCCACTGCTCCCCCTACTTTCACCCTCAGCCCCGGAGAATATGACAATATGAGCCGCGTCAGCGAGGTGCTTGCCAGTTACAAATCGACAGACCGGAGATTACCGCTGAAACTCGCCGGTTAACGCGAGCCGAGGATTAATCTGGAGCCGAGGAAAATGCGTTCGCGGCTGTACAAAGCTGGTCGGCATGAACTTTGACCGTTGAATCGCTCGCGGCCGTGTTAATAGGAGCGCGACTCGATCGCGGCGGGGCGCAAAAATATAAAGGTCCACTTTGCTCGACTCTCCCGCGGCGAATGTTCCGCTGGATCCAGCGCATTACACTCGCGGGGCATAAAGGTGAAATTAAACGAGCTCGAAAAGCAATTCATCAGCAGGTTTTTGTGACTCTCGCGCTAAAGGTCGGGAGAGAGAGAGAGAGAGAGAGAGAGAGAGAGAGCGAGCGGCCGCATAGCGAGCTGGCCACCGCGCCACTGGAAATTAGGATTCATCGCGCCTGGTGAATTAAAGTCGAGAAATTTTTTAATTTCGTAATATGCAGATTAGCCCTTCCGTGCCCGTATAATTAATTCCAGCCGCGTATTACGCGCCGTCTAAGTTTTTGCTGATACCGCTGCCCCAGCGAACAGGACGTCCTTCTTCCCCCTTTTTTTCCCTGCCGTGGCCGAACTTGTCTGTTGATGAAATTTTTACGCCGCTGTTTCGCAACGAGCTGCGTCCGGTTCCTCGGCGCCTAGTGTCGGTCGAAGGAGAAAATTCGGAAAGGTACCAGCGGCGGGTGTAACGTTTACTTCTACTACTGACAAAGGGTTCAGCGCTTCAGCGTGCACCGTCGTCGCCTGGCCCAGCAATCTCTCCGCTGCGAATTGCCAGGCGCCGTCGCAGGGATTCGAAATCTGGACGCGAGATTTTCATATCCGCCAGTGAAAGTCCACCGTCGTCCTACAGGATTCTCGAATCTCCCGGCGGTGTTCGCCAGCGATTAGTTTCGGGCGCGTCAGCCCGAGCTGTTTCAACGTAGTTACGTATGGAGTGCGTAGATAATACGGAGGAAGGCTTCCGCCGCGCTAGCCAGGGAAGGGCTGTCGCGCGAGAGAAAAGGGGATGGTGGCGGCCGAAACAGTCGAGCAAGAAGGGGTCGCTGGCAACACCTTGCGCTGATGCCTCGATACACCATAAATTATTATATTCGCATTGTACCGTCGTCCGAGCGGTCCCTCCTCGCGAGCGCACGCGTCCACCCCCGCGATTCTATCTTCCTAACCCGCGAGCAGGCTGCGGCATCGGGAAAACTGCGCCGTTTTGTTTTTACCGCACGATTTATTGCCGTGCGGCTCGCGCTCCCTGGAACTGATCGCGGTTACGTGCCAGGTCTGGCGACATTACGACTCGTCCCGTCGCTCTCGCTCCACCCCTTCGCTCTTTCCACCATTCCCACCCATTCTTCCCTCTTTCCCGCGACCTCAAACCGGAATAATCGCTCGGATTAAACGGCGCCGGGGAAATTCAGAGCGATTGGTCATTCGCAAGTGCGCGTGGAGCTGTTTGGGCGGACCGATTGAAATTCACGGAGTCCAGAGACTTGGATCCGCGATCGTTCGAGGAGACCTAGGATTTAGGGGTGGTTTCGCCATCCCGGCTTCGATACCTGTCGCGCGAAACCAGAATTCCCGTTGCTTCCTGCTCGGAGGCATCCGCGAGAAGCGGAGAAGTCTGCGGGCAGGTGTCGAATTCAGGACGTCGAGGTGATTTCTCGATATCGCGGATATCTGCACGCGGACCTCGGTCGTTCCGTTTTCATCCGTTCGGTGCCGGCGCCGCCATCTAGCTTCCCACCGCGCTCGCTCCCCCTTCACCCTCCGTATTCAGCACGCTTTCCCGTGGATTCTTATAGAATGCCAGGCAGGGTGCCTATCCCTCTGGCCTCGACGTCAATGCCGCGTATCTACCAACCCGCTGAGCATCGTCCTCATACTCGTACGGCTACACGACTTTGGTATTACGATCCGGGAGAGTCTGCCTGTCCCTCTCCACTCGGGGCGCCTCCCTATTCAGCGCAGCTAATATTTTGATCCGAGATACGTGCTCGGTAATTCCTTACCCTGAAAGGGCCGGTACTTCTGCGAGAATCAGGGAACCGAGCCGCGGTACCAGCTTGATGTTATTTAAATTTTAAATCCGAGATGTTCGCGGGCTGAATAGACGGGAGGGTTAGGGGAGTAGCGGGGTGGTCGATCATCGAGGTGGAAGAGGGAAGGCACGTAAATGCATTCCGCGGGATACACTTAGCTCTTCCGGCACTAACGAAATCTTCGGGGCCCGAGTCATATTTCCAGGCGGACGCGGCCGTTGGCTTGCCAGCGGAAACTTCTGCCGGCTCAGCGAATTTTAAGGACGATCGATCAACGTCCCGCCAGGTGGAAAAGTGCTCGCGTGCCAGAGCAGTCTCTTCGTGACGAAGTTAATAGCGTCTCTGGCGAGCCCCTGCAGCGAACCGGGCGAAGAAATTGCCGAAAAACAACCGCCCAGCTCGCCCTCCGAATCCTTTCTCTCTCCGTGTCTGGCTCGTTGCACCGTTTGCCCGGAAAACGCGAAAACATTCATTAACGCGCTCGACGAGTATTTGCGCGGGTTCGATGCCCGTTTCGCTCAACTGCGAGCGTTTCCGCGTCCGATAAAACGAGCGTCTTCGAGCTGTCTCCGCTGGCTGCCCTGAATTTCCCACTTGCCAGCTTTTTATCGGCCCTCGCCACTTTCTCGAAAACTTTCCCGCAACGCTGTATGTGCTTCGCTGGAATCGTTCCTGGAGGATTGGGAATTGCCCGCGGAACTTCGGAACGTGTAAAAAGGAGAGGAACACACTATTAGGGGAATATCGAAGGCCCTATTAATCATCCGTTACGGAAATGTGAAGCGGTTCTTCTACTTATCTAGCCTGGAAGCTGCGATTCCTTTGAGCAATAATGAAATCCCTGTCGTTCCAGCCGGCTCGTCCTCGGGGTCTTTGAGGCCGGAGAGTCGCGCGACGGTCGGTCGTGCAGCAAAAAAGGGGGGTAATAAACGGCAGGACGTCTTGGCAGGTTCCTTTCATCCGTAGATCTCATATCCCTTTGCCGAAAAGTTGTCGTCGCGTCGCGAGCCACGAAGGAGCGGCGGGGGGGAAGAAAATTAGGCAGAGCCGGCGCGGGAGGCTCGCCCTCTCGATGATGCCGGCGTTTTCTCAAAGAGGAGGTCTAGCGTGAGACGGCGCAGAACGGGGGGCACGTCTGATAATCCTTGAGCGGAGGACTGTCGCATAAGTTCCCGCAGGAAGTCACTCTGTTTACCATTCTAAAGACGTCTTTAATATATAACGGGCAATTTTCCTCGCTCTATGCCCGTAAACTTCTTTGAGAAATTGGATGTCCCGAAGAGGGTGGCAGCCGTCTCTTCCCGGCTCACCCCGTTCCTCTCTCGATTCACGGGGACGTCTACGCTGGGAAATGACGGGGCGCGGTAGGGCTGGTTGGGAGCGAAGACGCTCCGCCGTAGGAGGGACTGGTTGGCTGAAAAACAGGAGCTCTGATTCCAACGAGCCGCTGCCTCCCTGGGCTTAATAATCCCCGCATAATCCACAGAGCCGCGGAGACGCGACGGCGATTCCGTATATTGTGCAGGGGAACCGCGTGCTGGCATCTACTTACCTGCTCCCGCAGTCGTTTTAATATTTGACCTCGTTGCAGCCACCCACGGCCCCAAGTTTTCGACCTCGTTGCCTCCTGTTTACTCCCCCGATTCTCTGGCTCCTCCTCGCTCCCTTCGCGAACGCCCCCCGCGCGGCAAGAAAACGAATAGCACGTCATTAGCCTCTGTCGAGCTGGCAGGTCTGTTTACCGAGAAAATCGGCTCCTCCGCTGTTTTTGCCGTGGCAGTCTTGGATCGTGCTTCTTCCGGGGGCCCATAATGCGTTTTGCGGTCCCACTTTTTCGTGCCGCAGCCACGGTACTTGGCCCCGCGTCGTGTATATCCCCGGCGGGAATGATGGAGCACGCGTTCCATAAAACAACGTGGAGCTGCGAGTACTTTCGAGCCGCCCTTGTACCATCCCACCGTTTGGCTCGGCTTAAGCGTCAGAGATGACGGAAATGTCATTGTAACGGTACGTCGAGGCATCTCGATATCGACCACCCCGGTCCCGCTATTGTCGTTATCGTTATCTTGAGATACTGTCGCGGAACGCTGGCTTCCAGGCATTGTTTCACGAAGGAGGACACCGGGAGTACGTCGTTGAGACGATCCGTGGCCGACTTCGCCGTGGCTTCCGCACCTACGCGCCAGTTTGTCCCATTTCGAGTCAGTTCCCCTCCCGAAACGATGGATCCTGCCCCGAATGGCCCATTCCCGGCGACCAACGACCCTTTTTCGATGCTCGCGCGGCGTCAGGAAGACCTACGCGCGAATTCAGATACTCCGAATGCCGTGGAAACGCGAACGAAGCGTACAGTCGATGAAAAAATCATGCTCGTGCCGCGTGGCGAAGATTTAACGAGGCTATTTTATTAAAGCACCGCCTCGCGGAGTGGCGTGCGCTCGTGAGGGTGTATCGTCACCGGCGGAGGACTCTCCTCGCATAGTTCGCATACTTTCGCCAAACCTGCCGATCCACCGCGGCGAATACCCGAGACTCCAGACGGGAGACATGCCACAGCTTCATTAAGGATTCTTCGGGACGCGTGAAACAAACGATATTATCCCGACGCGAGGTATCGATACCTTCGTCGCCGAATTCCTCGACACGCTGAAACGGCGGCCACTCTCGAGTCAGGCGTAAAACTGTTACATCGCCGAACGCCGGGCTCGTTACGAGGCGCGGAACCGTGACTATCGGTAACTGCGAGGCGAAGAAATTACGGCGTATCGTTATTCTACCGTAATACAGCACCAAAGCGGCGGCGCAACGAAAGCGAGTGTAGCTGGAGGCGACGCAGCTGCCAAAAGGATCCTCAGACTCATCAAGAATGCATTACACGAGTCGATCGACCGATCCCCGCGATCTTCGGAACGAGATTACGCCTCGCGGTAGCTCGCGAGCTGTTGTACCGCGTTAACAGTGCCGGCGGAGTAATAATTGACGCGGCTCGGGGGCTCGTTTTCTTCGGCGCTGGTCGGGAGCGATTTGTCGATCAGCGTAACGCGGTTAACGATCGATCAGAGTTTTCCGCGAGGCGACGTAGTTGCACGGGACTTGAGATCGCGTTAGCTCCGAACCGTTGTAAATTCAATAGCGCGCTGGCTGTTCCACTCGACTCGTCTTCGCGAGCTCCGCGAGCGCAAACACCGGCAACGCTTCGGGATTCTGTTGAATTAATCTGGATCTCTAACTCGGTGTTCGCGAAGCCGGGCGAAAGGATCCTCCGCGCGAGCGCCTCGAGGGAACGCGTGTCGTTGGCGGATGATCGTCGAGGGGAACTCGAGGCGGAATCAGCGGGAAGATCTTCGTGGCTGGACATGATTCACAGACGTCTTCCCCGCAGCCTCGCCGGCTCTTTATTCAGGGAGATCATCGAGCGAGGCTCCAGGCTCGATTGTGTTTTCCGGTATTACCAACAAATACGATCCGATAAATCATCTCGTGAATCGTCGGCGTGGCCCGAGCCACGGCAGGCTTCCATTGTTGCGAGTCCGCAGCTTTGTACAAATTCTTCTCTTTGGCATCTGTCCGACATCTCGCGCGCCCTTCTGACCGACGCTGGGAGGGGTGGCTCGTCCATTCTCTCCACCCCTCGTCTTTCGCCGCTTTCCACCACCGTCCCTGCTTCTTCCGACGCCTTTTTTTTTCAATGTTAGGTTCCTCGTCTCTCGCGCACCAGCTACTCTGCTGGTCCTCCGAGCTCTCTCCTCTCGTTGTCTTCCCCTGCTCCACCCTCGTCTCGCTGACCCGTTTTCTACGCTCATCCCTCCGCTCGCGCCGGTCCCTTCTTCTCACCCTCTGCAGACATCCTGGACGCGAATTATTGCTAAGTAACGCCGCACCACCGGCAGGAGGAGCCTGCCCAGTCTTTTTATTACACCCTCGGATTATAATGTCTCTGTCATCCCCTCGGATAATTTATCGAGGACCTGGACAACGGGCCGCGGCGAAATCCTCCCGTGCCTTCGCGTGAATTTATCGACGGGTGTTCTTATAAAACATCCGAACGAGGAGTACGGTGAACCGCAAGGGTCGAAGGAACACTTGCGTTAAGTCGTTGGTTCTCTTAGTACCGGTGTTTACTGAAGTAGAGGAATACAGACAATTAAGAGTTCTTGTGGGAAACACTGTAAGTGCCAAAATAAAAGAAATAAATTTTATCGAAAAATGTTTTACGTGCCAGTGGTAATATTATTATGATTATTACTGTTATTAATCGTCTTTATTACTCAAAGTGAAAGAAGAAACCTGAATATTTACAAATGGCATAGACAATAAGAGTAAAGGAGAGGCTGCAGTGGTAACGCTGTTGAGAAGCCTAACCGCGTATTATAAACTAAAATAGAGACAACAAGAAACATAACAAACGTTAAGAATAAACTAAACTAAAAATTAGCTTAAGACTTAAAACTCAACATGAGAATAACACAAAGAATATAGTAAAGTAAGAAAATTAAAAGTGTTGGAGAATATGCTGCTGCACTGCATGTTTGAAGGACTGAGAAGATTATAGTAGGGTAAACCAGCCAGTAATACCAGTGAATGACCATTAGGCAAAGAAATGTCAATTATAAATTTAAAAATATTATATGTTTATAAATGGGGTGTAATTGCACTTTTAATATCCCATATTTTTAGTTACGCGTATTAAGCAAACATTAATATTTACAATTCTTATTAAAACTATGCGGTCATTTATTGAGCTTCTGCACGTTTTGCCTTTTAGAATCGTATTTTTTAAAATTACGATAAGAATAAGTAATTATTTTTATAGAAATTTCAAGAAAAAAAATTTTTAAATGCGATTTCAACAATTGTTTTGTTGTTATACATAAATATATTCAAGTATTAATCTCAAACTTGATAAATTCCACAATTCGGTCACTCACCGATTGGTTTACCCTATCTATAGATTTTGATTTTTGGCACTTACAGTGTTTTCCACAAGGACTCTTCAATTTTATTATACTTGTACGTTGCTACTTTATTTGTACAACCTTCCATAGTCTTTCCGAAGATCAGGTTACGCAGTGACGCTCTAATCAATTCAGAAACAAGAACGGGGGTTCAGAAGCTTGCTACTCAAATTAATAGGTAAACGAGTGGAAAATTCGAAGCTGCCTATGGTCCCGCGTGACACTTCGCTCCGGGTAACTGTGCAGCCGTCCCGAAATTCCGCGAAAGTTGGCGTAACTGGAGAAACGCGTTCGTCCCACATTGGAAGTTTCGGGCGAAAGCCCGGGCAAATAAACATAACGAGAGGAAAATCGGCATTCGGGCTCGCGCGACATGCACTCGCCACGTGGCGCGCTCCGTAACAGGATTCCCGAGGCTCCCGAAGGCGGAGCAGCGACGGATTTTCTCGAGTTTCGGGATCCACCGTCACCACCCTCCGCCCTCGCCTCGACTACCCCGGAGATTTTAGGACAGGTGGCAGCCACTGAAGTCTCAGACGAGACCCACGCTCCAGGAAGCGTCACGGGACGTTTTCCTCGAGACGACTTCCTCGGCTGGAACATGTGGTTGTCGTAAAGCGACGATCATCCCTCAGGAAACGGGCTGGATAAACGCGACGAGCGCGTCGCGGCCCCGCTGACAGACGGTGGTTTCGTTAATTTAATTATCCTGCCCGAAGTTCGCGCGTGAGTTCGTTAAAGAGTTCCCGGGGAGATCGGGGGTGCATTTGTGTGTAGACTAAGTAGTCTAGCGCCGAAAATTTTGGGGAGCGACAAATTTTGAGCGAAAGAAATTGGGAAAGGTTTAAACCGGGGATCGAAAAAGTTCTGAAACTCTTGTTTTTAAAATAAATTCTCTTCGAACTTATATGTTTCGTTTAAGAAAATATCTGTTCCTGTGGAATTTTTATTCAAAGAAATGTTACTATTAGTAACTTCTTTAGAAAGTGTTCTCATGGAACAGTTATATTAGAACATTTATTACAAAAGATTCCATAAGATAAAGAAAAGTACTAAACTATTATTAGGTACGACTTAGTTTCAATTAACAATATAATATTATATTCTTCGTGTTTATCTCATGAAAGGTATGAAAATCATCACATAAGTAATTAATAGTTTCGCAAGAAATATTGAACAGAATAGAGAATTGGTCAATAATAATACTTAAATAACATTTTTTTTTTATAATTTACATGAACAGAAATACATAAGAATTCTACAATATCTACGTAGCAATTATTTACGTAGATAAATATTACAAATAATTAACACTCAATTTAACTGTAATACATGTTTAATATTGTTGTAGTACTATTCATTGAATTGTAATCAGTATTTCTTACAATGATCGAGAATTTTTTAAATATTGATGAACAAAATATCTCTTCCTGTTATAGAGAAATTTTTATTTTTATATTTTATAAGATCCGTTCCAACTACAACTTTCATTTTCAAGAACTATAACTTTATTAGTTCCCATGGGAACTTATAATGTGAGAAGATTTTCAAAAAAAGTTCCGCGGTCCATGTTTCAGATAGAACCTATTGAAAAGTTCCAAAACTCTTTCGAACCCAGTTTTAAATTCAGAGGTTCCGGACAACTTTAAAAGCAATTCACTACTTTTTCATAGGTATAACAAATTAGCAATAGCTCGTATATGAATTAGCATATTGAATTCATTTTGAAATTGTCTCGACTCTTTGAAATTAAAATACTTGATGATATTTCGCGGAAAGGGCGGCAGGCACTTGTTCCAAATCTCCAAATCCGCCTCTGAGTGTTAAGCATTCATGGGGAACGAGAGGAATAGGCACACGGGCCACAGGCGGCAAATGTGTAGCGGGAAAGTTGTGGCCGATGCAAGAAGAATGCACGTTACATCGTAATTCGATACGGTTTCAAGTCGAATCAGTTTCCAGTTTGTATAAAATCAACAATCTCTTATTGAGCCACGCGTGTCGGGCGATCGGGTGTACCAAAAGGTGGAAAAAATAAAACCGAGCACACTCGCGGCCAGATTGCCGGCGCGCTAATAACAAAGGTTACTCGATAAAAATTGCAACGCATCGTGACAGCACGCTTGTCGTGCACGCGAAACAATACGGCCCATGGAACGCTCGTTTTCCGCCCCGTCCGATAAAAGGTTAGATCAGATGCAGCGGCTCGAATTAAAAGCGTCGCGCGCTTTATTATCGTCCTCCTCGCCGCGATTTCGCCCGACGATTCTCCCTTCTGCCCCTCGAATTGGCCCCTGCAGCCTTTTGTACTCGCCGCGCCGACCAACACAGAGGCGGTCGCATAGCCGAGCTCTGTACATGGATTTCGTATTTTCTCGCCATCGGACATTAATAAAATATGGCTTCATTGAATCGGTTATCCTGTTCCTGCGAGCGCGCACTGCCGCGTATATCAATCCCGAACCGATAAAGCATCGCCGCCACGGTTTTGCCGGTTGCCAAACACACAGTCACCGTGTTTGCCTACCTCGCGGGCCATTTTCAAGCCTGCACCGTCAAAATAACAGTGGGGGGGGGGGGGGGGGGGTGAAGTGAAATTAACCCTCCCCGCGCCCGTTCGTTCGATAACGCGTAATAACGGCACGAGCTTGACCACCCGCGTTCTCGTTTCACTTCCGCGTCGCCCGTCGTGCTCTTTCCCTTATCGATTCAACCGTGCCTGCGTAATTTCACATTTTTCGATTGTTTAGCAGATGATTTCCAAATTCCAAGTAAGATTCCCCGTCCCGTTCTGGCGAACCGTTGTCGCGGCGTTTGCGAATTCGAATTAACCCCCAATTACCTCGAACGGATTGATTTTACCAGTGGGAAAGGAATGTTTCCGCAGCAGCCTCGAATTACCGTTGTCCGCGCGATAATCGAGACCCGGGGACAGGGAAATTGATTCGTTTATAAGAGGCCGGGGGCTTTGTTTTAATAGAATGCGGTGGCTAATTGCAAACGGATTTTAGGTGGCGCCTACCAGCGCTCGGCATTGTCGAGGGAGCGGGACGGGAGCGGAGTTTGCAAGCCCCGCGCGGAAACTTCCCTGCGATCGTCTATGTTTCGTTAAATTAACGTTTATGAGTTTTCTCTTAAGCGGAACGTAAATTCCGCCGGTTATCGTTTGGCTTCGAACGCGCTAATCCGTACGCGCCAGCGCGATGCACTGCAACTATTCCAGAATTCTAGGGGCTTCCTTTAATCTTCCATTTTATTCGCTGCCGAAAATCGGTGCCGTCCAGCGAGGTCGGCCAGGCGAGCCTGCTGCCTCGATACGTTTCCGATAGATCGACGCTTTAATAACTCGCGCGTTGGGACCTCCGGTTGGAGCGACGCGTGTTTCAAGAAGTTTCCGCGCGGAAACGTCCGGCCGGCGAGCTGCAAAAAAAAGATATTCGGTTTCGAAAACAATTCCCCCCTCGACGCCCGTGTGGCGTGGGGCTTCGGTCTGAAAAAACAGCACAATGACTTCGGCCAGGGCCAGGTCCCCCGTGGCATGTGCGCCGCCGAGTTTCCACCACATGCTCGTCACGACCAGCACGTGGCAGTAAAAGGTTTCTCGGCGTTTCCTTTCCGATGATCCGAACCACGTGCTCCAGGACTCAACGAGGAAATTAACGGCTATTAGCGTTTCCTGGAGTGCCGTCCGCACCGGCTTGAATTACTGTGCTGACGATTCGCCGATAAATCAATGCCGCTGCACGGAAAGGTGGCAGGAATTCCTTCGTGTTCTACCCTCGTGTTATTTTTTACATTCCTCTGGTGTTCGTCCAAGTTCCTCCGCGCCTCGCATTCGTTATCCCAGCCAATTATCAGTACTTACGAGGCTCTTCGATAAATAGACACGGGGGCTAAGAAAAGCTACCTTGTTCTCTTCTACCGTTTCATCAAAGAATACTCTAAGTACTCTAACCGTGAATGAGCACCGTGCCTTGATTCTCCATTAAAGGGGAACCCTATTTGGGACGCTAGGAATAAGGTGATCCTTGCGAATTTTTTTTTAAGAAACTGTTTAGCGGATCTTTTCTAAATTTTCAGGGTATTTTAGATCACATTCGAACAATAAGAATTAGTTTTTACGTTACAAAGTGTTCGATAGAAATGGAGATATGTGAACACGTTCGTTAGGACTCGCGCGCCGGAGTTGCAAATTGGCGATTGTAATGGTGGCCTCATTTCTTTCCTGAAATGAAAAAATCAAGGATTTTCTTATTTCTAGTATAATTACATTGTCGATGAACCTAACAAACGAAAAAAAAGTTAAAGTTGGTAAGTTGGTAGGACTTGAAAGAAAAAGTTACGATTCTGCCCCAAGATATTTCGTACCTACTATTTATGGAAAAAGAGTTGTTCAATTCAATTTATTTATCAATGTCTTAGGTTCATCGACAATGTAATTATACGAGAAATAAGAAAATCATTGGTTTTTTATTTCAGGAAAGAAATGGGGCCACCATTACAATCGCCAATTGGCAACTCCGGCGCGCGAGTCCTAACGAACGTGTTCATATATCTCCATTTCTACCGAACACTTTGTAACATAAAAATTAATTTTTATTGTTCGAATGTGAACTAAAATACCCTGAAAGTTTGGAAAAGATCCGCTAAACAGTTTCTTAGAAAAAAAATTCGCAAGAATCACCTTGTCCTAGCATCCTAAATAGGACTCCCCCTAGGTGTGTAGAATATTGTGTTAAAACGGTTTTTTGATATTCGGAATATTAAAGGAGTTACAGCGAAAGCTGTAACACCGCGTCCCACCAAGTAAAGAGGGGCCTGGAACCGCATTTGGAAGGAAGACGCGCCTTTATTATAGTGAAATATTTATTATAATATTTATTATAATAAATAAATGTATTAGGTATCAAAGTAAATTGGGGACGAAGATCTCACCTCGCACGATCTTCTAAAACGATGCGAAGGAGATTTCAATCAGAACAATAACGAGAGCTTGAACGCCATGAAAACTTTAATGAAAACTTTAAACGCGTTTTTCTCGAAACAACATTTTTCAACCTGGCCCATACTATATCTCCGAAACCTTTCATCCAATATACTTTTTTTTTAAGTTTAAATAAAAATTTATTCGTACCCTTAATTTATTCGTACAACCATTCCCTGTGCAAAGAACTTATCCTCTACCATCCTTTACCCCTCCGTTCCAGGTTCCACAACCGAGCTAATTGGGGCGAGTATTTTAAATCGTCGTGTCCACGATGGCATCTCGGAACCATTCGACCTGCAAAAGTCTAGGTCTATTCCTCCATCTACTATCGACGAGGAAGTTACGGGAACGGTGCTACCTGTTTATAGGTTGTTGCTCCGTAAATACGTCCGTCCTTCAGTTGTAACCTTGCCCGCTCCGTCCCGTGGTCCTAAATCACTTTCAATCGACCGTAGCTACTGTGAGTGTCGCGATACTAAACGGCGATTAGGAGCTCCGCGTTTGTTGCGTGGACAAAGCCGCTCAAGGGATTCTCGGAGGAACACCATGGCACCCTGAGCACCCCCTGCGGACCTGGACGTCCGTCCAGGCCTCGGTGCCCGGTTCCTCTCAGCGGTGAGTCCATTTCTGTGACATCGCTAGGAATTTATAGCACTTAAGACAATGCTGCGAGCGTCTCGCGTCGGCGCAACACCCTGACGGGAAGAAATTAGTCTCGGGAGCTGTGAAAGCTAGGCACAATGGAACGAAAGCTAGACGAAGGAGCGTCGACAGGTTTCCCAAATTCTAGCTACGGCTCAATCGATGCCTCCCGCGGTTCAGCACTTCCCTTTCGAAAACTCCTCGTCCATTAGTCTGCTACGGTTAAATCGTTCGCCTTCCAAAGAAGCACGTTATCTGCTCTGCTCCCTGAGAATTCTCCCAGATCCTAGCCGATACAATGCCACCGGTTCGTTCTGCGACGCGGCTTAGGCGCACCCGTGAACGTCTTTTTTCCTCTAGCTTGCTGCTTCCGTGAAACGAGTTTTCGTTCCGGTACCCGGACGGCGGGAAAAAGAGAAGCGTGACGGAAGGGCCAGCAGCTCGTTGCATAAGTACAGGAGAAACGACGGGGTTGATTGAAGCGTTTCGTTAACCCCGCGGCGCCCGAAGAATCCCTGAAAAATCCAATTTCCTTGCAATGGACTGGCTGGAAGGTGGGATCAGGGCGGTGACTGGCAGATTCCTCTCCCGACGCCGCGTCGTTTTCCCCGGGCGCGCGCTATCGTTAGCCGATCGTTGCGAGAGCGAGCTTTAAGTATCTCATCGGGGGCGGTTTACGCGAACGGCCGCGAACGTAAACCGACGAGGCGTTAACGCAAATTACCAGAGCGCTCTCAGCGGCGAACGATCGGCCGGGGCAAATGAGTGTTTCGGCCGTGAAAAAGCGGTGGAACGGGGACGAGCAACGGGCGCGGTGTTTGCCGGCAGCGAAGGGGCGGCGAAAATGGGGGTAGTTTTCCAGTGACGAGCGTCTCGTTTGTTCCTCGATCGATCTACGAGCCCGAAACTCTCCAGCGATCCTCGTAATCGTCCGTTCCACAGATACGGGCTTTTTTTCCCTTCGAGCAGAAACGCATCCCCCCCCCCCCCCACGAGTATCTCCGACTATTCGCCCGCCGTTCTTCTCTCCCCGGCGTTAACACCTCCGCCATCATCGCGGTGACGTCTTCCGAGAACCTTCCCGGGTCTATTCTTCCGCGGTCTCTTTCACCTAAATTATTAAACATTAACGAGCCGGTTCGAGGTTACCTAATGGGCGGTCGAGAAACGAACGCCATAAAACCGACGCTTACACCTGCGAACCCGCGACGGGAGTGGGTCGTTTCTCTCTGTGCCGGGAGATACTATTAGAGAGGATGATTTTACGAGGGCCCGCTGCCCCTGGGCCCCGAGGGTAACTCCAGTCCCACCCTCGCCGAACGGGCCCCTTTAGCCTCGAGCTGATCTGCAATTTCGTGATTTACAACGGTTCCTCGGCGCGATCCATTAACCGGCAGATGATTGGCCGGCCGCAAATCGACGCCGTAACAAATAGCCGCGGATAGGTGTTAAGCCGTATTTAAATTTAGATCGCTATCTCTTGTAACGAGCCCCGCGTTCCAGCTATTACGAACTGACCTTAATGCCCTTGTCTAATCGCCGCTAATGCCGCTCGCGGTTTCTCCGCGTCCTCTGTCACTCGCCAACCCTTTTCCGTTTCAATCCGCTCGCCTCGCTCGCTGCTGTCTTCGACGACCTTCCCAGGACCGTTCCGCAACGGGGATTAGCTCGGCTGCTCCGATCCGCGGTATTAATCATCGTTCCCTCGCGCCGAGGCCTGCTCCCTTCTTCCTCCTGCTGGGATCCTGCAAATCGCGCATAATGAGGATCGAGGATCGAGGACGAGCCCCTCGCGAGATTAGCGAATTAGCCTGTTAGCGGTCGTGCACCTCGTGATCGTGATCTCGACGATCGAGGTCGTGGTAACGCGATGTTTTCACCGACTTCCTGGCCGTTCTGCTCCGGGAGATTAATGACTGTCGGGGCGGGTGTCTGGGATTGCCAGGAGGGAAGCAAAGCGAGATGTTGCACGGGAGATTAAATGACACGAGGTGTATGGAGATTAAGGTGTTTCGAACATGCTTCGAATTAAAAGAGCTCTGTTATCGTTATTCCAGAATCTAAATACTTTAGCTTCGTTCCTCGGGCGAAGGAAGCCAAATAGTCGGCGGGATAAACAGTTTGTCCGAGTGAGAGTAGCATCGTTAATCGACACGATAAATCTGCCAATTGTGTAACCTCCCGGTAACGAGACGCCGTTGCCCGCAATGATATCAGCCGCGTGCTTACGGGAATCTGGGGAGCTGCACACGTTAACCGGGGGGGATTTATATCTGTATAAAGGCGTGACTAAAAATCGCCATATATCACCCTGCACCGTGTTGCATGCTGGTTACGGCCCTACTGGGGTTGGTCCACGAGGCTAAGCCGGGGTAAACCACGAGTCGTTTGTCATGCTTTTTACTAATAAGCCGTTCTCCTGCCGTTCCGCGCTTTAATGCGGCCACGGTATTGCCGGCCTCGTGCCCGCCTCGAAAATCGTCGACGGGCGGCCCGCGAAACTTTACCGAGCCTTTCGCTCCCAATAGTTGGCCGATCTTTCACGCCGCCGCGACTCGAACTAGTTTCGCAGAATTTTTCGCCTCGAATTAAGATGGACATCTATATTCGCAAGGTGATCGAGTTACGTGGACGGAAAACAGCTGGCAGAATATTTTGGGCGGCAATTTTTCCCCGTTTCAACGGAACGAAGAGAGTAATGGCACCGACAGAGATTCGCTAATTTTTTTGCACCACTTTTTCCAGCCAGTCAATAATCGGCCATACGTCGACAGGGGAGACGCATCGTTCCAGGTATCTCTGGCGGATGTGTGGCGCGCGAACGCATTCGAACGCCGATTTCGCGGGCAGATATTCAGGTAAATCTTCGAAATGGTCAGAGATATCTTGCCGCTCTGTAACAGCCGCGAACAAGGCTCGGGGGGTAGGGTGGGAAAAATTGAGCGGTAAATAATTCAGGGTGTCGGGACGAGGCCGCGTCCGCGTAACAGATACGCTTGAATTTCATCTGGACATACACGCTTAGCGGGTAAACAAACGGCACTTCATAAACCGGCGGACACGATACGATCTAGCCATTATTTATTGACCTTTCGGATTTACCGTCATAGCGCGCGCGCGCGCGCTCGTGAAATTAGTTTCCCTTGAATTATCTTTCGACGCAGCCGGCCGATCGCGCGCCGATAGCCGCGCCCGCCCAAATTATTGCGCCGTTCGAATCTATTTTTCGACGCTCGCTCCGAGCGATCCGCCTCGAATAGCCCGCGATCGGTATTAGATATTCCGAAACGGTGGTTCAGAGCGCGCAATATTCGCAGTAGGTACCTATCTTCGTCCGCGAATAACCGCGTGCAAGCTCGCAACGCAGTGAATCGCCGAGCGGGAGGGATCCATTCTTTCATTGAAACAGAAACGGGGTTCGATCGAACGAGAGGCTCACAGCCGACGGGCCAGGCAACAGGGTTAAACGCTCGCCGGAATTCGCCAGTCGATCCCAGCCGCTTGGGACGCGAAATTTAAATATTCCTTGGGCCTTCCATCTCGCCGACACCGGTGCAACCCTCCGAAATTCGTTCCGCTCCGTGTCCGCGTTGCCGGACGTGAAATATAAGGCAATTTCATGAACCATTAAGAATGGAAGTTCATAAGTCGGCAGCACGTGTTTTCGGTGTTAACCCGTGTAGAAGGCGAAATGAGATTTTTCGAAGGGTGGCCCCCGCCCCTGCGTCGCCCGCCCCTCCCGCGCGGGCATTGACGTATAACGGGTGTCCTGCGGGGGTGATGCAGTCGGGGTACGACCGAGTATCCGTCTTTCCCCCACGGCGCGCGTCGCGGCTGGGACTTATCTGCCCGAAAAATGCCCCCGAACCCTCGCGCCCGCGGGGGTGGAAGCGATTTTTTACGGCGTCGCGTCGAAGGTTAACCTTATGGATGGCTTCAGATTCTTGGGGGAGCCCTCGCCCCTTTCCCGCTGTCGCCTCCTCTTTTCTTCCTTCACCCGCTACAGCCACCCTCTGGAACGCGGTACGTACCGACGAAAATACAGAGGGCGGCGAGGCGGGTATGGTGGGGGATGGTTGGACGGCGCGGCCGAGGGAGGAAGCTCCTTTATAATTTTACCCCTAATTTATTTTACAACGGAGCTAATAAAATACCTACCGGCACGATGCACCCTTGCCGTCTGGCGGGCGTCGGGACGAGAGGGGATGGGGAAGTTGCGCGCCTCCTTGCGGATCGAGGAACGCGCATCGAATAAAAGGGCCGCGTCGCTTTTCCGCCTTTTCGCCGACTAGCTATCGATTTTTCCCGACGTAGGTAAACCGAGGCCGACGTCGATTGTTTGCGCCCTCAATCATAGTAATTACAATCCCCTTTCGGTGCCGTGTCGATACGCGCCACCCCGAGCACAACCCGGCTACTCTCCTTTCGTTACGCGCAACGCTCGACAGATTATTTCGTTCTCTGTTTGAGAGCTGCGGTTAATTAATTCCATGAACGTTAAATTCGTTACCGGCCAGATCGGTGTACGCGAAACTTTAACCTTTATTCTTTTATCCTGGCGTCAGTCCGGCGATATTTTAATTAGTCCCGGGTTTCCGAGCAAACAGCTCGTTCGCGGTCAGAGAGCCACGGTCTCCTCGATTGTTCGCGATTACGTTCGGGCCGATCGATGAGACGCGCAACAATGCAATTTTATTATAATGCGACCTACATCGGGGCCGCGGAACGCGAAACGAGAGGGGCGGCTCGCGTTTGTATTGTATAATGGAGAATTCCTATCGTAGCCGCGTACGGTACACGCGCGATAAAAATTAATTAACACGGCGCCGGTGAACTTGCCCCGCTCCCGATCCAACCTCACCGTTCAGTCCGCCCCGATGCATCGCGAATATTTCACGAATAATAAAATAGCCCGGACACGATCGTTAACAGAAACTGCGCGATAACACCTGCGGCACGTTGCCCTGGAGAAGCCGGTGGACCCCGCTGGGCCGCGTTACGTGTCCTTTTTAACGCTCCCACTCGACTAACGACCGGGTAATAACAATAATTCTGCCGCGGCACTTAAAGGAATTGGCGAATCGTTAATACTCGATCCCGTTTATCCCGTCGCACGATCCTCGCTCGGCCCGAAATCGGGGGGGGTAGGTAATTTCGAATAAAAGGAAACGATTGCCCCGGAGAGTCTAGAAAGTCTACAAAGTGATCAGAGGGATCGGAGCGAATTTGTTTGTAACCGCGGGCTCCGAAGCATCCCGACGAGTACCTACCCACTGGCTCATAAAAAATCTATTTCCTACAATCGCCAGAACGTGGATGAACGAGCGGGAAGCGATTGCTGGACGGGCGCAGCGAAGCGTTCATCGCGACCTGGAAGCGTTCCAAGCTGGACACCTCCGGGCCCAAGTGTACGCGCTCGTTCGATATTCGGCTGGCGTGTAACGAACGTTTACACTTCTGCGGAAACTTTACCGGGCGAAACAACGTCCCCTTTTCACCCATTTCGCCCCGCCGCGACCCTTTCCCCCTCCTCTTGAAGTGGCGCCCGTTAATTTATTCCATTCTCCGGCCGCGGTGCTACCCAGCGCGCGGCCGCAGTGCGCTGACCAACCGGCCGCGGCGAAGAGGGAGAGGGGTATGAATGTCTTTAATAGTGGCACCGTCGGTTGACGCTGCGAGTTTTGACAGACAGCTCCTCCGGGCACAATGGGGGCAGGGAGGCGCACAATGCGCCCCGGCACAATCGCACGAAATTATACATGCGCGTACGAGCTCGCTTAGGTAGGTACGCGGAGCATTCACCGCGTTAACGGAATAGGAATACGAAATTCGAATACAATATACGCGGTTTAACCTGCCGTTCCTTCCCTCTCCCTCTGTCTTCCTCTCTCACTCTCCTCTTCTCCTGTCGCGATGAATGCACCGAACATTCTAATGAAGATAGACAGGGGCACCCCCTTGCCAGCCTGCCACCCGTCTCCTCGCCCCCCCCCCCCCCAGGCCGCTGCTTCCTTCTTTTCTTCCCTCCTGCGCGCCTCCATCCCTGAAGGATACCTGTCCCGTCCTCCCCGTCTCACGATTCCCGCGACACTCCACTGGAGAGTTTCGGTCCTGTCGTTTAACTTCGTTTCGTGAGCTCAATAGAGGAGCCGGGGCGAGGGACGGCCCCGCAGGTAGACGGCAAGGGGTGAAAAGGGGATCGTTACCGCGGTAGACGGCGTTCTTATTATCGTAGACGTCGTTATTATTAGCGTCGGCCGTGAAAGGATAAGGGGATCGGCGAGAGTCGAAGAGGTGTTTAACGAGTACCAACGCGGTGTAATTCGATAGCGGTATGGGACACGTCGACGTTTCTCTCCCCTGGCTCGACGCTGCGCGGAAGAAGAAGGGAAGGTGACTTTTGTGCAACCCGGGGACACTGCAGTCCAACGTCAACCCTTCGCCTCGCGTCTGAAATCGCTGGTGTACACGACTCAGTATTCATTCTGTTCCCTTTTATCCTGACTCAAGGCTGTCAAGGGAATACGTCCGGACGGAGTTGTGACGGACAGTCCGGAGACAGTTAAGGGTGCGACGCGTCCTCTCGTCAATAGACGAAGCACTCCACGCTACTTCTCGTGAAAAGGGAGCACTGGATCACCCTGACGCGCTGGATCAAGCCACCGCCACTGGCGGGATGCTAAAAAACGGCCACGATGGGAATATCGAAGGAGCCGCGCGCGAAAGCTCCATGTTTCGTTCTCGTTCCGGTAGCAAGAAAAAACGTGGCCGATGGTGGAATGATGGTGGGACGGAATCGCGTACGGGACACCGGCGGAGGGATGATCGCCGCTTAGGTATGCACCAGAAGGAGGACGTCGCGTTCTGGAGCATTTCTCTGGCGCAGTCACGTGTGTTTACCTGTACACGTCCGCAGGAAATGTATTCACTGGTCGCGCGTAGCCTTCATTCGTGACGGCAGCTGGTTCATTTATCTTGCAAGGGACACTGCTCTACGTGTCCCTTTATTTTTCACTCGGTATGACGATCCCCGACGTGCGCCCCCTTTTATTCCCCGGGGGAGGCGAGTCGCTCGGCATCCTCCCCAATCGACGTGACAGCGATCGGCCCCGAAGGAAGGCCCTTTTGTTTATCGAGATCGCTCGGCCCGCCGTTCGTGCTGGGCCCCAATAGATCCAGCCTAACCGTGAGAACCTTCGCACATTCCTGAAATTATGTATACGCGGTGTCGCGATCGAACGCGACCCTCGCAGGCTTTTAAACCGTGGAGTCGCGGCCGGTGAAGAATGGCCCTAGCCGATTCTGGAAATCCATCGGCGCCGCCAAGTCCCGTGGATCGATGGCTGGATAGAGCAAGCCGAATTCGAACCGAGGCCGATCTGACGGATGAATTTTGCAATTTATCGCTCCCATTTCGACGCTTCGCCCGACGTCTCGATCCACTCGTTTATTCCTCCCCTTTCCATTCGCTCCTTTCTCCCTTCCTCTGCCCCCCTTCCTCCCCCCCCCCCGTCGAACCGACTACTCCTCCGGCGCTCCTCGGCGATCGCCCACCGCCCTTTCATTTTCTCCACTCACTTTTTCGCCTGTTTGTTAATTTTCTGCGCCAACGGGGAAGACTCGATCGGTCCTCTCGTTCACCCACCTACCGCGCCGACATCCCGGCAGATGAGAATTTGATGAGGTAAACACGCCGGCGTTTTTTTCTTTTTATTTTCACTTCCTTTAGCAGTTTCGTCCCTTTCTTCGGTCGTAAACGCCCGCCCTAACGGTGATTTATGCGCCGCGGATCGCAAATTAATGTTGACTCCGCCGCGACACTTCGCCTCCTTTTCCCTCCTACAGGGCGGTTCGATCGGTCGACCGGTCCCCGCCACGTTTCCCCTTCGACGTTTTAATTTCCCCGCCGAAGGAGCCTTCGTTAATTGGAGTATCCGTCAACGTTTCCAGCGAGCGTAAATTTGATCAGGTTTGAATTAGGGGAATTTGTTGTATCTGCGAGCCGTTGTTCCACTGTTAGTCGAGCATAAATCGCAAACGCTTGGATAAAGCAGCCCCCTTCGATATTATGAACTCGCGAGACCACGGAAGCCGATTAATTACCAACGACCGCCTTAATGTTTGATGGCGATCGGCCGGTTTTTCGACGAGCAGCTCGGTCACTCGGTAATAATCGGGAAATCCTCTTACGTCGGAAGGAGGGACGTACGTCGGTGTTTTGCTTGGCGGGTCGTTGGATCTTCCGGGGGCTTGCTCGCTCGGACGGTCCACGTTTAATTATTCCGCGTAAGAGGCTTACCATTAGACACGTCCTTCGGAATTGAAGCCGGCTTGGCGCCGTTCGAGTGCGTAATAACTTGCTTGTAGTGGCTGCCGCGTCACGCGGCCTCAATGCAACGGAAAATGACGTCTGGGGGTGAATATATCAGCTCGACGAAATCTTTTATATTTTTGCCTCCCTTCATCGACCAGTTTCGCTGTATAAAGAATAATTAATGGAATAAAACGAAGATGTTCGTGGTTCTTTTCTTGGGTCCTCAAATATATCCTGTCGAATAGAAAGATGAATGAATTCAAATTTAAAATTCCTTCCCCCAGAACCCTCTCAGCGACGTTGTCCAGCTTCAAAATTTCTGCAGCAGTCGTCTTTCAGAGAGAAAGAAAGAGAGAGAGAGGGGGGCGGCGTAGCTGTCGCTCTACCCCGCCAAGGCGAGTTCATTTGGCACCGGAGGAAAATTAGGGCCGACGGAAAGTTGAGAAATGAAAATTTCGATCGCGGAAAGTACGGTCGAAGGGCGGCGGCGTTAGTCGAATGGGAAACGCAGTAGAATATTACGAAAGTTTCTTTCGCGTATAAAGTCGAGTCTTTTCGGTGCCGCCCCCGCGGTGGCGGCGTTCCCCAGATTAAGGGTGGTCGCTGAAAGAACGCGATCGTGCTTCAGGATTTTTCGCACTTCCAAAGACTTCGCGCACCCCTCGCCGGCCCCCCGTTCCCCGTCAGCCGCCATGACTGCCTTCTCCCTTTCGACTGAAAACTTTCCCGGCCACGATGGTTTTCCTATTTGCCGCTCCGGAGGGGCTGGCTGGGGTCGAAGGCTCGCCAGGGTCGGACGTGGACGGTGTTTTTGTATCGGCGCCCTCCGCGAAACCCGCACATTTGATTGTACCCAGACGTGACTGAAATAAAGCTGCCGGACGTGGCCCCGCTCGCGTTACCTATCCCCAGAATCGCGCGCAGATTCGTATTTCAACCGCAACGGTGGCTGGGCAATAGCGCAGAAAGCTGAACAGCCTGCCAAGGCTGATGGCACAGTCGCGAGATTTAAATGATTATCCGCGGAGTGACCGGTTATTGGGGCTATCCGTTCGTGAATTCGATGCGAGCCGCGCCGGGCGAATGAATTTCCGCGCTCACGTCCCTCGGCGAATGAAAGGCGCCCGGCTGTATTCTTCAATCCTGCCCCTTTCAAGCTCGACGCCGACGGAACGGCGATAAAACGTATCCTCTTGGCGAAATCGAGTCACCTGTGAAATTACTTCGGGCCACGAACGGACGTCGCGGAATTTTTATCGGGGTAGATAAATCGGGCCGGGAGCACGACGGCGGGAAGTGAATTCTCGACGGGCGGGTGTCGATTCCCCGATCCCCTCGACGTCTCTTCAGAAGCTCTTGACGCGGTTCGTTACTCGCCCTCTGAAACCGTGGACCGACGTCCGCCGATCGAAGCCTAATTACTCTGTGATCTTCGATAGGGCGGCCTTTGAGCGGCGCAGAATCCACGCGATCATTTTTATCTCAATTGCAAGACGCCTGGGTACCTCGGATGTTGTCGCAAAAAAAGTGCCTGCAGCCCCGCGAGCCAGGAAGGGTGGGTTCGGCAAAAAATCCTTTGTCCCGCGGATTGTCGAATCGTTCGACGGAAGACTGGCCGAATTCGAAGTGTAATTAACGAAATGTCATCGCGCGGTGGCCAATAAAGTTCAAAGGATTTAATCCTCCCGAGCGAGCCCCCGCGAACCAGGGGGGCTGGAGGAAGTGAGATTGGCGATAGGAGAGGGACGCCAGAGATAAAGCTTCGCGGATAGCTAGTGAGTGGGAAAATAACGTTAAGTTTGTTTTCTCCCGCACGGTGGAACGTCGAACGCTCGTGGCCCGGCGTCCAAATGGACAACCGTGAGGGTAGTTTTTTGCGGGTGGGTCCGCCGATTAGGAGCCGCTCACCCTGCTAACATTAACGTACGATCGCCACTATGTTTTCTCAGCACACGGATCGCGTTGCACGCCGGAAACCATTACAACCGCCGCGTCCCGATCTCCTCGGGAACAAATCTTCCCGCGCAAACCACCCCTCTGGCTAACGAATGGAGAACACCTCCCGGGTATCGAACGAAATTTTACGGCCGGCCGTTACTTCGCCCCCGATTTTTCAGCGTGGCTGACGCCGCGCGAAGAAAGTAATAAGGGATGTAAAAGCTCGCGGGCGCAACCCCTCGCCTCGGTGTTTTCTTCCCTTCCTCCGGTCCAATCAACTGTTTCTAATAAATACGCTCGGGGTCTCGATAATGTAGCCACGCTGGAAGTAAACTTGGTGATCCAGCAACTTGATTCACCCCTGCTCGCTCGTATAGAATCGTGGTGCATAGAAATCCTGCGGGTAGTCGGCGCATTATGTGCCACCGCAATTCCAGGGCGCAGCGCGTGGCTTTGTACCGTTCTCTGAGCGGCAACAAATTCCAGAACGCCGCCGCGAGAAAGCCACGGTGGCCGAAAAAATCCCGTAATTTCGAGCGATTCGTTCTGCTCGACTGGCATCCCCTGTCGAAGGGAGGCAGAGGAGAGCCCCGGGAATCAGTCAGGCGAACGCCGTCCCCGCGATTCCGTCCGGGTAAATACGTACTTAATATGTAGAGAGGAGTACATAAAAGGCTGATGGGCCACAATCAGGAACCCGTGTCGCGTCATATTAAAAGATCTATGGCCGGTCGTTTGAAGCAGCGCGGATTCTAAAGGGAAGGGTGGGCCCCCGCTCCCGTGTCTTTGGTATTTCGAGGGCGGAAAATTGCGAGCCACTTTTTTTTTCGGCCCGCAGAGCCCCCTCGTTTTTATTCGTCCCGCTGTCGGCGTCATATTTTCCCGACCCGCGAGGGTAGTAATCTTCGAAATTAAATTTTCCGCCGCGGAGCCGGCTGAACTCGGGGGGGGAGAGACGCGATACCAAGCTGCGTCATTGGGAAATTCAATATTCGCAGGAACGAAGGGGCTGGGCAAGTATCTCGCCCATTGTTTCCCAGCAAGGATTCCGGAATAACCAAGGATCCTTCCCCTTTTAACGCACACTCGATCATCTTCCGGCATTGTCTTGCCTTTTGCTGATCAACCGTGGTTTCGCTTTCGCCGTTTCGAGACCTGTTTGTCTTCGCTAACGATCCTCGAAACGGTGGATGTTGTTCCCTCCGCGGATGTCCGCGACGGCGTTTTTCCTGGCTTGAATTTGAAAAAGAATCACGAATCGCCCGATGTAACGGGCACGCGGGGAAACCAGTTACATCGTTCGGATAAAATATAACAGCTCACCTCTCGATGCACGAACGAACTCGTCAGATATCGAGCGGACTGTCCGCGTGTTTTTTTCCGCGAGTCGGAATGCGTCCGTTCGATAAACGAGTATAAGTACCTGTCGTTTATTTCGAAAGGGGGAGTGCGCGACGTTTCGATATGCGAATACAAGTGTAACGTCGGTAGATCTACTATCAGAGTGTTCGCGCGCGCGCGAACCCTCTTCCTTGTTTTGCAATTTTTCTCCCCTATCCTCTTAATGCTGCTGCTAATTAGAGTGCCTTTTAAGCGGCTTCCGCAGTTCCTCCCGTCCATTGTTTTCACTGTTCTTAAAAGGACGCTGCTTCTCAGGAACAAAGTTGCCCCGATTTTGCTGGATTATTTTTTATAGGAGGAATGATTCTTCTTAATAGCACAAGGGAAGCGCCGAGGGCTTCGACAGAGAGATTTAATCTGGTTACTTATTCATTTACACTGGAGTATAAATAATAAGGGCGGAACAAGGTGCTGCGGAAGTCTTATCGCAGAGTTACAGATCCCAATGGTGTTCCTTTCAACACTCGATCCACACGTTTTTAAACTTCAGAAAGGAGAAATGAAATCGGAAGGGTGTCGAATACATCGAGAATGTGAACCAGGATATTCTCATTTACCGAACGGCGTCGCAGCAGTTCCGTGGGTGCGGGCTTTTTGGGGGTGCATTCGATTTTCCACTGTTCCGGTTAAAAGCTCGGGGCCTCGCGCACGGTGAATTATTTCGATCGGGCAACGAACGGTTAGAATATTTGGCCGCGGGCGGAGGAACACCGCCATACTCCAACGCATTCTCCGACCCACCGGCGAATTTCGTCCCGGTGTTTGTGATAGGCGGCTACGGTCCCTTCAGGTTTCAAGCACCGCTGGAATCATACGTTTCGATAATACCGGGGCCGGACGATAATTACGCGGCATATTGTGATCGACAACGCGGCTCGGCGAAAGCACCGCGCACTAATAAAACAGTCGAGCGGCGTCCCGTAAATCCTGCGATTTTTCGGGTGCGCGCAACGAGGCTGGAAAAAATACGGGGCTTTCAGGTGGAAAGCTCGTGGCGCCGAATCTATAGCAGTAGATATAGAGTTCATCGACGAAACGGTCGTAAAATAAGGGATTTCCTCGCGGTCCTCTCAACGTAAAGGCTGTAGATAGCAGAGTGGAAGTCGTTTCTCAACGAGTTACGCTGTTTATATGACGCGTTGCTTAGGCTCGCCGGAAGCTGGACGTACTCGAGTTCGATCTGGCCCCGCGAGCGTTTATAATTGCAGCCGAACGGTTCTCTCCAGACACGAATTACCGCTGGAAGCACTGGCGAATAATGGAGAACCGGCAGAAACGGTGGTAAGCACTCGACGTGCGCATATAGGCACGCTTAACACGCCCGCTGAATTTACTCGAGTTAATGAAACCTCAAATCGGTTACGCCGTTAGCGTGCATCCCAATTGATCGCGATCACTTATTTCCCACGGCGGCTGGCCTTCCGAACGTGCATTCGTGTTAATTACCGCCCAGGGATAATTCGTGGGGATGCTCCGGGAACGGCGAAACCCTTTCACGGTGGAGGAGCAGAGGTGTTGGAGTTGAATCGCGAGTTTCTTAAAGTACAGCGAAAGTACATATGTAGGGGGAAGTCCTACGGTACCGGGCAGCGTACAGTACCGGCTAAAGTTAGAGCTCGCTTCTGATGTTAGTTAATTATTATTATTATTATCATTTATCGCGCTATCGATGGAGAAATAAGTAAATATTATAGTTCTGAGCAACGCATTCCGGTGACGTTCTTTTTTCTTTAGTATTACCAGAGTTTTAAGACGTTTAACGTTTACGCTGGTTTTCCGTACGGCAAAAGTTATTTTTCGTAGCTGATTTCTTATTTTTCAGGTAAATAAATAATTCTCTCGTATTATGTACATTATTTTTAGACCATTCGGTACACATAGATACCCCGGTTTTGCAATTTGTTTTGTATATTACGCGTCAAACGTAAAACTTTTTTTACGTGCTTGTCACCTTATACTCGTACAGTATCGGCTAAATTTTTTTAAATTTTTTCCTATTATTAAAGCTCTTAAGTTTTTCTGCGGAAAAATGTCCGAAATTAAACAGAAAATAGGAAAATGGACGCAGGACGATGTGAATGCGGCTTTGAGAATGCTACTATGAAACAAAATTAGATTAAACTAAAGTATACTTAAACTAGGTTTTGATGAACATCAGTTTTGAGTTTCATCATTTATAACGAATCATTCAACGAAGATTTGGTGCAGTGCATCAAATGTAAGGGTTGACCTCACGAGCACTGTACAGACCAAGAAAATATCGATCACTTTTCCCTGCTATATTTGCAGACATGCCTTAAATAAATGTACTATTGTATTTTTAAACGTTTTTACTAACATTATTAATTACTTAGATCTTAAAATCTACTAACTAAGTAGTTGGCCGTCACTGGACGACAATTCTTCATTCCCTGCGAATTACAACTTCTTTATACCAGCGAATTATTAATCTTTATGATAAAATTTAAGAAAAACGATTTATCCCTTTTAGTAAGCACAATTTCTACTGCACATTACTTTCTTGAAATTTGATTTTTACCAACATTATCCCAAGTTATATTAAAAAAAAACTTGTAGTGGTCGGTACTGCAGGACTCTCCCCTACTTCATGCATCTTTGGATGTATCGAAGAGCAGAAGGGTAAACGAGCAGCGATCTGGTGGCGCAAATTAAACGGGGTGGAACGATTATCCTCGTCCTCGTCGTCTTCATCGACAATAAATGCAAAGTCCCGTTGTTATAGCGCATAATTCCGTGCACATGGAGTGCATGCGTATCGTTGCCGGGCAATCGAGCGGAAAATCCGCGCGCGTCTGCTCGGCCGGGATTTGCCGTGGCCGGCAGCGGCCTGGGTAAAAGCGCGACGCTAGTTTAAACCTGATAGCGCGAGGAGTGAAAGCTTTGAAACGGGAGATTTTCTACGTTTATTTGTCATACATCGATATCCCCGACGGCTGGTAATGCACGAGCACAGGAACCGTCGATTCGCACTGGATTCCGCGCCACCTCTCTCTCCCCCGGATCCTCCATAAATCTCGCGATGCAATATTGCGGGGGCGGCTGGCAAAAAAAAAAGGACGAAGAAGAAAGAGACAAAAACGGAACGAGCAGTGAAATAAAAAAGAGAACGCGTTACGTACAATCGTAGTAACGACCGCCAGGGAACCGCGATTTACATCCCGCGACCGTCGATCTCCTGGTGATCAAGAGCGCGAGCCAAAAAATTCTCAATTGCGCGGAGACGACGACGAGCGCCCGTGCGAAGGTCGATGCGCGTTAATTAGCCGGGGATAATTAGCCTTCTTCCTCGGCGTGCCTGACGCAAGTCTTCGTTCCTGGAGGCTTTAATCCGCGGCGACGGTTATTTTTCAGCGCCGCCCTTTGAGAGCGCTGCGCCCCTCGCGACGCTTTGAGACGCGTCGCGCCCGACTCTGCGGTCCCCGATGAGAGGAGAAGCTAGGCGGGCCGAAACTGGCGATAATTCCTCAGAGGGAATATTTTCCGGGGGCTCGGGGACGACGTGGCCGCAGCAGAGGGCACCTCGCGCGCTTTTACCCCCGGCGTGCACTCTCTCTCTCTCTCTCTCTCTCTCTTACGTTTTCCATTATGTCCCGCAAGATTTCCCGCATCCTCGACGGTCCCTTCGAGAGGCGGCCCTGTTCCCGTAGTGCGTGTAAATTGGCGGCTTTCGTCGTGACAACGGCGATGGGGGTGTGTCACCCCCTCGCAACCCCCCGCCGCTGGTCGTCTGGTTTAATGGCGCGCCTACGCGAAGGGCGTTCAATTTTGTCACCCCGCACAAAGAAGCAAAGGGTGAGAGCATGTATCGCCTAACTCGCGCCAGACACGGCGCGACCCTGAAACCCGCCCCCTCCTCCGTCGCTCTCTTTTCACCGCCCTCGCAGCGAGGCCCTGCGGAAAGTCTCTCGCGTTCGACGCGCTCTTCGCCTAACGAGGTTAATAATGATTACGGATTTAAGTAGGAGTTTATGAAATTTACGAGGCTCGCGCTTCAAACGGAACGTTCAACCCTCGTCTGCGGGGGTTGCTGCGTCGCTGCGTTGTCGCTCGCGGTGTCTGCTGTTGCCCTTGAGACTGAACGCGACGCGTCGCGATGTAGAACGCAGATGAGTCGCGAATTCAACGAGGCTTTCCGAGCCACGTTTGCTGTGCTCCGCCAGCGATGGTTTCTTAAAGTGAATCGTGCCCTTCTGCAACAAGTTTCAGCAGCTCGTCTACGTTCAATTTCGGGCGTCTATAATTCACCACCCGAACGTCGCACCGTCTGATCGACTCGAAGACAATGCGACCGGATCGCTTACTTGCAGCTCGAGAGATTAACGGAGCGTTCACAGAAGCAGGGGATCCTCAACGTCACCATGGTTTAAGATTGATCATAAATGCTTCCGTCCGCGAGCTTGCCAGGCGAATCCAGTTCCATCTCATTTACGTGGACGAACGGTCGGAGGAAGCACGCCCCTCGCCCCTGGATATCGCGGCTCCGTGGAAGCAGTTGCCGGGCTCGGTAATTTTCGAGGAGTGGGCGCACGGGACATCGGAATTCGGTATCCAATTTTCCTCTCTGTAATCTCAGACCAGGCCGAATCAAAGCTCGTTCCACGACACTCCAGGCTCACGTACACGTGCATAAACGCGACGGCTGCATTATCGAATTAGCCGGTAGGTGTGCCCCCTTTGACTCGGCGACCGGCTCCTCGAAACAGCGATACAGGGGGTGGGCGAGAGGAAAAAGAGGTGAGAGGGTGAAAGGTCGTTAGGTTGGCAGCGTTATTTTACGATGGACAGTCCATCGAGCCGTCTCCCTTCTATTTTGCTCGCCCATCGGAGACGTCGCTGGCGATCCTTTCATTAAGGCGCCGATCAAAGGGACCTGGACCCTCCTACTCGGCCTGTGGCCTGCTTCCCTCCCGCCTGCACCAGGATAATCGTTTTAAAAGTTCGCGCGCACCGGTCGCTCGCCTCGGCAAAGCGTGCCGCGAAGAAAAGCCGCGCAAAAGGAACGAGAGAACTGGCTGCGGCTTGGGACAAAAGAGCGTCGCGCGAACGGAGGGAAAGATGGGAAAAGTGCCGATGCTACCTCGCTAATCTACGTCGTCGCGTATCAGCACCGCGTGATTATCGACACAGCCTCGAACCTGCTTTCACTCGGATCAACCTCCTCCGGGGTCTTTTCACCATCCTCCACGAATTCCTCCGAAACGAGGCACGCTCTCGCCTAGATTAAACGCGGCCGTGCATTCGCTCGCGGCAAGATTGTCCGAGCGCGACGCTTCAGAGGCTCTAATACCGACGAATGTCCCGGAGTCGCTGCACCCTGCTTCGGATATGCCATTTGCCGGGAAGATTAGCGTTTCGTTTAATGTGCCTGTTCGAGCCTGAAGCGTGTTGGACCAGCGCGTTTGCCCACCGCGAAGCGCCCGCTCGAGATCCCATCCCCAGTGAGTAATTAACAATAACGACGATAACCCCTTCTTGCTGGGCCGCCGCGTGCTAACGAGCAAGAAGTCGCTCGATCAGCCGAGGTGAACGCGCCGAAAACAAATTCCCTTTCCGCTGGCCCTCGGAGCCGTCTGGCCTCCGCACAGCCTGCCTCTTGCGTCTGGACGAGAGTTTTATGCGTTGGAGGACACTCGATGGTTACTTTGATGCAGGGTCCGATCTAGGGGGCGCAAGCAGGGCAACTGCCCAGAGCGGCAAATTTGGTAGAAAGAGAAAATTAAAATCAATAAAGACTAATAGGAAAATAGAAGTTTTTGATAAAGCGTTAAAGAAGTAGGTAATATATGTTTGGATTTAGTATCGAACTGATAAATTGTTCTTAAACCACCTATATAATTACTATTATACTACTTAAGTAGGGAAAGGTGCGTATCTATATCGAAGGTCTTGGATTTTTCCCCTTTTCTTATATTTATTTTGTTCCATTCGTTGAATCCTTTTTTCTTAGATTTGAAAAATATTTTATTCTTTGTTACTGTTTTTTTTTTATGAATATTTAGTTTTCTATAAAACAAGAGGCTTTTGTTATTCAAAAAATACATACAAAATTTTCACTCACTGTGAGAAATTGGTTTTTAAAATAATTATAATTAACTATGAATGGTAGCAAAATTCATTTCTGTCCAGAGCGGCGGAAGAACTAGATCGGCCTCTGCTTGTGCGAGCTTAATAGGGTAAAACTACTTAGGTAATAGGCTTCACCATTGTTTTACTCACACAAATAAGAATACATGGACGCTATCGTCAGATTCGAACTTGCCTCAGTCGCCCACAACTGCCACAATAATAATACGATAGAATATTACGGGTTTTACAAAAATATACCAGAATTTATATTTTATGCTTTCAGACAAGTTGCGGTGAATTACGAGAGAAATTCAATTTTCTAAATCAATATTGTTTTTGCAATAAATTCACACGTATGTTCCGAAAGGTGACCAGCTATCTTCTTTAAATCGTTATCGCCGAAACCTTTTGTCACTACGTTGTTGCTAAATTTACGCCGGCGCGTTTTGTACTGCTGAATTTACAGTATGCCTCAGAAAACAATTTACAATACGTCCTACCTCAAAATCATATTGTTCACGAATAACGTATTTCTTTTATTTTCGTTGATAACAAAAACGTCACGTAAATATGCAAGGAGTACATTACGGGCATCGTAAAAAGTGAAACAACGGGAGTAAATAAAAGTAGCAGAATTTATAATATACATACCTTCAAGAACTTTATGAATGCAGCTACAAGCAGAAAAATCCTAATAAAAAGAAAATTGATGCTTGAAAAATAGGGAATTTTTTTTAAAAATTTAATTCAATATCGTTCAATTCTTTAAAATTGTATTGAATATTGTTCTATTTTTGTTAATAATATCTTTTATAATTTATATTCTAAAACATTCTGTTAAAAGTAATAAGAAATAATTACTTATTTATGTCGGGGCATTTTGTCACACAGGTCACTTATGATAGGTGAGGCGTTTTACTCGATGACGTAAGTGTTACAAAAAACGTCCCACGTAAATTTTAGAAAAATGATTATTTGCGGTTACTGCCTGTTATGTTTTCCTCACAATTCCCACGTAGTTGTGAAGAGTAATGATGTTTTCACCCCAAAAATGTAAAGAATTATTAAAAAATATTGGTTATATGGATATTTCTTCAAAAGTGAGGCGTATTGTATAGTTTTACCCTACACGGGGTGCTTCTTTATTATCAGCTGACCCCTCAGTCTATAAGAATGTTCAAGATAAGATACTGACGATTTATGCTAATCGTTGGAGCTTTAATGCAACCGAGAATGTATCAGGGGTGTGCCCAAACAGGTCCACGGTCCGCCTAGTTCACGTGTGAGTTCAGGACGCGGCGATCCGTGCGTAATGAACGCCAGGACCACGCTCCAAAACTCTAGCCGGCCGACCACTGTCGACTGCATATGCACCGATGCAGTTGCACCTGGCTAGAACTATCCTTTGATATCGGCCCGATTATCGTATCACGACGGATCCTGCGATCCGCGCGCCGTGCCGCTTGCAATCGACAGGCCCGCGGTTTATTTGTCGCACCAGCGAAGCGGCCTCCACTGCGTCCTTAACGTTTCATTTGCCGATTAACGAGCGTTTTTCCGCTTAGACAGGGATTCCGCTTGCACCAGTTCCTTTGACACCGAAATTCGCCTGGTCGGAATCTAATGAATTCACGGGAACTGACTTCGAACGCACACCGCTAGCCACTCAGCCGCGAATATACCTTGCAAATTTAATTCTCCGCTCGATTTTAACAGCCCCGTCGCGCAATTAGCAGCTAATCGTCAATTTTATTCACAGCGTGGATCGCGCACCAAGAGGATAACACTTGTAAAGTCCCATTTAAAATACTCTAAAGGCTATCATCCCCTTTAATGATGTTTGGCAGTGTTGTTTATTGGAGATTTATTGGCGGTTGGAAAATGAGAATATTTGCAGTGGAAGGGATACTAGAAGAGTTCCGTGGAAGATCCGAGGGTGGAGTAATTCAGGGCAGCGTGTCTCGAATTTCCCAGGTCGTCCCGCGAGAAGCTGGGTCCCGTATAAATTCGTCGGGGGCGTTCCAAAGCGGACAAGCAAGAATTCCCGACGTGTGCGGCGATTATGCAACGCGCGCGGGATCCTCAACAGGTTGCTTTTAAAGGCGCCATCGACAAAGGCGAAAGGGGGCAGAGTCGTCCCGCTGCCAGCCACTCTCGCGGCAAACATTTTTTCCCATCGATCCTAATTCGAACGAGATCGGTCCACCCTCGAAACCGTCCGAGTTTCCAATTAGCTCGTGCCATTAAGGGGGCCATTCTGACCGTTGGCGAGACGCGCCAACTTCACCCCCCCCCCCCCCCACCCCGATAAGTTTCGCGGGACAACGTCCACCTCTAACCCTTGTTCTCTTTACTCTTCCTCTATTGTTCTCCCCGCCTCCGTATAATTCGTTGTACACATCCACCAGCGTAGTTCGCGCATCGGGGTAAACACCCCCGTCCACTGAACGCGCCCCTGGTCTTTGGTAACTGTGAACAGAGAAACTCCCTGACCCCGTTGCTCGGCGCTCCGATTCATTTCCTGTTGCGACGAATTCGGCGCACCTTTCCGCGAGACGCGGTGCTTCAACTCGAATAAAGCGAAACAGAATTTAGTTCCCGCGCTTGGAGCTATCGGTGGCTGACGAGGGCGCTCGTCAGGAAATATGGGGTTGGCAGGAAATCCTAAAATTGTTCAACCCCGATCTTTCAACGCGCTGCGCGCTGTATTCCTGAAAAGATTCATAGTAGCTTCAGAGACATTCGTCGAGAAGATTAGAAACCGTCGCGGTCCCCCGAATGGATGTTGTTTTCCCGGGGATTTTAATTCCCCCGAAAACAGGAAGCGGTAGCGTAAACACGGGGGAGCGTTCCCGATCGTCTCCTCTCTCGCTGCCGATGAATTATGAATTTCCATGGCGTCGGTGAGCACCGCGATCCTTCTATTCGAGCGTAATGCTTTCCCGATACCGCGGCCCCAGCGAATAACTGGTCGCGCAGACCGCGAACCAACGATCCGCCGGCATCTCAAAGGAGAAGTATCTACCACGCCGAATACGAACTTCCTGGGGAAATATTTCAGGATCGGCGATCGCGGGAGCTTCGCGTCTTTGCGACCTATTCTCCGCTCCCTTTCAAAAACCCGCTAGCTGGTAGGAAACGTTCGCGCATGGTAAATTCTGTGCTGACACCGTGGCCGTTAAAAGTGTTTTAAATGCAAACACTGACGAATAGCCTGCCACCCGTAGCGATATACAAAATATTCCAAATTTCCTCAGGCCAGCGTTGCTTTCGAGTTGTCACCGCCTCCCTCAGCAGCGCTTCAGGTGAAATTTAACCGCGACTCATTTGCACAGGCGGGCCTCCGCGATGGCCGCGTCCCGAGTAGATTCCGTCGCACCCCCGGTTCGTTACAATGCCATCGCGCGACAGTAATTTCAATTCGGGCGGGGATGCTCTCTCGGCCAATTTCGTCTCAATATCAATTCGGGGGTTTTTAAGCCGCCGCCCGCGGCGTTTCTGCGTCGCGACGCCCAACCAACCAGTTCTACCCCCGCGATTCCCCCGTTCCTCCTTGCTCACCGTTCCCGCGCCTCCCGCAGCCGGCGGCTTCCATGGTAAATTAAGCAATTTTATCATACGGCCCCGTAAACCTCGTAGATCCAAGGGACCGTGGCGCGGGGTAGCCGCGCGTCACTAATGCCCTCTCATTCACGAATTCGGATACCGTCGACCCGTTCCCACCCCTTCATCCACCGTATCCTGCTACTCGAGATGGCGCAACCCCTCTATCCGTAACCGCGGCTCGGTTACTCGGGGCTCACCTGAATGCGTTATTGAAATACATCTTAGCGCCGCGAGTTAGCGGCGCGAGGGGCACGCGATGAGGATGCAGGCAGAAAATCCCTACGGGTGAATATTTCGGTTTCCATATTCCTTGGGACTTTCGATTATCGATGCCGTCGGCGTTCCGAGACCGCCCTTCCGCGACGACAGAGCTCCCCTCGCGGCTGAGAAATTCGGCTCGAAGCGGGCGAATCTCTCGAAGAGGGTGCTTCGAGTACTTGCGAGGAATATCGGGTTTACGTGTACTCGTGCGGTACCCGAACACCACCGATCTCTGTTCCTCTGATTTTCGCAAACGATCAGTGCAATTTTCTTCCGCCGGCACGCCAGAGGTTTGCTGTTGGAATGTAAATGAGGTGATGGTTGGGACAGGGAGTCGTACCGACGACTAAGTAGATAAGTCCTTCAAAGGAGACCGCCACATGATGTAATTACAGTGCTCGATAAAAGGATTCGGCGGGAGCGAGGGAAGTTCTCCCCGTCTTCCGACCCGTCGCGCTCCATTAGTTCCCGGGGAAGCAACGATCGCCGTAGGGAAATCGTGGAAAAGATACCGCCCGTGGACGATTCCCGTGAGCGGCACCGGTCGCTGAATATCATCCTCTTAGCAACAATCTTAATCGTATTTAAAAGTTATTCGATAACCTGTCGGCGGAGGGTTCGTACGAGAGGGGTGGTTTGCCCCTCCTCCTTTTCGTGGGCTTCCTACGCTACAATCAACCTCTCGTCATTCTCGAAAGCAACCGCACTAAGCGCTCTTTGAAAGCTCACAAAGGAAATTAATTCCTCGAGTGAAGCTCCCTCCCTCCCCGCGCAAGATTCCGGCGTGTCCGAGGCTCCGCTTCGGATGCGCCGAACAAAACGACGAGACGTTGCCGTGATGGAGGATGGTTAGACGGTCGGAAGAAAAGCCAGAGCGGTTCGGTGAGCCTGTGTACGGGCAACCCCCCGGACAACAGGGGGGGTTGCGAGGGCAGAGGAGGGTGGATCGAGCACGGGAAGGGGGAGAAGATGGATACACCGCCAGCGATCCCGTGCATCGTTTCTTTCTGTAATTCGAAGCACCACTTATTACCCTTCAGCGCCACTTCCTCCCCAGCCTCGTTTCGCTCGCAGCTCCGGCTTCCTCCTCTCCTCCTACCTCCCGGCAGCTCGCGATTTCGATGCTTCGCGTTTTTCTCGATGGATCCCCTTTGTCTTCGTTCCCCCCTTTGTTTGGATTCCCGCGATTCATCCAGAACAATGAAGGCAACTGCTGGCTTCGTATCGCTGCTGGCAGAAGAAAGCAGTTGCGATTTCTCCTAAAATTTTTACAAGCACGCGTACGTGCATCGATGTGCCCTGTTTTACACGCTCCGAAATCTCGCGGGGCTGACAGCACTTGCCTCGTAGCGAATCAAACTTTGGCTTCCCTCGTTCTGGATGAATCTTTCAAGGCCTCCGTTCAGAGGTCGCGAACGTGGCCTCCGTTGGGCTTTCCTCGCCCCGGTGCCTGTCTCTCCGGTATTTCGTCGAGCTAACTGCCGCGAAATCGCCGGCGATTAGCTTCGCCCTGGGTAAATCGATTCCCCGATCGATGAGCGTTCCGACTCGTCACTGGGCTCGGATCGATCCTGCCCGTTGGACGACACCGCAGGGAGTCGCCGGAATTTTACGCGGAAATTCTCGCCGCTCCCGCGAGATCGCTGATTGATTTCGTTTTCCGCCGACGAGCGCGTGGCGTTCAGGGTAACGCGCGTTTACAAAACAGGCCGCGCATTTTGATCGAGCTGGGTCACGCGAGACAGCGTGTCCCGTTACTCCGGGCGTAGTTAAAAGTTGGAGGGAAGTTCGGGGTAAAGTTGGCGAGGAAGAAGGCGAGGCGCAGGCAGCCGGGTTAGCTCGAAGAGCGTAGGTAACGCGGCACGCGTAATATCGAAGTTGCGCGATAAACAGGATCTTGCGAGAGTCGTTGGAACTACGATAACAGCCTCGGGAACGGCTGCACTTTTAGCCCTCGAAGGCGATGCGTTATGGCGTCGGTAACGCGAAACGGCCCTCGTCCGCATTGTCTTCTCGCGGATGCAACCGCGTCGCGGAAATGGCCTCGATCCCCGAAACAAGCAAGTTGCCGGAGTGCATCGACTGGCGGCGGATGATTTGTCGCGGCAGAAGCGTAGCTTGTCGTTTGCTGGCGGAATAACGTGTGCTTCGCTTCTCCGCGAAGCGACGTGAAGCTTCTTAAATTTTTAACCGAACGGGACATTGGGAATCGCGGACATGCTCGATTCGAGATGAAAATCGAAGGATGCAACGGTCGCACGGTGGAGACGGTGGCCGCGTAGGCAGATGGAGTCAGGACAGCGTGAGATGCGCGTTATGCTCACCTGGCTTCCCCCATAGACTGGTTCCAGCGGGATAAGAGGGAACGCTGGATACCCGTGCCGTTCACCAAAAACCCCTCCTCCGCCGCAGCCCCGAGGAGCGTCCTTGGGCCGCTCCTTCGCCCTCTGCCGCCGCTCTCTGTCGTCGAGGATCATGGATGCTTCTTCGCGGGACCGCAGCCATACGATATTACGTAATTGGATTCTCGCGGTGGATTCTCTCCCTTTAAAGGGCCGAGTCGAAGGTTCCATTGACACGGCCGATTCGGGGATAATTCGAGAAGGGGTTCGAGTGGCTGCAGATGCTGGCCCGCGACCCCGAGGACCTTCCGCGTACAGCCACAAAGGACAAGAGGATGGCCCTTGTCGGGTAGTCCAAGAGCTCGTCGTACCCTGCCCGCGGATTAAACGGAGCTTAATTCATAGATTAATAATAAGGCTGGCAGACGCACTCGACTCTGAACGTTCGCTCGCTCCGATTAGCCGGCCCTCCTGATTCGAATTGCCGATTTAAGGCACCATCTCCCTTTGGCCCTGCCCTCGCTGTCGCGATCGATCGCCGGCCCTGCCGAGTGGCATCGATCGACCCTTTCGACGCCACTCTCCAACGGAGTGCCTGCCAAAGAATCGCCGAACAAGGGAAATATTATCGTAACACGCGTATTTACGAGGCACAAGTAAATTCGCAAAGGGAAAGCCGTCGGGGTGGCTAGCCGCCGAGCGGGGAGACAAATATTTCCACACTCCGGACCATTAAACGATACAAGGAGTCGAGCGTCCTTTGCCGCGGTGAATGATCGACAAAGGGAGGGAATGACAGACGCTCGCCAGCGATCAGAAAGCGGCCTGTCCTCGCCGTCCGACCGACAAAAGGGCATCTCGCGCGTCTCAATAAAACCACCGCTGTGCGGAGTCCACTCCGGGGACCGTGGACCATTATGCCGCTAACCGCTTTTACGAAATGTCGCGAGCAAAGGGACCGTAGTCAAATTCCTCGCCGTTCCTGGCCGGAGACGTGGCCGCGGAACGATTATGTCGTCCGGCAGCTCCGCCCAGGTCCCCTGGAGTCCTGGCGGCAGGAGGAGAGGGGCTAGGCGGAGGGAAGGGAAGTTTAAGAAGAGGAAGAGACGATCTGGAACGGAGGTGGTTGGCAAGGATACGCGGCCAACCGGAAGCTTATAATTGTACGGTGGACGTGGCTTTCTAGACAGAACTGGATCCAAATTGTGTGACGGGGCGAGGAGCCTGCGGGGCGCCATTATCGAGCGGGCCAGGTGTCCTGTCGTCGCCTCAAAGGGCCGGGGCCGTTCTCCTTTCGACCGAGGCTAGTTTGTATACGTTGTACTTTATACCGTGTGTCCTCGGCCGGATAAAAAGAATTAACTTCCTTTCTGGCTGGGGCGACAAAGGTGTCCTCCCCTTTGTGCGGTTGCGCGACGATTGGGCCGTAAGGAGGATGCACTTGCGCCAACTGTACCGTCGGGGAACCCTTGTCCGGGACCATTGCGAGATACTTGCACGTCATTTGGAAGACTCGCTGTTTAATGAAGCGAACCTCCGACTCTCGTCATCGATCCCGTAAATATAAAAACTGGACCCGCGGGGTGGGCCAGGTAAATCACCGTCGGGGTCGATTTACCGAATTCGGCGAGCGGTGGCTCGGCAGGAGCTGTCGAGCGTAGCGCCAGTCATTGTATCGATAGCAGGCCTGGAGCTTCACGGGCTCAACGAAGCCGAAACCACGTGTTTTCGTCGTGTTACGATCCTCGTGGCCGTGGCGTGTATGCAGGAGAATCTCGGCTCGGCTGTGTGTCCCTGATCCCTTTGATCTTGCCTTCCACGCGACCATTCGACCGTGAGCCTAACGTTTGCCGGAAGCTGATGCGGTCGCGGAGTCGTCTCACAAATTGTCCCATCATCCTCCGTCCCGGGCTTCCTTTCGCTCCTCTGCCCTGCGATGCGTGTCGCCTCGGCCGTCGTACGGGAAATCGCGGCGGGGCTAAATGAAAAGGAAGAGAACGGCCTCCTCTGACGCCCCGAAATCGACTCGCCAGAGATTGCCAGGGGGAGGACGTAAATTATTGCCTGCCATTCCGGGGACTTGCGAGCCTCTTTCCCTGGCTGCATTACCGGCCACGCGATAAATAACGAGGACGTCTCAATCGCCGGCGAAACGTGCGAGAAACTTGGGGAAAGTAGATCGGGGTCTCAAGATGTTTGGGGTGGACGTCTCTGGTGTATTGTTTCGTTGGGATCTTAAACACTGATTCTTTAATTCAATAGAAAACCACGATGAGGCATCAAAGGCACTTTCGGTGTGCGTATCTGGAAGCAAAGTAGCCCGGGGATGTGTTACAGGGTCACGGATGACGCAGCTCACACAGGGAGACCACAAAGGATTTTATCGATCGCTGGGTGTCCCGAATAGACAAAATTCTCCTCGACTCGGCCAACCGACAAACCAGGGGATTACAAACTCGGGCTAAAGCAGAAGCAAAGGTCTCTAGACATTGTTGGGGATTCCAGTCTAAATTCGTGCGCCACGCCGGTCGGCTTATTCTTCGCGTTGAAAAAGTTTGGCCAATTTAGCGGTTCGGGCCAACAACAGGCTGAGAGACTAGCTGAGTCACGCGGGGAAAAACTCGGCCGGCTTTGCACCTGCGAGCCCTCTGCCCCGTGAACGGATCGGCGATTTCGGCGTATCATTAATGACACGAAGCGTTAGGTCGTTAGAAGAGTTATCCTAGCGTGATCGAATCGGTGAATGCGAAAACTGACAATGGGAGCGAAGATCCTGTCTCGTGGGGGAGCGAAGGCGCAGGGGCGCCGACTGGAAACGCGACACCTGGATGTCTAATTACCAAGATCCCCTAGCGCACAGCTCGCCCTAGCCTCGTTGCTCGTTAAAAAAGCTGTTCCGCTATCGTCACGATGAAGAGACGTCCCCTCTTTTCACGGAGGCTGCATTTGCATTTGAGTTTGATGTCGTGCATCGTAGAGCATCGAGGAACGTGCTGCACAAAGGGGGATGAACTTGGCGATCCCGCGAGCCCTCGCCTCGTCTACGAGAGTTTCTCTAGTCTTTAAAACAAGTGTCCCACTTTCTTCGGGGCTTGAAAATGAAGAGAACAACTGGGCGACAGTAATCGCTGCCCCGATTTCCCGCAATCGACAATCTTCGAATTTTCGTGCATTCGGTTTCCTGTGGCGCACCTGCGTCTCCCTCGAATGCTTGCTAAGAACAACTCCTTCCTCCGTTGGTACGTCAGAAATGGGAAACGTGCTGAAGCTTCCCAAAAACAGACGCTCGCGCGATCAACAATCTTGGTCCCCGCGATTTCCTGTGTAATAATCCGAGCACGAGGCAACATGTTTGCGAGCCTGTTGACTTTTTCCCACGAAACACTCCGGCCAGCGTGACGCGTTGGTTCACAATGCAACCGCGTGCCATTCTCCTCGTCGTTTCGTTTCGGATTCGCTCGTTTCCCCACATTTTCCGGGCTTCTTCGCGGTCTGAAATGAGACTCGGGCCAACGGGGCACGGATGAAAGAAGAAGAGAAGTTTGGAAACAGAGGGAAGAGAGCGCCGAAGAGGAATTAGTCAAACGCCCGTAGGACAATGAGACCGAACGGAGCACGTAGTATCTGCCCTGGCCCAGGGATACGCGATAGCGCATCCTGAAGGGCCAATCAATTTTTTTGCTGCGACCGGCCCGGGTTTTTCGCAGAAAACCCTTCGGGGAGCAGTCGCGGTGACACGCGAGGGTCGAACACAGAGAAACCATTCATCCGTCGAAATGACCCCAGAGGCGCCAATCAAACGCGTCGCCTCATCCTGAATACTCAATAGAGATATAGAGATACTGCAGCCGGTACGTCAATATTAATGGAAGGATGCACCGTCCTCTCGATTCCTCATCGATCCTCGCTTCAGTCGTCCAACCATCTCCCTTCACTCCCCTTTCCCAATTGCTGCAAAGCTTCCGCTGTGTCCTTAAGCGTCCTCGAATAAGAGAGTCGGGCTTTTGAACCGAGGAGGAAAAGTACTCTCGTCGAACTGTTTCCTCTCGATTTCTCGACTCAGATTGTGTGAGATCTATTTGCGATCGTTGGTTAATGACTCTTCCCTCGCGCGTTAAACCGATCAATTGATTCTTCCCAGGCGTAATATAATCGTGGGACGTAAACACAGAGGATCGATATTTTATGATGTAAAGAAGGGGAGCAGGTGACAGTAATTTCCATTTTTCATAGATTCATGGTATAAATAGCGTTGACGGACGTTCGCGTTTCAACCGCAGGTGACAAAGTTATTCCCGTTGCCTGCCGGAAATCGGTCTTCCTCTCGCTCGAGTCAGGTGGAATCCTTGAAGAATTCAGCGGCATTTAAAAATTCAATCGCTCGCCGGAATAACGGTCGGTAATTTCAGCGAACTGTCCTTCTTGCGTTCTCGTTCGACAGCGTCCATTATGTTCCGCGTGATCGTTAACCTATCGATATCGCTGTCGTATTAACCCACCCCCTGCTCGTCCGTCCCCTCTGCGCGAGGGTCGACGAACAGACGTCGGTGCATAAAACAAAAGGGCAGGGATATCCATCCCTCGGAAATATTAAAACCTGCCCTCGATACAAGCAACGGGGAACAAAAATCCCCGGTATTAATCCCATGTCGAGTGAATACTTCTTCCTTAGTAAAAACAATTCTTCGAATTCTGCTTCGTTAAATCCGCGACCGGGAAAATCCTGAAAAATTTCACAGACTCTTCTTAACATCGCCCTGCATCGACGTAAACGACTGAAACGCATCGCAACTGGCAAGGGCACCCCGTAGAACGCTGCTGGCTGGGAAGGGCGGCAGCAAGGGTGGCGGAGACGGAGGCAGAGGTGAAATGTCATCGTGACTCCGGCGGAACGTCGATACCCATATTAATTGAAGCTCGCGTATATACTCCCCGCCGCTATTATGTACGGTTATAGGGGGGTGGCGTCGCGACGCAGAGAGGCACGTAGCCGAGCGTTAGCATAGAACGGGGGGGGGGGGGGGGTCCATGGAAAGCGATTTCCCGAGGCCCCTGATCCGGGGCCGCATTATCGTGGAAGCCAGTGGCGCGCTCGTAACGAGTTATTTAACGTTATCGTCATCATATAGAAACGACGTCGGCAAACAGGCCGATATAACCCGGCATCGACGCTCCTGCTCGGCGTTTCGGCCAGCAACAGCGCAACGTCGCTTCGCCGTGCACTCCCTTACGCTCCGCGTCTATTTATTAGCTAATTGCCCCGCTATTTTTCGCGATGCTTTTAGCGGGCCGCATGATAAAAAGTACGAGCGCGGGCGGTCTAGACGAAGGAACGAACACGGCTAATGGGCAATTCAGTCTTTTTCAGCTATCGTTCCCTATTTTCCTGTTGCGCTCAGGAATACCCGCGAGCGGCGCTCCGTTCTCGTTTCGACGGTGTCCGTGTTGTGAAGAGATAAGGGCGTGGGATTTGAGCCGCAAGGCTTCGTCCAAGTACCCAGCTTGTTCGATGTTAGAACGACGCGTTAATAAGAGGGATGTCACGTGACGTCCACAGTCTCTCTTCACCTTGTATCGCCACTCTGTGCAGCACGATGTTTCACCTTCGTATACCCGAGTTCCTTCTTCCCGTGTCTGGAAACGGAACGCTGGAGGATTCTCGTCGAGCGCGTCGCGAAAATGTCGTTTCCGGTCTGTCGGACCAATTTCCGTCCTCCGGTTGCTTGCCGATGTTTACGGTACCGATCATCCAGCAGTAACGAGTGCCAGGACGTGCTGCAAGGCGCAATTGTGCACCAGCTACTGGAATTCCTCGCCGTCTACGGTCCCGCAAGCGGAGGCCGTGCTTCGCCCTCCCCCCCCCCCCGGGATTTTCTATTCTCCTCACGGCGATCGGGCATTCTCCGCCCGGTCCTCCGGCGGAGATAGCACTCCCTCGACATCCGGTTCTTCGTCGTTCGTTAAGGGCGCCTTTGGTGGCGGCGAGGATCGCTCCGGGAAATTGTTACTGCTCGCTTGTCGCTCGAGCTTCCGCGCGTGGGCGTTCCGGTGGACTCCTAATAAGAGGTGTCGGTGAAATTTCTAATGTCCAAGTGGCTCCGGCGGTTCCAGGCGGTGACGTTATTTTTCAGAGCAAGTGGAGAACGGCCTCGGTCATCCTCGATGACTCGTCCGCTCCAGTGCCACTCAAGCTGGCGTGTAGTCTGGTTGTACCTACACGTGTCTCGTTGCCTCGGAGAAAACCGCACGCTATGAATTTAGGGTCGTGTGAACGGTGCTCGGGATAGAGAAAGCCTCTTGAAGACACTCGGGGAAACGTTACACTCGGCCACCGAGCACTCGTTTACTGTTACAGTAAATATAATGGAAGCACTGGACTCGATATAACGCGACGTCATTCCGGTCACACGTCCACTGGTCGTTGCATGGCCAATGGGCAGAAAGCATTGTCGGATCGAATCAGCCGAGAGGATTCTAGGGAGAGATGTTGTTTCACGCTGGAGGAATTCTTCCACTGGTTCGAGTGAAACAGGGGTTAAACACGACGAATACCAGAGCCGTGAACAAGCTACCGCGGAGGTGACCGAATTAGAGGTGAGTAATAAGAATGCTTGATCGTTTTGGGAGAGGTAAAACCTTCTCGGGCAAACTAGCCGAGCTGTAGTGAAGACTCGCCGCGGGAAATCCGGATCTGACACACAATCAATATCCGCACGGTCGTGGGAAAACAGATTCTGATCGACTTTTCACGTCGAAGCTCGATGACTGTTCTCTTTTACGACCTCTAGCTATTTGTTCTTTTTAGAACCTCTTCCTTCGCTGTCTTCCAAATAGCTTATTCATAGCTTTAACTTAATAGCACGTTGGTATGACAGCATCGATTCTGTGGCAAGGAATCTTCAAACCGTGTTTCGTGTACATAGGTGTTGTAAATAGTTTTAATCTTAGAAGTAAGGAATTTGTACACCAAAGCGGATCTTGATCATGGTGGCCCCATCTGGAGCCCCCGCCGATACTTGGGTGCTTCTCTCATCCACCTCCTATCGGATCGTCGCGGTTCTTCGCGATAATCGCGCTCGAGTTAGTCGGTTCCCAACTAGGGCTGGGACTATTCGAAAAATTTAATATTCGAATATTTTACAAGTATTCGAATGCTACGAATAAACTTCGAATATTTGAGTACTCGAATGTTATTATTCGAATACTGCTATATTCGAATACTATTCGAATACTGATGTATTCGTATTAGTATGGCGTGAAGTGGGTCAAAATTAGCTTACAAGATTTCATCCTGACAAATGAACCTAAAGAACTTGATTTATAATTCACACCATACTATTCGAATACATCAGTATCTGAATACTTAAATATTCGAATAGTATTCGATTACTTGGATATTCGAATAGTATTCGATTACTTGGATATTCGAATAGTATTCGAATACTTCGATATTCGAATAGTATTCGAATACTTGGATATTCGAATTATATTCGCCAAATAATTAAGCAACTGAAGTATTCGAATATTCGAATACCGAAAAATTCGACAAATAGTCCCAGTCCTATTCCCAACCCACATTCTGGAAACAAGTATATTGTAAGTCCGGGAGAGTTCGACCACTTTTTGGAAAAGAAATTGTAGCATCGTTGTTTTTCACATTTTTGTCGTTTTATGCACATAAAAGCAAAGCCGAAGCAATTTGGAGTATATATAAATTACAGTGAGATAAAGAACAAGCGCCTTAATTTCTTTTGTGTCAATAACACACAGAAATCTTGCGTCAGCCTTAGAACATCAACACTGGCCGGACTCTCCCGGTGGTCGAACTCTCCCGGACTTACCCTACGCAATTGCGCCGAGAGAGAGAAAGAGAGAGAGAGAGAGAGAAGCAGTGTAACGCGCAGAAACGTATTTTGTCATAATCGCGTTAAGTGCTTGTGTTTTGCACTTCTATCTAAACGCATCGTGCGGTGTTTGTGTTCAGCACTTTTCTTAAAACTGGAAACTCTATATTATCCAACTCTGGACATCGAAAAGACGGAACGTTCAGCCCGCTCCTAAAATGCAACTCTTACAACTAGATCTTAAGCATCATTACAATTAAATCCTGAGCTACTTATTCCTACTTAAATCCAACTACGCTGACGGATTAAAAGCTCGAATTCTTGATCCAACCAAACTGTGTGATCCACATTTCAAACAGTGTGGGAATTAATTCGCTGCTCCTCCTGGAAATCCCTCGTCAATCCCCACACTTGACAGAAGCCCTTCTCAGCCACTGCCCGAGCTGACTTTGATCCATCCGTGAAGCTATTCCGCAGCTCCATTCGGCGCAAGTGCGTTGCACCTGTTAGCGGCCCTTCAAAGCTCTGTTGGCACAGTTTAGGCGTCAATTGTGCCCTGCAAACGTGAGAATCATCCCCCCTGGCTTCCTCCCAATTGTCCGCCGTTTGTCGGCAAGATAGCCCTAAGAATCCCCCGAGGCCAGAAAAGCGAGCCGCCAGGTTTCCATGCCCCGATGTCACTCCGAAGTCATCCGCCGCCCTTGCGGTGCCTGTATTCTCGCGCGGAAAACCCCTGCGGCGGCGAGCGCGACCCCCGTCGCGCGTCACGTACACCCTCGGCCCTTCCACCCCTGCCTCCCCGTTCGCTCCTCTTTTTTTCTCCATCTCTATCGGTGGAAATGGGAACGGATACCTGCGGGTGCCCACACAGACGCCGCTCCGCAGGGACGTGAATGCGTTTACGCGGCGTTGCGTTCCAGCCCGGCCAGAATCCACCCCCCTGAACCTGTCCCCGACGTTTGTCCCGCGTCGGCGTCGCTGCGCGTTCCCGGCCTTTCTTCTCTGCTCGCGGCGGACCATTTACGAGCTGCACTCTGTCGATTCGAGCTCCTTTGAAGTCGGCCACCGTGGCACGGAGGCGGAGGCCGGATGGAGCCGGTGAAAGATTGATTCTCGCCGGCACCCTGCCACCCCCGGCGCGTCCTCCGTAGACACGGCAGTCGATACTCCTTCGCGATCACATCCAAGGAGCAGGGCGGGTGGTTTCACGGTAATTAGTCCGACTCAATCGCGCTCTTCTTCCCGCTTCGAATTCATCCGCGTATCTCTAGCTGCCTCCTCGACCGCTAAGCTGTTCTAATTGCGCGGGCCTCGCGTTTTTAATCGCAACGTTTGCGCCTCCCGCTGGGCGAACTCGGCCGCGAGTGGCGAGGCAGATGCTCCGCCAGTTTGGCTTGCGATGCAGCTCCAGAGATTAGATAATCCTTCGCGGCGTAATGGCGCGAGGTTATTAGGGAGCGAGGGCGGTTGCCAAACAAATAAGCGGCTCTCTGAATGACAACTTTGCATGCGGTGTACACCGAGTCCCGTGCACCAAGTGCCGTTTAGGGGAGACGTTGGCTCTGTTTCGGGACAAGTTTCGGCGCGGAAGTTCGCTCATCCGCGCGGTTCACGAGTCCTTATCTTTCCGAGCCCCGCTGCAAGATAGTCCGACCTACGACTAACGACCGCGGGAACTTCGTAAACTTTGCATCCGTTCGCCAAGTCCACCCCCCCCCCTACGCTCGGCCCCCCACCCCTCTTCGCCCCCTCTAACCCCCCGACCACGCGATCCGCGGGGAAGCTTTTAACTTGGACCGTTCGCCGAAGCTTGTTCTCGCGCATCAGCGGCTTACGTCAGCGATCGTCCCGTGAAAATTCAGGACGCGGTCCACTTGGATACTGCGAGGCTTCCGAGGTCTACCTGGAACGTCGCCCCTCCATCCACGAAACCTCAAACTTCACACTTTCAGCAGACTCGCCATACTTTCCGCCCTATCTATGCGGGCGGGCGTAAATTCGCTCCGAATAAAAACGTGCGCCCCCGGGAATCTTCTCGATGAGACATTTCCGAACTGTTGCGTCGAGGACTTCGCTGGTCGACAGGCGACCGAGCGAAGTGAATTACGCCGGGAGGCTGCCAGAGAGTGGGGCAAAAATTTGCTGCCTAATAACGCGTTAAAACCGGAAGGAAGTATTCAGGAAGCTCCGCGCCAATTTTCGGCCCGGGAGCCACGGCGATTCGGGGTGGAAATAACTGCTCTCTCGAGCCAACCGAAAAAAGAGGGTGCAGCGTGTCCCTCTGAATGGTAAATTAAGCCAACTCCCGTTACTGGCCCTGTTTCTACAAGAAATTCGCCATCGACGTATCGACGGAACACAAAGAAATACATCCTCTTAGGAATCTAATCAAATTAAGAGGCCCGCAGAGTAAATCACGAGCCTTGGGAGCATTGAAGAGACCGGCCAATCTACTTTGAACGAACGTGGAACTCAAGTGCCACGAAACAAGGCGCAACGAACCAAAGGACCAAATAAGAGAGTGCGAGAAAATCAGATAGAGTATTTGCTTAAACGAGTCTTCTCGTTACCATCTGCCTGTCTTACTCAAATTCCACAGAGTTCTTAACTCTCCTCTCTCGTCGCTGTTCTCCCTTCTCTTCCGCCGGATTCTCGGCCCAGTTTCTCGATCCAAGATCCACCGCCCGACCGCGCCGCTGTAAATCGATTAGCCGGGGATTTCGATTTAACGAGATCGCCGAGCCGCGATCGCAGAAACGAATCTGGGCGCCGCGAACAGGAAGCAGCCAGCTTTTAGCTGAAAAAAATCAGCCCGCTAGATTTTCATTCGATTTCGCTGGAGAGGCAGCGATCCACTTGCCACGGTGGCGAGGATTTCAAACTTTAATTCTCGTCTCTATGGGTCCTAGGGATCCCGTCGCTGGCTGCCAGCTTCGTACTCGAAACGGTCGGTCGGCCAGTTGGATTCCAGGTGAATCGGTAACAGCGTCGTTAAATCGTTAACCGGTCGCGTTACGCGCAATTAAGCACGGCCCGGTTTTACGGGGCAAGATGAATTATGCTGGCTTCGCCGGGACGGCCGGCGGCTGTAACAAATCCGTTTTTAAAGGCGGAATTTGATAAATGCCACGGCAAATTTCGCAGACAAGCCGCGCGAAATCCGATTAATCACCGGCACGCCGAAAATCGTTCGTTCAGCCTGTTATCTGGCCCGGCGTGTTTATTCGACGCCGAAAAACCTGCACGCGACGAGTACTGGCCCGTCCAAAAGACACGCTGTTTGCGTTTCTGCTTGGCTCTCGGATCTGCTGAAATACAACCTGGAAAAATCTGTTCTTCCGGTTCTACGCATTCGGTTCGCCGGCCCACGCAATTGCGTTCCATGTTTCCGGGTTCGCTCAGTGTAGAAGGGTCTGTGATATATTTGTTCATTGATCTCTGTAGTATATAAAAGTGTAACGACCTCTGGTTGCGTTCGCTTGGCGCCTCGAAATATGTCCACTTTTTTAATCAAATTTTGTAACCGTTACGTAGAGTGTCCCAGAATTCTAGACACATAGATAACTAAGGTGAGGGTCAGATATATTGGCCGGTCTGAAGTTGTTTCGCGAAAAGTGATCGAAGAGAAATCGGCCCTCTCCAGTAAGCCTTCATCTTTTCTTAACGATCTCGCTCTGTCTCACGCCACGTCTGAAGACTCACTGGAGGTTGAAAAGCACACAAAAAAAGCCTTATTAATATCTTGGAAATTGTTGAACTTTTGGCTAATATTGTCACTGAAATCCATAAATCGGGAAAAGCAGCGTGATTTTGAAAAATTTGCTATGCTAGTATAGTGAATGGAATACAAAATCTGTTTAAAGGGCTTTATTTTATATACCTTGAAGTATGACCACATTTTTTCTTTAATTTCTGTAATACAAAATGGCGACGCCATAGTTCAACAAAAGAAGCTTTTTCTGAAAAACAGTGTTTTGCAACCGGGAAGATTTCTCCTTTAATTTTTGACCTAGTACAAAAAACCAAAAATTGTTGCGTTCTATATAAGATTATCTCGGGAAGTAGGTACACAGGGAAATTAAAAAATACTGTTTTTTTTTAAGAATGATGATTGAACAAAACACTGAATTACCACAACCTTGAAATCGTTGAAACGTTCTGTTCAATCACGCACCATCTGTAGAAAAAGCAGTATTTTTTAATTTCCTCGTGTACTTCCCGAGATAATCTTATATAGAACCCAAAAATTTTCTGTTTGTTGTTCTAGGTCAAAAATTGAACGAGAAATCTTTCCGGCCACGGAACACCGTTTTTCAAAAGAAGCTTCTTTTGTTGAGCTGCGGCGCCGCCATTTTGTATTAAAAAAATTTTAAAAGAATTATGATCATACTTCAAGGTATGTACAATAAAGCCCTTCAAACAGATTTTGTATTCCATTCCGTATACTCGCATAGAAAATATCTCAAACTCGGGCTGCCTTTCCGGTCTCCACAGTGTCACTACCCCTTAATAGTCCTAAAAGAAGGGAAACAAAGAAGTTCTAATAAAAGTATATGTGTGCTCAGGTGTAATCTCTTAAGAAAAGAAGGGGATGAAGGCCGCGTAACACCACACTTGACTCCCACCCCGTGTCCTGGATAAACGTTATCTTTCGCTCACTCATCGATCCCATCACCAAGAAACCTCTCACCTGTCTGTACACCTCTTCAAATCACTCTGTACGTCGAAATCAACACGGACCACTTTATCCAATTGGAAATTTCGAAAGGTGGCAAACAACGTGATGAATCGACGCTGCTTAATTACCCTCACGTCCCATCGATCATAGAAGGTGTCGCCCGTCGATTTGTTATCTAGCCCGAGAAGTGATGCAACCCCGGTTTTATTATAAATCGACGGTAGGTGCGCGAGGCGAGGCTGCGGCTTCGTAAGAGACAGTGCGAAGCGAAATGGGGGTGGATCTCGTTTCCTCCCGGTGGAATGAAGCGGGCTGCGAGGTCTGGTTGCTCGAAACGCCGCACGTATCGCGGGACATTTCCAGATAGAGCTTTAAGCTCTTGTCACGCGTTTCTTGCGGCGGCAAACAGAGCCAGCCCGTGCAGTTCGGCCCTCAGCCAAGCCTCCATCGGAACGTACCGCCCCGTATTTCGCTCTTAAATCACGTAACGGCGGAATCCTTGCCAGCAGTTACGTTTCCGAGCGATACGTTCCCGGTGGAGGCCGCGGTTATCGGTGATTAACGGACTCGCTGCCGCCGCGGAATTACTTTTTGCGGAATTCATCTCGCCCGATTAGGAGAAACCATCGCGTGGCCAAAGGGCGGTATCCACGGGTCGAGTCGCGAGGACTTTCTGCGGTTCACGGAACATTTACTCTCGGCTAAGTGCTCATTATTCGGCACTCAATGTGTCGCTGGTAACGTAGCCAGAAGTCCCTAGGATTCTCTCAGGATTTCTGCGAGCAATATGAAGCTTCGTGTACCTGCTGTAGATTTTAGAACCATTAAGACCGTGAGTGAAATATCGACTGCTAAGTAGGTACTTCTCTGATGCCAGGGCGGCTAGCAACGCTGCAGTATGCTACAGTCACAGACTCCGGATGTTTCTGCACGTAATATATGCAAAAAGCATGTGCAAATATGCACGTAAAATATGCCATCTCTATTTTTATCGAATTTGTTAAGAGTGAGAGACTGAGAGTTCCCAATTTGTTTATTGTGGCTGGAAGAATTTGTAAATGTGTTTTAATAAATGCAGCTTGCAATTGCAACGAGATTATATCCATTAAAAGTTTCAACTACCTATTTGCAGAAATAAAATAATGAGTGAAACTTAATAATTTTACTATTTTCGGGCGTTAAGAGAAAAAAATGGCCGAATCTCTTTAATTTTATCGTAATTGCCTATGTGTATCGGGTGAATGAATAATTAGTCTCTACTAACGACTTGTTCTATTGCATGATATCAACATTGGTAGCACTTATCATTATTAATGTCGCGTATTCATCTATGATCGCAGCCAAAAACAGTGAGACAGATATAAAAGAAGTATGTAATACATGTGCATATGCATTTTAACAAAGCATCCTTACTAATATATAAAAGTGGAACGTTGTCTGTTCGTTTGTCCTTCTTTCACGCCTAAACGGCTGACAAGGGAAGATGCCGAGCCCGAAAATTAAAAAAATTCGGAAACAGTGAATATGTAGGGGATTTCCTCTTGATTAGAATGTAATTTTTGTTTGCCACCCAAATTCAGTCTAAATGGGTAGAATTGGCCCCTGAAAATCCCGCTATTTTCCGATTTTGTGTTATAACTCGTGAACTGTGAAATAACTGTTTTACCAAATGATACATCTAATTAAAAGAAGTAACTTTTGTCTTGAAACTTCCACTATCTCTTACAGTTCGCGAAATTAACACAAAATCGGAAAATAGCCGAATTTTCAGGGGTTAATTTCACCCCCTTCGAGTGAATTTGGGCAGCAAACAAAAATTGCGTTGTAATCAGCAATAACCCCTACATATTCACAGAGTTTCAGAATTTTTTGAATTTTCGGGTTCGGGATCTTCCCTTGTGAGCGGATTTCAATAAAATTTGGAATATATATTACGTACGTCCTAGATTAGATTATAGGCTATAAACTTTTTATTCAGGCTCTTTTATTTTTCAAACATCATAAACAATTCCCGTGCGAAACCGGGTAACGGGTCAGCTAGTATGCAATATGCAAAATAATTTTTGCATATCAATATATGCATTTGCATAATCATACGTAGTTTATACATTAATAAAGTGCCTGTAAACTGATTTTTGTGCAGTCTCGTAGCTGACTTTAAGGGTACATCGGCGATTACCACGGTATCAGCATAGAATATGAAGCCTCTCTCCGGCCCGGGCAGCATCTCTAGAAGCCAATTGCCCCGGCCGTGTAACCGAACAGCCATTTCTACCACATTTAACATCAACGTCTCCTCCCTCCCTAATGAAGCAAGCTGCACCGCCGACGTAACGTCGGTTTACAAATAACGATCGCGGTTTCTCCCCCCGTTAAGCTCGATTAACGATTCCACCCCGCGCCTCGGCACGCTCGCAATTCCGCCGTCCATCCGGCGCCCTTATTTCCCTTCGCGCTTTTTAAAATTCAGTTAAAACACGCTTCACAATAGCGCCCGTCCGTCGGTCTCGAAAATCTGGGAAACGCGTGTGTCGAAACAACGCGTCCAGTGGCGGGTTACAAGACGGACAGCGACGGGTGGAAGCCCAGGGGCGGAGAGGGGAGGGGATGCAAATATTATTCGTTCGCGGGGTAAAAGTCCATTATTGATTTATTCCGTCGGTGTTTGACCGGTTTAATGGGATTATTGATGGCGCGGGGCATTCTTGCCGAGTCTAGGCGGGTCGGGATTCTAACCCGGCGCAAAGCGATCCTTTTTATTTCACCAGCGCCTGGGCTCGCCGCGGAAACGGAGCAGAGGCCGGACCCGAGGAAAGTAAAACACTGCGTCAATATTATTTCATCCCCTCCTTGGCTCGGCCCGCTCGGTGACTGCTTGCCAGGGGTGGGGGAGCGGAGGAAGGGATTGTTTTCATAATCAGAGACTAAGAGAGGGATTTCTTCCCGTGCAATCCCCTTACGACGGCCCTGGTCGGAGGTTTTCCTTCCAGCTACACGGATCGCGGCCCTCCCCCGCCGCTAAAGACGTACCTCGACTAATTCAACCGCGTAATGATCGGTCCCGCGCACTCTTCCGTCTTCCATTTCAATTGAAAATATGGAGTCGATCGACGCGCAGTGCGTCGCTTAGATGGGCGTTCGGGACAAAATACAAAACTTCTGAAATAATCCGTTTTCGATGTATGTACCCTGATACTTTTTCCACGGGGCTATAAAGACTATATTGGTGTATAAAACAATATACAATTCTATTTTAAAAAATTGAGGTGATTTCTTTTATTCTTTGTTGAATCCAACATTTTCTATCAATATTTATTTTTGCAGTTAGTTGACAACTGAATACTGACTAACTATTGTTCCAACCATTTTTCTATCACATTATTGTTATCACGTTGTATCGCGTTTGACAGCTATTTTAAAACTGAAGAGAATATGCAGGATGGAAAAGTCATGGCAGGTATCGTATAAACAATTGCAAAAAGCAGATCGGAAGTTTAGAACTTCCATTTTTTTCTAATGCTGCAAAACTGGAAAGCTTTTTAACCAAGTTCAAAAAAGGAGGTGGTTACTCAATTCGATTATTATATTTTTTTCAAATTTGTTTTGATTTCTCCTCGTTAAACAAGTTCCTGAAAAATGACTATAACTAAAAAAGGGGCGGATATGTGCAAAAGAAACTTTTGTATATTAATGTTGGGGACTGTTCTAGAAATATTTTCCCACATAAATCTCGACACGTGTTTTACTTTTCTCGAGAAAAGTGGGGCTTAATTTGGGAAACATATAAATCGGCAATTTAATTTATGTGCAATGTCGAGACAATAAAACCGAATTTAAAGAAATAAAAAAAATCGTCCCACAATCAAAATAAAGAATGTGCAGTACCTTCAGTTAAATGACGAATTGAAAGTTATTTTTACTTGTGCTTAATGTTAATAATTTATAGATAGCCTTGAGGTATAAGACAGAACCAAATACATCAAGGAAGTGAGTTAAATAGAATCTGTCAATGCGAATCTATGTGAAAATACTAACGTGTTTTCTAAGTATTGGAGCTTTTATTTTCTTTCCTTTCAAGTGTTCATATACAAATAAAGAGTCTGGATTACGTTCGCGTTAAAGATCATCGCGCAAAAAATATTGATTTTTAGATTTTCGTCCATTGAGCAACGCAATGTGCGACGTTCCGTTACTGTTGCGCTTGTGGGGCGAGGGTTTGGTCGGTACGCCGGACGAGCTGCGCTGCAATTGATTCCGAAGTGCGAGCGAACGTGGAACTGGATATTGCGCGGTCTAGCCTCGGAATGCAAAATTTCTATGGCCCAAGGAATTCCCGCCCCCCTCCCAGTTCAGCCACCCGCTCCCCCCCGTTTCTCTCGGTTTATCCGATAGAGCCCGATAGAACGGAACTCCGCGGGGCCGCCGTGGAATGCCCGGTTCGCTGATTCCTGGAACTTCCTCGGAACTAACGTTTCCAGCCTATTCCGGAAGCGGAATGCAGATGGACGCGGCCGGGTGGTTGCGAGCGCGCGTGCCACAACGGGGTGGAGTTGAACGGGCGCAAGACGCGGAAATGGAGAGGGTCGAAGTGAATCGAAGGGGAATCTTTGAGCGAGAGCGTAGAATTCGCTTGGCTACTTGCTGCGAGCTGATCCCGGGGCTCGGCTGGCAGTGGTGGGGCTCTACGCGGTGTCCCGCGAAACACAGTCCTCGTCTAAATCATTTCGCGTCGGGGTCAGCAGTTGCGGAGTAATTTAAGTTACCCGGGCTTCCGTGGACCGATCTATATGGAATCTGAGACGGGCAAGTTGGCAAAAGTGTCGAGCGAGCAGTAAAGCTTGCACGGCTTCCTCGCGACCGTATCAAAACAAGTTCGAAGCGGTCACTTACCGTTTGACCCGAGGATCGCGGGCCATGCGCGACTAATTGTTGCCCGCGAGAAGTCGGGGCTCGATTTTAACAGCGTAAACTCTCCCTGACCCGTGCACGGGGGTTGTAGCTGCAGGTGCAGCAACGAAAGGCACGGACAAGGGAAGCACCGCGAAAGACGCGCGGCGCGCGCGACCATTAATTGGATTCCCGAGCGGCAATTTCCGGTATGCCGGTTTCGAGGCTTCCACCACCTCCTCGATTTCTGCCTCGCCTCGTTTCACCCTTTTTGGCCACCACCCGGTCGCTCGATTAAACCGTTCCTTCTGCCCTGCAGGATCGGTCATCGATTCCCCGGGGTTGGAATCGCGCGGTTTCTAATCGTCGCCCTTGGACGCTGGCGGGAATGAAGGAAACTGGGGCAGAGTAGACAGTAATGTCAAGATTATTATCGTGGAAGATTTATCGTTAAGTGGTCCTCGACCATTCTTCCGGCTCGTCGAGATTTCCTGGGCCCAGAGGAGGATATAAGAGATTCCGAGAAATGTAATTTCAACGATCAGAGGGCGAGAGCCGCTTCTTGCGCGAGCTTCCGCTTCGCGGGCAAGGTAATAAAAGGCAGTAGGGCCGAATCAATCGCATTCCTTTTCCCGGTCAGCGGAGCGGAGTATCGCGCCGCTGCGGAATTTTTCCCCGTGGACGCGGCCCGAAGACAGCGGCCAGCAGTAAATCAGTTCCGCGACGCGAAATCGGCGACCGTAAGTCGCAGGAGCCAGCTGTTCTCCAGCCCTCCGTTCTTCCATCTGCCCTCCGCGCGGAGACTGGAATTCCAGGGGCGGCAGAGGTTTTATGGCCCCTCGAAGGGTGGATCAAAGTTTCGGCGTCGCGGTGCTCGCGTTTAAGCGTCGTCCTTCCAGCGACAAAGGGATCTCCATTCGCCGGGCAAATGGTTCGTGCCTTTTTCGCGGATCGCGCAAGTTACGACGCGCGTCGCGCGATATATCGCCCCGAGGGTCGGGACACCCGAAACGGAGGGGTCGATGATAAAAGCGTCGGACGCCCTGGCGCGAACTTTCGATTCTCGACCCGACCAGCGGGCACTTCGGGGCAGAACAACCCCTGTAAAGTTTCCGCGAAAGGACGCGCGAAAAGTGTATTCAGTGACCCATAAAAGGGAAACCGTCGTGCTGACCCTAATAGCGTTCCGGGGGATAGCTTCGAGTTGTCTTGTGGTTGTCTCGCTTTCTCTATGGAGCGCGAATTATTGTATAATAAGTTCATTATTGAATCCTTATCTTTTATATATAAATTATTTATAAAAAATAATTTATTTGCTTTTAATCTTTTTTATTTGCTTAAATAATCTATTATTATATAAATAATTTATATAAATCTAATATAAATATAGATATATATCTATTAATTAAATTTAAATTGATAGATTTAGGGAATATATTGAGCTAAATTAATTATTAATTCTATGAACCCATAAATAATCTATATATTATCAAGTTCGAAAGTTTTATTTATAGATAATGGTATTCAGAAAATAAATGTTGATTTATATATAAATTATTTATATATAAGTAAGTTTCTTGTTGTATAATTATCTTTTGATATATAAATCATATTAATATAGATTTACTCTATTTATTTAATGGGATTTACATTTTTTCCTACACATATTCATAAATATAAACTGGGTGGACCTATGGAACTGTTCCCCGGGCATTACACTTCTTCTTCGATTGGGAAACTCTAAGATGGTAATTATTATTCTTACTATTATTTAGTCCACGGGTAAAGACCCTTTAGTTTACAATAAACAATTCCTAAAGTTAACAAAGGGACAGTGTGAAAGAAAAGAAAAGAGGAGAGAATAGAACTAATCAACTAATAAAATTAAAATTAAAATTAGAATTAACGGATGTGTACAGAGACGTTACTGCGAGCCAACCCCGCAAACGATATTTAAAGGTGTTTAAACCATTAAAAAAGTTGACATGTTCGCTATACAAATTCGCTTATTTACATACTCTGTTAATGGAGTTATTCGTACCAAACGAAATGTTGTGTCTCGATAAGTAAAAAAAGAGAAGGCGGTCTGAGAGAAACAATAGGCGCATAAAGATTAGCCAGAGCCAAAATATCCGCAGAACCGACTAATACTGCCGAAAGGGCAAGTAAGATCAGATAGAAATCGACGATGTTCCAATGTGAGAAGACCACTGACTTCAAGAATAGAACTATATTCATGGCATCAATATGATTATACAAATACACCCCCAGTTTTCTAAAACGTCAAACTACAAATAGCGACGAACCGATGCTTTCCAAATCTGCCAGCCCCGTCGTGCCGAGGGTAGAATTCCTTGGAAGCAGCGGAGGGGGTGTTTCCCTGACATGTGCACGAAGGGGGTAGTGACGTGACCGCAGCCTCTAAGTAAATCACGCGCGATCGCGTGCTCGCGCCCGAAGGAGTGGGCCGATCGGTCCTTTTCCGAAAACTTGCGTGCCACGCTCGCCGACAGTCACGCTTTCAGGTTTTCCCGCGAAAGCACCGGTCGCGGCGTCGCGTGACCACTCGCAAGAGAGTCGAGACGGAGGAGCCGAGCGAAAACGAGGGAAAGCCCGACGCGGCGGTCGGGAGCGACTCACGTGTCGCGAGCGCGTTGGAAAAGTTGCCCTGGCAATTACTCGACCGCCGGGAGGAATTAAGTCGACCACGAAATTAACTTCTGAATCTGTAAATTAGTTCCCCCTGTTAGAATACCTACTTGCCGGCCTCGCTCCCTCTTTAAGTACCCACGAATTTCTTTTCAGCCTCGGCAGCGTGCGCTGGGTAGACGCGGGCCTCGTTCGTTAATTTTTTCGACGTCGGTTAATCATCGCCGTCGAACGATCGCTTTTTGCGGCCGGGTTCGAGGACCCGAGGAGCAGCCCGAATAACCAAGCGATCGTTGCTAATTCCCGCGCATTTCTTTCGCAGATACGGAGCGTCACGATCCTGGGAGGCGGAAGAGGAAGGACCCAGTTCCTCCGGTGAAAAGAGTTTTGAACCGTGGCCAACAGCCGCCGACAAATGTAATTATGTTGCTGCGGAAAGGTGTCCCTAATTGTCGAATTCGTCGAGCACGCGCCGCGCAACCCTGATGCCCTGGACCTTTTCCTTAACGGTGAGTCCCTTTACCGTTACGTTCCAACAGTCCTAAGCAATTTGAGCGATTCACTTGCGCTTCGTAGTTATGAAACACAAGATCAAGCCTGCCTGAAACGCCCCACGACTGAACAATTTACTTTTCACGCCAATCTCCTCGAACAACCGAAGCTCGCCTCGAGCAAAACTCTCTCCAGCGTGAAATTTACACGGGGCTGGAATCCATGCCGTTTGCAATTAAAGCTTCCGCTGAACGGTCTTATTGAACCACGCGGCCCGGAGCTGAAAGTCAGGATGCCCAGAAGCATCGTCCTCCCGTCTTCTTCGGACTCTGGCTCGGTTTCGTAACGAGTGCCGCCTGTGTCGCTGCTCGCTGCATTTCCGTGGCTGCCTCATCAGGACCATCGAGGTTCCATCGGCGGTGGAATTTGTTGCGACGCCGCTGCTGGCTTTATTAGGGATCTGGCCTCGCTAAAGAGGGCAGGCTCCCGTTCACGAAGAAGTTCGGCGGCCAAGGAGAAGACAAGCGGACGGGGACGTCCTGGGAGCTCCGGCCCCGTAATACCTCTATTAAAATGCAATCCCACATCTTACCCCCGAACGAGCGCTGGCTTCCCGTTCCCCCGCTCCCCTGGCCTTCTTTCTCGCCGCTGCTCCGTCTCGAGCGTGTCTCGGTGCTAAGGTATCCCCTGCCCCACAACGGCCCCCCCCCCCCACATTACCCCGTGTTTCTCGTTTTATTCATTAAATAACCGTGGCGGCGTTTCCGGGCGACGTGCCGCAGTAACTTCTAAACGGCACTTCCGACGAATGCAAATGCGCGCGGCGCGCTTCTACCTTGTAAACGGAACGCGGTAATTAAAAGGGCACGCGGGGACAAGTTTCCTGATGACTTGGCGCGCCGCGCTCGCCCACCGCGGCCACTTTTTTCCGCCCTTAATGGGACCGTTCAAGAGGCCCCGACCGAACACCAGCTTCTCTCCCAGTTACCTTTTTCTTGGTCAGGTGGAGAACACAAAACGCCTGGGGTTTTCGGGTTCCCACCACTCCTCCGTTCACTTGGTTTTTTGTCCCCTCGGCAAGTTTTAACGAGAAGTTTCGCGAGCCTCCTTCGAAACCGAGGGCCGCCTTCCGTTTAATTAATTCGCTTAATTAAAGGAGGACGCGGGAACAACTGTGCGCGCCGGGTTTGACGGATTCTCCTAGGCTCGGACGGTTGTTCGTTGCTAATGAGAAGCGGGGCTAGATCGGAAAGGCGCGACTGCTCGCGGGAACGCCGGTGGAACCGATGCCCCCCGTGTTTCTAATTGCCGGGGCAAATGCCGCGACCAGAACTTGATATTTCGAGGCTCGCGAAGGCCTGGAAGTAGTAGCTCATTGCTGCGGAAGCGGGGGGGGGTGAAGTTTCTTGCGCGGCGAGCGTGATTACCTTCTGCCTTGGATCTGGAGGGATTTCGTACGATTTCCAGCTCGCCTCGATGGCTTCTGTTGACTTGCAGTATTGGAAAGTGGAGGGGCGTCTGGCGCGAAGGCATTTCGTTTGCTCGGCGCGCCGCATTAGATAGATCGATCCGCGGCACGGTTGATCAATCATCGTTAGAAAAGTCTTTCCGCGGTTAAAGTGACGAACGGAATGAAACTGAAACGGGATTTAATCCCGTTTACTTTATTAAAGCTTCAGCCGCGCGACTCGGCTGCGAAGGTAGAAACGGCCGTCTTTTGTGCCAATCTTCCGATTGATTTACCACGGGCTTTTCGCCCGGTATCGTATCAGAGATTTCCGATAACTCGCTCGCCGTTAAAGCTTCCCGTCCCCTTTCGTCGATTAGCGCGCGATTCATTTAAAATTCTTTCGCCGAATCGGGATCCGCGCCGCGACCGAGGCATCCCACGGCGGAAATTCCGCGGGGCTCACTCGCGTGTCGTCGGCTTAATTCCCAGACACCAACAGACCTTACGCGCCATCCGTTCATTCGTTATTCCCCAATTATCCAGCGGCTGGACACTCCCCGTCCCTGGCCTCGCGATTCCCCGCAGCCTGGAAATAAAATTATTCGAGCAAAAATCCGGAAGGAAGGGAGGGAACCAATTGCCCGTCGCGATAGGAATCAGAAGTAACGACTCCGTTAGCGGCCGGCCAAATCGATCTGTCGTCGAGCCAATTAAAGTTTCCCCGTGGCCGAGGACAATGCGACAGGCCGGTCGGAGCCGTGGATTCACGCAAAGCGAGCGCGAGAACCGGGGGGAAAAAGTAGCCCTGCAGGAGTGGCGGCGGACAGAGTGATGGGGGGAGGGGGAGGGGTTCGAAGGGAAAAGGGGAGAAGGGAGTAGAGAAAATTAAGAGGTGGCCGCGGAATGGAACGAAACGAGCCACGCTGCGGCGCTGATCGTCGTATTCCAACGTAATTCTTTCCCGTCCGAGAGGAAGTTTGCGCTCCAGCGTGGCATGCAGATGCGCTGCCACGAGGAAGTGGAGGAGGAGGTCGACGGAGAGATAGGAATGATAAAGAACTGGGGAAGTGGAAGTTGCTGGCTGCTCGGAGGCGCGACTCCTCGGGAAACGGAGGCTCGGCTCGGCGCTCGAGCCTCGATCGGCGGGGACGCAGTTCGTTAGAGGCAAGAATGGTCAGACACGAGGCGAGGACCAGGTTTAATGGGAGGCCACGCAACTCGGCAGGCTGGACGCACTTCCTGGCTCAGAGGCGCAGATGCGAGAGGAGCGATTACAGGCTAAGAGCCGTGCGAACTCGAGATACGATAGAGGAGCCGCGTGTTGTAATAACATGCCGTGCGCGTCTAACGGTCCCTTACGCGTGTACATCGGCGTGTATATCTAACCGTACAGTTCTCCTCGCTATCATCGCCCTTTCACCTCCCGTCCGCGCACCCCATTACGCTCGCTGATTATTCGGCATTGTCCAGCTGTGAAACGCCGGTATATCGACGCGGCCGTTGCCGATCCGCGCCCGTCCGTCGGCCGCCTTCTCCTCCCAGGCCTTTGCCAGAGGTTATGGATCCGCGTGCACAGGCTTGCACGCCCTTGTATCGCATATCATCGTGGAACGTCTCTGGAGAGTACAGCAGGCTTCAGGCGTGGGACAGGCAGAGTTGGTAGCGCGTCGAAGATTCAGGACTCCGTCCGGGGATGTTCCACAGGGTGGTGCTGAGAAAATTCACTTCTTCCCTGCTTATGAATGCTGACGGATACCGAAGCCGACCGGGGTAGATACCTCTGGCTTCAGAAAATATCTCGTATCCGAGTCAGAAACGCAAGACACCCTCCCTCGCGGGGTGATGGATGATCCCGGGACTATTCTAGAGGGCAGTTCGAAGGGCCAGTGGGGGCTGATGAAAAATGTACCGGGAATACAAAGCACGGGTATCATCGACAAACCACGAGGCTAAAGAGGAACGAACAGCCTGGCGTCTTTGACCCAGCTGGCCCCCCATAGGTGACCACAGATTGTAGATCGGGCATCTCCGTTGCCCGTGGATCGCCGAGCCCCTCGATCCCGTCAATCCGCCGTCCAACCGTCCCTTCTGTTTGCACGGAGTATCGCTAATGAGTCGGGCCGGGGCCGATGAACCGCGAGCAAGGACGGGGGAGGGCGAGGGCGCGGGATATAGGACGCCCTCAAATCCTGGCCATCAAAGCTAATATAATTATTGCGCGTAGGCCGCGACGAGCAAACGGCTCAGGGATACAATCAGGACAATCAGCATGATTGGCGGTCTCAAGTGTACACACGAGGAGCACGGCCGGCAAAAGCTTTTGGCCGCGAACCATGTCACGTCGTCGTGCCATTGTAGTCTTCCTGGCCGAGCAACCGTGTCTTCGCGCGTCCCTGTCCGAGCTGGGGACCGACTGCCCGCGTACTGGCAAGAGGATAAGTCGAGGTGGCGATAAGTGGTCGAGAGCGCCGGATGCGAACAGTGGTGAACGTCCAATCGAGAGGGTAACGGCAAGATTGCTCATGGAGGCATTGAAACCTCCCTCCCTGGGTGTCCCCGGGACTCAGGCGACCAAGATGGATATTTCTCCAGGGCGTACACGCGGGATGATAATCCTGGGAAGCCCCGACTTAGGAAACGATAGCCGCAAACAGCCTGCCGCGACTTGTTGACAGTGACGGGAGGCCGCAGGGCTAACGAATCGAGGGTGTAGTTGTCTCTGAACGGGTGGGCTCGAGCGTGGAGCTTGATAGGAACAGGGGGGGGGGGGGGGCGCGTTCTCATCCTCCGCGTGTTCGCCGTAGAAATTCGATCCTGTCGGCCTGCTCGGCTCGCCACCGCCGACCACGTTCGTCGCAAAGGGATTCTGGAGATTCCCTGCGAGCAAATCCCAGGGCTTGTTTACGCAGCATATTTGCGCTGATCGATCCATCCGTCCTGCGCCTAATCGAAGGGACGCTTAATGGGATTTGCCGTACAAGGGAATAATTTCCTTAGCATGGGAACCGGCCTACCGCGATCGATGCCATTTGCCACCTGCGTTTGATTAACACCGCCGCGTAACACGGCACGGTTCCCCCGCTAAATCGCTGATTTACCCCGCGATTCTGCAGCTTCAATGGCGCCCGTACCTTTTCGCTGATCCCTTACCTCCGTTCCGTTAGAGTTTTCGAAGCGAAAGCTCGTCGCAGGTCGCTCTCGTCTGTGCGAAGAAACGGAATCGGACTTGTCAAATGGAATAGACTTTGAGCGGCCGGGCTCAAAGCCTTCCGATGGCGAGTTGTCGGTAGTCAGAGGTTAATTAGAATTTCGGAACGCCGACAAAGGACCTGGACTCATACCTCTGTTGCCGCACAACAGTGCTAGCTCCGTTAAATTCCGCCGAAGTACATCGGCATGAATTTTTTAAGGCTCCATTCACGCAGCGACCGCGCTGTAAGCGCGCCGTTCACGAGCGCTTGGGAGCGACGGAATTTCGAAACTTTCGCTTCCCTCGTATTGCACGGGCCGGAAACAAGTTTTGCATTTTTGACAAGCCATTTCGAAGCACTCGCTAACCCCCGCCGTTTCACCGTTGCCCGTCGCGGCGCGACATTTTTCCCCAGTCATTCGAAAGGGCAGTGATCCAATCAGACTTCGCTGCCCTGCGCGAAACCGCGATTCGACCAGAGTCTTGCGAACAATCGAGGCACCGACATCGCCCGGGGCGCGAGTTCCGCGTTTATTAAAATCTCTCGCCACGTTATTGTCGTCCAATTAACGCGCCGGCCTCGCCATTGTCCCCGGCGCATGTACGACTTTGTTATTAAAAAAACACTGGCGGCTGTTTGTTCCGAAATCTGTTTGCGAGCAGAATAGTGGGGGACATTACGTAACCCGTGTCCGTCCGGAGGGCGAATACCGAACCGCGTTGAAAAATGCAACTTGCAGTAATTGGCCGTCGTTGGAACGCGCGCCGTCCGCGACACGCTCAGCTGGCGTTCAACAAGCCCCGAAACGCGGGAATTTCCGACGGGCGATCGGCGGTGTCGCGACGGGAAATGTCGGCCAGAACAAACAGGGAATAATCACGGGAGAACGAACGCTCCTTCACGCGTTCGATGACAATCATCCCCAACTGACAGTCCACTGAAAATTGACCAGCCGTGACTGACGATTTTCCGCTCGGCCCGCGATCGCCAGTGATCGCCGACATTCATTTCCCAGCGAGGTAGTATCGCAAGCGGGCAGAGTGACTTACAGGGGAAGTTCGGTTACCCGAGCATTCCAATTTTTTTGAAACTGTGCAGGTTTGTAGAAGAGCTCCATAGAAGTATCGGACAATTTTTCCTTTGAGCCCATTTTCGATTTTTTAGAATGAAAACACCCCTTAAGGACGTACTTCAGTAACATACAAAATAAGCGAAGATCTTTGAAAATTGAATCCTTATGCAATAGTAAAAACTCTCGCAAAATTTTAGAAAAATTGATTCGGTAGTTTTTAAATTATTTAACTTTCAGTTTAACGTGTATTCTTATGGGAAACGCAATATTGAGACAATATAACTACAAAATTTAGAGTGAAATAATAGGCCAATGTTTTTGAAATCTAGTGTACAGAAAGATCAAACACCGAACAAAATTGTCATAAAAATTCCGGACAATTGATTCGATGTTTTTTTTTTAGGTGGTGGCGGGAATATTTGAAACACATTTTTTCGTTTTGTTCCATATTCGTGGCAGTAAAAAGGAAAAAGCCTTATTAATATCTTGGAAATGGATTAACTTTCGGCTAAGATTGTGGGTGAAGTTCATCCTTAAAGGTTAATGTGTAATTTCCTATTTTCCAGTATATCTTAAAAATTATAGTAGATATAAAAAAAAGTTGTTATAAAGAAAATTGAATGGTTTTTAAGCTGTATAAAATTATGTAATGATTTTCCTGTTTATATTACAAATTTTAAACAATTTGATTACTTAGTTTTATGAAACATAAAAAGCCGTTAAGTTTGCATTCAAATACTTTGTTATATCTACCACAGTTTTCAAGATATACAAAAAAAAACAGGAAATCTCAAAGAAGAATCTCAAGAAGAACCAAAACCGGGCACAAACGAAAAATGGCCTAATATTGAGGTTCTCTACAAACCTGCACAGTTTCAAAAAAATCAAAACGTTCGGGTACCCGAGACTTCCAATTTGCGAGACTTGATCGTCAAACGAAACGCATTTAATTAACACACTTTGGCCACATTACGCAATCCACGTAATACAGGTGTCAAAGGGGAAAGTCAAAGAAGAAGAAACTCGCGGAGCACAGAGACCCAGTGCACAGGGTACGAGCAAACAGCAGCTAGTTAAACCGAAAGCTGCAAGAATACCTAATCGAGGGCTCGCCCCGGGCACCAGAAGTCTCGGAGTCGAGCGTTAAATAGAAGCTAAACTCGGGGATCAACAGCGAGCGAGAACTAATCGGGCGTATTTATCAGATTTCACGGGGATGGTTTATCCGCGGGGCGGGTGGCGCCCGAAGAGGGTGGGTTTAAGATCCGCGCGCCCTTAAGTAGCTGGCGTAGATGGACTGGCGTAAGTGGCGACGGCGGGAGGCAGCGGACTGGAAAGCGGCCGATAACCACGTACCGTGCTCAATGGGCGAATCCGAAATTTCGCGTGGCGGCTGGCAATTTCGTTTGGGTCGCGGCACCGAAGCTCCCATCGTCCTTCGCTATTTCCCGGGCTCCTCGGAATCGGATCTCCCGGGGCCGGTCACGTACCCGCGCTACGTTCCCCGCCGGCTTCCTGGACACGGTGTTCGTTTTTAAGGACGACAACGAGAAATTGCGGGGCTTTGAGCGACCAATTCGTGGATCCCCTCGGGCCCTCAGATCGCTTCCGGTATTGTCGGCCAAGTGATTCGTGGCGCGCCAAAGCTGTCCACGATTCGAGGCCGGCGAGCTCCGGAATGAAATATGTTGCCGTGAATCGTGACGGAGGAATCCCGGCTTTATTTATCAATTTCGCGATACTCGGGCTCTATTTGTTACTCGCGATACGGGGGATTCGCGAGACACTCTATAAAGTAACTTGGGATGCGAAGGTACATTCGAAGAAACGCGCTTAAGGATCTAGAAAAGAACCATGCATTCAACGTCTCTGTAATGACGTCCATTTGTGCCATAGTCGATCCCGTGATTCACGCGCTTCTACCCCTGCATCTGTCTTCTAGAAACAGCGGAATAAGGGGTGGAAAAGTCGCAGCTGGAAAGTGGACAAAACGGGATCCAAGGGCGGAAATGGCTGCGACGAATCGTGGACGGTGGGAGTTTTCCGTGAATGCGTGGAAAAAAAAGGCAGGGGTCCGCGGCGAATCTGTGCGCGTCGCACGCGATTTTACGGTGCGGATCGCGCGCTCGGTGGGCTCCGTGACCGTGCTGGGAGGAGTCGGACACGGGGCGCGAATTTTCAATACGATTAACGCCTTCCTTTTGCCGCCGTTCCTTTCCTTTCGCGGAGGACAATGCCGGACCCGTATTATGCACGCTCTTTTCGGCGACGCAGCGTTGCGTTGCGCCTCTCGGCCGCCGAAATCTTCCGCTGCGATCTACCACGATGGATCGACTACCTGCCGCGTCGTTCCAGGGTGTTAAGGTGCGTTCGGCAAGCTCGTGCGTAGCCAGCCGAGCGCCCGTTCCCTCTGGAAATACAATTTTTAGTGGAATTATGAGCGATGCGGGTGAGTATCAGTCTCTATTCTGCCGTGGTAGGGGGCGTCGTGTATTCGAGGCTAGCTCTGAATGTGATTTCACCAAGACGCGAGTGTGTCTCACAGTTTGCAGCGTCACGGGGAGGGGCGCCATTTATTTAGCGATACAGGGAGAGATTTCGAAAATAGGTAGCATCGAATGAAGGAGAAAGAAGGTATTAGTAAATATGAAGACAAATTGCTGGTTCTGCCGTGACGTACGGCCCTGCCGCCAGCGGATACCAGGCTCCCCTGCCAAGAGTAGCAAGTCACCGCTTTTAAAGGGCTGAAAGGCGATAGAATGGAAGCTTCGATAAAGGGATTTGAATACAGAGAACTATCAATCGGCCCGTGATCTGTTCTCCGAAGAGCTGCGTGTGTTTTGCCCGTAATTGGCGACAGTCTCTCCCACCTTGCGACAGCTTAAACGTCCGAACGTCTGGCAGGTGGAGTAATGACGAGGATTAACAATGCAACTGCGCGCCTCGAAGGCGCAAAGCTTGGTGTCCGCGACGTGTACGCGAGGCGGGAATCTCTTCGAGGCGAAATGAAAATACGTCTTTAAGGAAGGAATACCGTGGATCCATGGTGATCCTTTGTCGCCGGGCGGAGCAGCGGTTGCCAGGGTTATGAATTCAAGTTCGCTGGCTCTCGAGGAGACGAAAATATTCTGAAATTTTAATTAACAGCGTTAGCCGGCCAAGCAGACCCTGGCTTCATTGTTTTCCGTACAATGGGTACATCGGGGAAGCACCGCTGAGAACTTGCCGAGCGAATTCGGTGTGTACCTACCACTGCGCCGCATCCTCGCGGGTTCGTTGGCGATCCCTTCGCTGAATTTCAAATCTTCCGTTTGTACGGAAAGCGAGGAGGATCGACCGTTTTTTCGAGCCTCGGATGCCTTCGGCGTTATCAGCCTCTCCGAGTTCCGGGGGCCACGGTGCTTCAGAAGCTACGCGTTCGAAGTTGTAAATTTGAATAGAACCCAGCTCCCCATGTTCTTAGTTGTCTTCCTTGGAAGCCCGACAAATTCGGAGAAGGCTCCAAGTTCCGAGGCTACTACTCAAGAATCTGGGGTTCCTTTTCGAGAAGTAACAGTTGCTTAGGTCTTGCTGTGAGACACCTACGCCTTCCGCGGATTGGGAAGAGGCGTCTCGTTCCCATCGCTAGCCTTGCGAGGGGCCCCCGCGGTTGGCGAGCACGATCCAATATGCATGCATGCAACTGCGATACATACATATATGCAGCAGGTCCTGGCGTATACATTACACGTGCGGGAGCCACCTACCGTGCGAATTCTCGCAGGTGTCAGAAGGGTAGAGGGCCGAGGGGTACGTAGGTGGACCGATAGCATCGTGACTCGCGGTTCGTGGAATGCCTTGGACCATCTCCACCGGTGGCGGAAGCGTTTGATTCCTCCTGTTCGTACGCCTGTATTAGGTGTAGCTGCCGCGTTGTAGGGGGCCGCACAATGCCCCTCCGGTTCCCCTCTCGATCCCGCGCGGAACACGTGGTCGTCCTCGCGGCGGAAAGGATGGCACGCTGTCGTAGGCAACGGCAAGCACCGTTACCGCCCGTCGTGAGTCCAGCTGCGCCGCAGGCTTTTAGCTCGAACAAATTGGAACGTCCGGGATATCGCGGCGAACTATGAAAACCACACTAATTTCCAGGCCCTGCCCGGTATCGGTGATTATGCTCGTGGGGCCCCCGTCGCGCTCGATACCCCGAACCCATTCACCCACGTGCCGCGGTCGGCGACTTCTTCCCGCTCACGCACGGCGAGCCCTGGAACCCTGATTCCTTATCAGAGCGGTCGGGTAGCTCCTAGCCCCGGGGCTTGGATCCCTTTGACCGCGCTATCCGAAGCTTCCAGCCGGTTTGAATTACTCCCGGAATTCAAGGGCTCGGTTTTCAGTGTCCTCCTTGCAAACGATACATTTGTGCGGGGGTATTCTCGAATGCCTTCTACTGGAATCCTATTGAAAAGGTGTGATACAAAGACGGTACGGTGTCCTTCTCCAACGGAAATCTGTTGGGAGTTAAACGCGCGCGGGGCGTCAACGCCGGACGGTCGAACCCTTTGATACCATTGAGTCGCGGGGAACACGAGCCGACACCGTTCCCACTCGGTGAAACTGAAGAAGGTTCGTTAGCCGGCGGGTGTCATTCGTCGATCTCCTGCCGTCCCGTGGCGTGCACAATAAGGAGCTAACCAGCGGAAGCCTACAGGTACAAATGCTTCCGCAACAAGTTCGGAGTCCGCCTCGCAGCGGCCAGTGCGCAAACATCCCCGGCTGTTTGCGAAACAGAAACCCAGGTGGCCTGTCACTTCGTAGCCGCGGGCCCGTTACGTGCGCCGTTTCGAAACTCGAAAGGGGAACCTGTTCGAAAACCACTCTAATTTTCTCCGATGACTCCTCCCCTCTTTCTCCCCGCGCCACGTCGAAACACGCGACCGCAAGATATGAAACACCGCGGTGCCCATAATCGAGCGTGGCCAGCGCGAAATTGGGAGGTAAACGATGCACAACAATGCCACAGATCCGATTGCACCTCGATTGCTGCAGCTTTCAAATTGAAATCAGTCTCACGAACTCGTCGTTCCGCCTCTCCCCTCGGTCTCCGTCATTAATTTTTTGCGACCGGCAGGGGGGGGGGAACCGTGCTCGGATCCAGGCGTCTTCGCGAAACCGATGCTCCAGCTTCCGCGTTGCCCGGGACCGAAGCGTCCGTCGACGTTTCTGGGATTTCCGGGCGCAAGAAAGATCTGTTTTCCAGTTATCCGTCTTCGGAGACACAATTAATCGGCCGATCGAGGAAAAAGCCGAGGATAGTGTCATGATGCCCGGCGGCCGTCGAACCGATGCGTCCTTTCTTCGCTACCCTTCCTGTTATCCGTATTGATATCCACTCGGCACTGCCACGGAGAAAGCAAAGAGTTTTTCACATCTGCCCGCCGCGCTTCGCTGCGCGCGGTACGCTCAATCTTCTGGATGGACGCTTGTTTCATCGGTGAATCGATAAGGCAAAAACCACTTCGCCGAGGGAACCTGTCCACGGTTTTAAACGAGAGTTGGCGCTTCTTTCGACGGCAGGCCACGCGGAGGAGACTCGACTACACATTGCAAGAAAGCTTGATGAACCATGTTTCGAGTTCTCCCCGGGGAGGCATTAATTGGCGCGCCTCGGGAAACTGCGCTCGGAACCGGCGCAGCCCTGAAGCGCGGCTACATCGATATTCATAAAAATTTCATCCTTCTGTGCATCTATGCAAAGTCAATCTTCCAGTCAAACGCTCGTCTCATCGATAAACCGATAGAAATGGGGACCACTCTATAAAGGGAGCCCCTACTATCTCCCCGAGTATCCAGCATCTCAAAGGGAAAAAGACACAAAGAAGATACGAATAACGGGTACCACTGTACAGAAAGGAGCCTCGATGATCCTCCTGCATCCCCCAAGAGGGTTCCGCCGAAATATTCGATAGATCGCCTGAGACGATAGCGGAGCGTCACGCGAGGACGTTCTTCTATGTCACCGGGACTGACCGCGTCACGACTCCGCGATCGACCGAGCGGAAAAGCCAAGGAACGGGGCCGGCTTTATTCGGTCCACCGGCCGGGGAGCAGATCTACGCTCGCTCGCGACGCGTATTTCGCAAATCCCTGTATTGTAAACTGGTTAAAAACGGTCGAGCAAAGTACGCAGGCGCGCCCCCCTCTGGCCCCGATCACGGTGACACAATGCTCGAGAGAATCGTCGAGGTCCCGTTTACATAACCCGGCATCTGTCACAACTGTTTATGCCGCGTGGACCTAGATTCGTTTCTAAGGCGGCCTTAAGCTGTCGTTGCTTTTGTAACGCGACAATCGCACAATGTCCCCATGCTCTAGTCACGCTCGAGTGCCTCGGATCAGCAAACACGCATCCTCGTTTCTTAGTGACCCAGGATCGTTCCCTGGCCCCCTCGTGGTACTTCGTCCTCGAGACGCTGGGAAGACGAATTCCTCGGCCGTTGGAACGCAGGAGCGAGAGGTTGTGACGAACAGTTTATCCCTGGCGCTGCGATTATGAACTTGTATACTGACAAGGGAGGATCCCTAACTCGAATATTCAAGAAATTATGTTTCAATTTTGTACAGCCGCCATTTTGTCACAAAATAATTTTTCCAACATCGAGCCCGATAACGCATAGATAATTTCATATATTATCTAAAAAAAGAAAGGATGCTCCTGCACCGAGCTGCGGTTGTCACTGTAATGCGCCTACAAAAGGGACGTCTCGGGCATCGCCTATAACTCACAAACCTTTCAATACTGTGGACCACAAAACGCACTGAAATATCCGTAAGATGTACTCTTTCGAATAGACTAATATTTAATAATAAAAGTTTATCGGGTTTTCTAGAAACGTTGGGGATATGTACTAGAAGATATGTAGATATGTATTACGCAATTTTTCTCTCCCCAAATTCACTATTTAACGGCTATTTTACGATTTTGTTTTATAACTCGCGAACTGTAAGAGCTGTAAGTTATCAAATGGAAGTTCTAATTAAAAGAAGCAGGGGCGTCCGCAGATTTTTTTCTAAGGGGCGGTAACTTTGGGATGATGGTAAAGAAAAATATACCCCTCTTGCTTTTCTTAACCCATTTTATAGTGCAAATTTAATTAAAAATTTAGAACCGAAATTTAAAAATATTCACTTTCTTAATATAAAACTTAATAAATCAGTTATAATAATAGATCAATTTTGAAAAATGAGCGATTTATTTCTCAAAACCCAGTGTGTGGGGGGGGTGGCAACTGCCCCTTGGAGGGGGGAGTTGCCCCTCCCCCCCTGCGACCGCCTATGAAAAGAAGTTACTTTTATCTAAAAACCTTTTTCCACCTTTCATTGTTAACGAGTTATAACACAATATTGGAAAATAGCCGGATTTTCAGGGGTTACTTTCACTCCCTTAGAGTAAATTTGGGTAGAAAAAAAGATTGCATAATACATACCTATACATCCTCTAAATATCGCGAAAGTTTCATAATTTTTAGAATTTCCGGATTGAGGATCTTCCCTTGTGAGAAGGGCAGTGGCCCTGACACCCCCCAAAGAAAACGATAAAAGGAGATTAATGTAACCAGCACTGAAGTAATTCAAAAGCTTCGTAAAAAGATAGGAAAACTGGATTTCATTCTTTGAAGAAATTTTCACATTCACCTAATTTTACTAAATTTGCATTAATAATATTCTGATCCCTTCAACTCAGCTCCCCTGAAGATTAAATCCTGGGTGCGCTACTGGAGAAAGTAGTAGTACTAAAGCGGAGTTGATCTGAAGCGAAGTAAGGTCTGGGCACGGATATCACTTCCGTGTCAGTACCGTTCCTGCGTGTGGGAGCGTAGAGGATCTCTTCTTACCACTGGCACGCTGGCACGGAACTGATAAGTGTGCCCAGACCTTTAGAGTAGCGCTGCAAGCTGTCACTTACACATACATCCACAGCTCAGCTCTCGTAAAAAAATGAATAGACTAACGGTAGACATAAAATAAGCAAAATAAAGCCACCGGCAACGGTTTCTGGACCCGAGAAGTAGAAACTGGTCCAAGCCAAGTGGTCCATCGGCATCGGGGCACGTATGTACGCGGCCGTTTTGATCCAGGACTAGCTTTACTAAAGCAAATGGTACACAGCGGACGGATTGCCGGTCAAATTACAGGCTCGACGATCCCATATATATATCCTGACCACGTACGGATAGGCAGAAGGAGTTACATGGTAACTGGTAGAATGCAACGGCTGCGCCAGGCTTCGTTATATCGCTAGCAGCGTGGCATTACGTCACAAAGAAACAGTCGGCGAACAATGACACGTAACTCGAACGTTAAATCCGCGGACGGCGGCGTCGAATAAAATACACGCCAGCCACTGGGTCCTCTGGGGCTGGACAAGATAAAATTGCTTATCGCGAGAGTCTTCCAGCGGCTCTGAAATTATCTTCCCGGGGAACGGCTAAATCTCTGAGGCTTGATTCACGATGGCAGTTCAAGCCTGATCAATTTTATTCTTAAGCATCGCTAATGAACGTTGCATTTAAAATACCCTACCTTGGAAGACGCAGGTCGGGCACCGGGATCACTGGAGGGTGTCGCTGCATGATCGATAGTCGGACGGAAACGCCGCGAGTTACGCGAGCCCGGAAGCTGCAACTTTTACCCCTGAATTCCAGGGAGAATCGACTGGTCGATGGAGCGATGCCGCCTCCGAAGGATGCCCATGGCTGGTCCTGATCGATCCCCCGTCGTTCGCCGTGGCTCGGCTCGCGAGTACGTGCATAACTCGCCGCAGAAACGCATAACTTCCGTCGGGCTGGCTGGAGCGACGGGAGCGCGGGGAGGGCGCCCAGTAAATATGAGTTAGCCATCGAAACGACTGCATTAGCGTTCGCGGCGTCGTTCCGCGGGCGCGCACTTCCGGCGGCGGAACGGTCCTGGGACCAGCAGACACCGTCTTCCATTACTTCGCCGCGGCAGAAGCCCGCTGCGCGGCCCTGTTTTATTTTTACGCGGCCCGCTTTCCCACGGCGAGCGTAAATACCAATACGAGAAAAATAACGCGCTACGTGGCAACTTATTACGCCGAATATTGCGCGGCCGGCTAATAAGAACCGCGGCCCCGGCTGTTCCTCCTCGTTTTTTCATAATCACCGGCACCGGTGCCTCCCCACCTTTCTCTCCGCCTGTTCCCCTGTCGTTCTCGCGACTCTCTCTCTCTCTCTCTCTCTCTCCCCACCGTTGGCTCGGAGTCGGGCTAGCCCCCGAGTCTCGGCGAGGCCGGGGAACGCGATCGTCATTTGCAAGGGTAATTGGAATAGAATAAACGAGCCCGGTTTGGAGTCGGCGTTATTGGATTGTCGAGGAGCGAGCGGGACCGGCTGAATTCACGGCGAGCCGAATTGGCTGGTGGCGGACGATCGACGCCCTGCCGCGATGAAATAATCTCCACCCTTGGTCGCGATAATTCTCGAAGAAATCAAGGAGGGAGTCTGCCTCGAGTCGCTCGATGATAGTATTTTCGCGAGCATTCGCGCGCAGGCTTGTTGGTCTCGTAATAACGGCACCGAGCTTGGTAATTATGCGGGGACTGTGCTGCTACTCACTTTTATCATTTTTGTTTTTCTTTTTTGATTCGACACTGATGCGCGGTAGTTTTGCTACACGTCACAAGGGGGATGGTTCACCTCGGTTCTCCGTTAGTGTTTTATTAATCCTGAATATTGTCTGTTTGGCGCGAGCCTCCTCGAATAGCGGGGCGCTCTCGTTGCCGAGGAGAAAAGTTCACGGATTACTTTGCCCATTCGTCCTCCCGTCGAGTCGCGGCTTTTATATTTATCAGTGGCGCAGCGCCGCGGAATATTTTCATCGCGCAAAAAGGGGACTCTTGTACTCCCGCGGGTCGTGTAAATACTAATATCAAAGAGATAGCGGCTTGATGTCCGGCGGTTACAGCCGCGGCGACGTGTTGCGTCGAATATTATCCCGACTTATGTCCCTCTCCCGCTCGTGTTCCCGGCGCTCCGCGGCTCAGTGAACGGTAATGGAACGGAGGAAACAAGAAGAGGATAACGTCGTGTCTTACGACTCCTCGCGAGAACGCTGTTTATCTTTCCGGATAAACTCGACTCGGAGAACGGTCCCCACGATCCTCCTCCGGGGATAAAGCAAACGAATCGGTAGCTACTTCCCTTTACTTGGTGGAATGAGAAGGAATCAATCGTTCCTCTTAAAATCAATTGCATTCTTAATTATCCGGTATTACGTTGAAGGAACTGTTGGATTACTAAGTAGGTTTGGTATAATTATAATTTATCTTTATCTCTACAGTCGAACCTTGATGACTCGAATCTCAAGAGAAGGGAAAAAATATTCGAATTATATAGGTTACGGCTTATCGAGTTTTCGAGTAAGGGAGGTTCAACAAATGAAAATTCGATTTATAGAGGCTTTGTACGACTGTTAATTTTTCGACTTGTGAAGCTGTAAAGCAAGACAAATTCAAGTTTTAAAGGTCAATTGCTTATTTTATACTTGTAATCAAATATACTTACAACATATGTACTACATATATACCTACATATGTAAAAATAATTAGAAGACACATTTTATGCTGGAAATATTACTCTTTATTACATATTAAAAAAATTGTGATTTTGTACTGTGCTAGTCTTTTAGTGTATTGTAAATCAATAGCATTTTCAATCGTAAATAATGCAGGGAAAACATCTTCTTCAATATTTTGATATCTTTCTATGAAATTTCGTAATACATATGTAGGTAGAAGTAAACTTCGACTTGTAGAGGTCGGAGTTCTTCTAAATTCGAGTTGCGGAGGTGAAATACATAATTTAACATGCAAAATATAGTTCGAGTTAAGGAAGTTCTATTTCAAGATGTAGAGCAGCGTTGCCCCGATGGGCGGTCCGAGAGTACGAGCATTCATCGCGCTTTCCAAAGCTCGCGTGGAAGGGGGCGCTCGAAACCAATGACGTTGCGGGCATGTAACGGATGGGGAAAAGTCTAGTAGCGTGCGTGTAAGCTCGTTCCCTGAAATCAACATGTAACCGTTACATGCTGATTTCATTGCAGTTAAATTGATTTGATTTGTGGTTATAGGCTGATTTCAAGTCGTTTGGATTTGTGGTTGTGGGTTATATTTATCGACGACTGCGTAATTTTTTAAACCCCTGGGGTGGTGTCTTTTTCCTCATAATTTTGTATTCTCATCCAAACTACGTATGCCTGCAAAGTTTCAAATCTATTGGATAGTTGAAAGTGGGTTAAAATTGAGTTTCTAGATTTGAACTAAACAAACATACATACAAACAAACTACATGCACACTACTAGAGTTTTCCCTATCCCTTACACGTCCGCAACGTCATTGATTTCGAGTGCCGCCTTCCTCGCGAGCTTTGGAAAACGCGATGAATGCTCGAACTCTCGGACCGCCCATCGGGGCAACGCTGACGTAGAGGTATTTACAGTGGAGCGGAAGGGAGTGAGGAAAATTTTCAACTTACAGAGGTTTTCGATATATCGAGGTTCGACTGTAGCTGCGAACACACGTGTTCACACTGAAGATTTCAATATTCCAATGAAAATGAGAACAAAAATCACACAAGAGGATCGTAAATATACATGAAATGGCATCGCGACATCCATTTATATATATACATTCGTTAATTGTCACACAGGTGTCGCGATTATTACCTATAATTCTATCAAGAACTCATCATTCCAAGACATCCTTACCCAGAAGTCGCTCTAAAAAAATCTACTCACTGATTCAAGACACGTCGGACGCGACGATTATCGAATTACCCCCCGCTGCGCATGACTCCTGCGTCGTGCCCTTTCTCGGCGGTGATTCGCAGAACGGCTCGCCATTTGCTTACACAGGAGCCGTATTTTTCTCTACGGCGCTGGGAGGTCGGGGAAAAGAAATATAATTCAATCTCGCGTCGCGCCGCGGACGAGGGTCAAAGGGTGGCTTGCATCTGCCGCCTCCCACGAGATAGATCTCGCTAATTCAGCTGCACTCTGCACTCCGTATATACGGGGCTCTTTAACGCCCCGAGGGCACACCTACCGTCCGGTACCTACATAATTTACGGGGATTAAAAAACGCGAAAAAGTTAATCAGTCGGCTCCGTCCGCCCCCTCTGGCCCCGTCCTGCGCACCCCCTGGAGCTCTGGCCACCACCTGCTAACCGTGTACCTCGCCATCCGTTCGCGTTCCTGCCCCAGCCTCCGCTTCTTCGTCCCTCGCTCCTCGTTTCGACCCTTCCCCTCCTTCCACTGCTCCCCTTTTTTTTTTTGCCTCGCGAATTCACTTTCGCCTTCCCCAACGACAGCCTTGGACGCTGCCTATTAGCGGCTGGGAGCCCTTGTTATTTATCGGGCCGACGTCTAATTAACAGGCCGCTGGGAGCCGAGTCTGTCGCGAGATTAGAATTTACAAGGACGAGATCCTCGCTGACCGAGGGTCGCGTGATCGCTGGACATTGGGACCGTTTTCGCGGAGCCCTCGGGTTCGTCGTATGTAATAATTCAGCCGCGGCTCGATCTTCTTCGAAGGTCGTTCGATTTTCAGCGATGCTTTCTTAAAACGCGAAAGGAAACGCGGGCGCAGCGATGCTCAAGTTCTGACATTTCTTTGCGGAGAGAGGCGGTCTCGCTTTCGCGTTAAGCTTCTTGCGCGTTTAAACGATATGCAAAGAACGGAAACAGTCATGTTGACAAGAATGCCGGCGGTTTTTTACCGAGCGAGCACCACTTTGCATGGGGCGAACAATGACGATCGATCTTCGATGAGATCTGCCGGAGGAGACACGGAAGAGGCGTGGACGGAGGAGGTCGCGACTCGAGGACCATACAGCTCCGCGAGGCTCGTTTGTAAAACAGGGTCTTTTTTACTCGTGACCCGAATCAATTACACGCCCACGGGGATCGAACGGTTCAAAGTGCTCGCGATAGATGAGTGGCATTTATTTATTCGTACTGCTATCGGGGTATCGCCGTGCAACCTTTAAACTTTGTCCGCGGCACTCGAGTACAACGAAGCTACTACATAGATCGCAGAGGGCAGTAGCTCTCCGACGGAGGAAAACTTTCGACTGGCGACAAGTGGTTGCCGAGGGAGAATTTCGAGTCCCGGGGTTGCTCGAACGCGTCCCCGAAGAACAGAGATCGAGACGTGATTTCGTTCTCAAACTTCCCGGTATCGTTCGACTACGTGGCACGCTTCGGACCGAGTTTCGCGCGATTGGCAACTCAGTGTCCATAATTGAACGTAACTGAATGCGACGACTGTTGAAAGCTTCAGCAATTTGTGAAAGAGCAGTGTTAATAAATAAATACTCTATAATCTGTTGAAGGGGTGATTTGCAGTGGGATTTCAACCAAGACCTGATCTAGCTCTTCCGTTGCTCTAAGCAGAAATGATTTTTACCGCCTTCATATTGAATTATGAATAATTATTTTAAAATATAATTCTTTACAGTGAGTGAACTTTTTTGTGGGCATTTGTTGAATAAGGAGGTAGGAAATAGGTACCTATTTTTTAACCGTCTTCAAAAAGGAGGAGGTTATAAATTCGATCCGTTTGTATTTTTTATATTTGTTTTTTATTTTGATGATCTTTTTTTTATTCGGAAGAGGGCGATACTACAATGGTCCAATCCTACACTGCATCAACATTGGCCTATTATTTTGCCAGTTCTGGTTAATAATAAAGACTATTGTCACCTAATTATTATTATTTTATGTACGTACGCGCATATCTCCACAGCATGTTATATCAATATATATAAAACTAAAAAGTAAAAAATAAGAAAATGTAAAAAAATTAAAACCGACTTCAAAAAAATAAAATTGCAGGAAAAAGTTAAAAATAATTTTGTTCTTTATTCAATCTACGACTCCCATATTGTTTTAGTCGGTCACTCATCCTTTGCACTGTGTAAATCTGGCGCCGACTTAAAAATGATGAGAGTCGTAGATTAAATAAGGGAAAAAAATTATTTTTTACTTTTTAGTACAATTTTATTTTTTTGAAGTCGCTTTTCATTTTTAAAATTTTTTTTTAAATAAACAAAAGATTTAACGAGTGAAACAAAATGACCTATCCCTAATATAATATCTAATAATTACTTAGGTGACTTAAAAACAATTTATAAGTTTGATACTAAATTCAAACATGTATTATTCCCGACTTTTTACCGTTTTTTAAAAAAGTTTCACTTCTTTATTGATTTTAATTTTCTCTTTCTCCCAATTCTGCCGCACCCAGAGCCGCTCTGGGTGCCCTGCGTGCGCTCCCTAGATCGGGCCCTTATTCCAACTGAATTCGAGGTCGATTTACAGCAACGATCATTGAGTAAGCGACTCGACACTCCAATTTCAAGGGCAGACTTTTATTTAACTATCTCCAGGGCGAGAACATGGCCGACGAGCGGCCAAAGCCGGATTATTAGTCAGCTTCGCGGAGAACGCTCGAAGACAGGTCTAGCGTTCGCCCCCCGCGGCTTAAAGACGGATCATCCTGAAATAAATTTCCGTTCACCGCGACGGCCCGTTTGCCACAGCCGACTGGTTCTTCGGGCCGAGAATTTACTCGAGATTACGCGGAAATTTCGGTAGCTGTAACCAACGATCGGAATTAGCGAGGTGGGGGAGGGGGTCGTACCTTTGAGCTGGACGCGATAGCCATTTTCCTCGTTCTATTAAATTCCTGATACGCTTCCTCCCCTTCGCTACCCGCCCCGGTAGCGCAAGGTATACACACCCCCGTCCGTTACTTCGTCGATAGACAGGAGCCGAAGCTACCTCGCTGGCAAAGAAATCAAAAGGTCATCGAGAGGAGGAAGAAAAAGGCCGACTGGCAGGAGACACCGCCGAGAAAGGGGGTAAACGAATAGAAAAGAGACAGGCCAGGGCCAATTACTTCCGCCCAGTTACACTCGACGTAATCCCCGTTAAACTGTTTGTCGAATCATATTGAATTACCTACCTCGGGGCACCGATCCTTTGTGCCGGAGGCCTGAGGGATCGCCGCTCAGATTAGATTAATTCGGCTGATTTTATTAGGACGTTTCCACCGGCTTGGCGCGGCACGCCCCGATGGAACAAGGGGGTCAGGCCCCTCTGCCCTCCCCCCTAGTGGATTTCTTCTTCCTCTTGTTCTCCTACATCCACTTCCTCCCCCTCCACCCCGATCTCTTGCCTATCCGCCGTCTACGTCCCCCGTCGGCCAGGTGCTCCGAGTTTGTTCTTTATCTTAAGGACACGGTGACATTCCCTTCGTGGAAATCTCATTTCGACCCACCATACAGCCAGCTCTCTTTTTACCTCCGGTTTAAACCTCCAGAAATTAGTACCGCTTTACGGTTGCTTGCCCGTCACCGTCGTCCTACCCTAGATCCTTATTCAACACGCGCGCATCGCCGGGCACACGGACGTGCGTGCGTGTCGCGCGCCCTTCTAAACCAGTCCCGGCAGTACTTGCAGGTAGCCGAAACACCCCGAGACTCGGCCTCCGGGGACCCGCGGTCTTTATTCCACGTTTATCCCGCGACAATGCACAAAGCCTCCCCTCGTTGCGTCCGTGTGCGCGCTAGTCGGTCCGAAAGGACCTTCCGCGGAAAAGGATAGCCGCCAGAACGATCCGTGACGAATAATTTTTACGCTAATTTCCAGACGCTTCCAACAGATGTCCCCGGAATGGGGTTGCAGGCTTCAGGGACGCAGCTTGGGACCGACCCACATCGACCTTTTCCGCTCTAATGTGGCCGCGTGCAACCGCGGGCCCCCTGATGGGATTCATGGACGCGTTGTTATTCGCGGTCGCTCACAGTCGCGACGTTCGAGAGCCTTTCCACTGGTTATTATCTCTTTCCCCTTTTTCGTGCAGTCGATCTGGGGAATATATCGTTGCGGGATCATTCAATTGCAGTCGGAGGCAGCCGTCCCTTTGACGGCGCGGAGATCGCCTGAAGGCCTTTAGATGGTAGAAATCGATGACTGTGGAAATTCCCCGATACAAGGTTTATTGGTTTAAACGAAGCGATTAATACACTTGCGAGCAGTGGCGCATTGGGGATTTAATCTTAGGGGGAGCCGTGTTGAACGGTTAAAAATATTGTTAGGAAAATTCATTCAATGAAAATTATTCAATTTCATATAATGCAAATTTGAAAATATTGATTAGGTGATTATAAAAATTTATTTTAAGATTAGGATCCAGTTTCTTCTTTTTACAAAACCCCTTCTTTGGAGGGTGCCAGGCCCCTTGGCCCCCCTCTGAGTGCGCCAGTGATCGCAAGCCTGAGAGTGTGTACATATTCCTTTCAATGTGCATTTTTCCAATCACGTCCATTCTCAACTAACAACCCCCAGACTCTGCCCCCCCCCCTCCCCCCGTGAAAGGCAGTTCAAAGAGGAAAAAATTGTTTCCGTCACAGGATCTTTGATACAACCGCGACGAGTACAACAGCGGGAAGAGAATTCGATGGTGGCTCGTGCGGCCGCGAACTACAAAGGGGCCACGCAATGGGTGGAGAACACACGGTTTCCGGTCCTCGTACCAAATATTTTCATATTCCATTCGCGACTGCTACTTTCCGTTCTCTCCCCCTTCCTCTCGTGCCGATACCAAAGGGTATTGGAATTTATAAGGAGGAAGGAAAACTTCGCCCACTCGGGAGGGGACCGAGCGAGTAGGTGAATCGGGTGGGGGTAGGTAGGTGGAAAAGCAATTTAAATTCCGATCGTTCATAAAGCCAAAGATCGTTCTCTCTCTCTCTCTCCCTCCCCCCATCGCGACCCTCTTCCCCCGTCCATGTTTCTTCCTTTCCTTCTGCGACTCTCCTTATTTTCAAGCCAAGCCGGCGAATGAACGCGCGCGACGGGGTAGCACGGTTAGAGGCATTAAACATTTGATTGCTCTGTTTGTCGCTGACTGATAAGGAGCGCGGAGAAATAGGGGAGGAAAGTTGCGCCGGTATTGTGCAGGGTGGTAAAAAAGTGTGAGCGCAAACTGCGGGGGTTGATGAATCTCGCCGAGATAAAAGGGGGCGCATAACTTTTCAAAAGTTTATGTACACCTAGGTAATCTTTACAGGCGAATGCACTACGGGCGGTAAGTAGTCGGAGTTGCAGGCATATCGCGGAGCTTGTAAAGGGCGAAATGAGTGGCAGAAAATCAGCGTTTAGAGTGGCAGAGGGAAGAATCGAATGGAGTCCGCTCGAACGACAGAAATTTCACGCCCGTTTCCTGGATCGGGCGCCCCAACCCGCTTACGTATTCCGAGGATTCGCGCTCGGGGCGTACCTCAAAGAACTTCCCTTTATCGACCGATCGATGCTCCTCCGCGGGAGGAAGTAGTTCGAAACCCACTTTCGCCGTCTTACTAGCTGTAGTCCGAATGGTAACCAACAGCTTACGTCGCCCACCCTTCGAGGCGAACCACCCCCCCCCCCCCGTCGCGAATGGCACAAAACGCGAATAAGGGAAAGGGGAACGGACGCGTTCCTCGCGCCACCTTCGACTTACGGGAAAGGGGTTGACGGGGAGCCTCGGAGGGTAGGGGAAATAGCGATTACGGTTATTTCTCGTGGGACACGCGCCGCCCCCTCGTCTCTGCCGTTGTTGCTAATGGATCACATCTCTGAATTTCCCTGACATTACGTCCCTCATGTAAGATTTAAACCTGGAGTCCGTTTCCAAGCGTGGAGGCTGCCGGCTAATCTCCACCGACTTCCACGGCAACTCCCTCTATCCTTCTCTTTTATCCACCCCTTCTCTCGTGCCCTAAACGTATCGCGTTTAAAGTACTTTTCGCGAGGGTAGCGAAGGTTGCCCGGTAAGAACGCGGTGAAAATCGAGGTCTGGCCCGAGCTCCCGTTCTCCAATTCAACGAGCGTCCTCGTCACAGTGGAACAATGGAACCTCGTGACCGATCACTCGATGCCAGAAAAAGCCACAGATTCCCCCGCGATCACCCGGTACGCGCATGGTCGCGGCCGTTCAAATTGGATTCAACGTCAGTCGCGATGATTAACCGCGTGCGCGGGGCTCGCGAAAGCGAATTAAAAGCGAAACTTCCGTCCCGTGGGGCTGGAGTCTGGGTGTAGAGGGCGAGGCCGTGGTTCCGCGGGATTGATATTCATAAATTCGCGCGGTCTCTCGCGGCAATCTCGATAATCGAATCGAGGGGGAACGGATCGCGTTAACTTTCCGGGTCTCACGGCGAAACGGCTGCGTCTTAATATTGCCGGGGTTTGAGGGGGAGACGAAGACAAAGGGATTAGAGAGACAGATACAGATGAGGGAGAAGGTGGGACAGGGGTGAGATGGGGCAGATTTCTTCTCCCGAAGGCCGCAGTTCCGTGGCCAGGCCGAGGGTAAGGCTCGTCGGATTTTCGGGCTGCGCCGAGCGATCTCCCGAGGGGGAAAGCGGGACGGGACGAGTTTCTGGCACTTTGCAGCTCAGCGTCTGTTGAATATTTGATCGTGGACCCTCCGTAGCCCGCGTTGCTCCCACTGCTCCCATGCACTTCTCTCTGACTGACTGACTGACTGACGCTGCACGCGTCGCACGCGCGCTCCTCAAGTGCATCGCGTCCTCTCGTTAGTGCATCGATCATCGGGACCATCCGACACCTCTGCGCATTCTAACTGGCAACGCGATAAACCGGACGTCCACCAATTCGTCGGAAGCTTTAGCTTTGAACAAACGAGATTACAAATCTCGATACGTTACGCTACAACTTCAGTTGAGTTGAAACGCTTCGGTTCGAGCCAAACCACTGTGCAGCCTCGTCGTCGTTGGCTACGCTGTGTTATCGAGAAGGATATTATACTCTGGATGAGAAATCTGTTGATACGTTCGAGTGTGTTAAATCGAGAAGCGAGGGAGATGCATTTTCTCGCTCGTTTGAAGATCGCGAGGGAAATTGTTTAAGAAATCCCATCGACGTCTCCTTTCTCTAGGCCACGCGATCGGAATTTATCCAACCGGGACACCTTGGAAGTGGAGGCTGGTGCGAGGCGATCAGCAGCCTCGCGATCTTCGAGCGCCGTTTCAATTTCAGACTCATCCCCGTCCGATCGGCTGACTTGGCGGTTTTCCGCGGAGCAGAGATCCCCGCTCCCCTGTTCCCGCGAATCGGGATTAAGAAAATTGCCCCGAGTAGACGGGGAAGGAGAGGATTCTGTGTATTTGGTTACATCTCAAGTTCGCGGGGAACTCGGCGCGCTCGTTCGACACTCCGCCGCTCTTGTTTTATTCAACGGGAGCCCGGTTTCCCTTGGATGGAGAATTAAGCTGTCTCCCCCGTGGAACAGCAGACGCTGCTAATTCCCCGGCAAACAAAGAACTCACTGGCAAATTCGAGCGATTACAAAAATTAAGGGAACGCCGAGTTGGTATCCGCGGACTTTCACTCTTCCGTCTCTTCAATGCAAATAAATCGAACCTAACCCAGATCTTGTAGACAGAAGAGAAATTAATCGTTCCAGCTTCCGCGCAAAAATAAAAACCGCCTCGTTTAGACAAGCATTTCTCTAATTCTACTTGCTTTGGGGTTGAAAGAGAGTACAAGAAACTCCGTTTCGAGTACGAATCCGCTCGCAGTCCTCTCTCCCTCGTCGCGCAGGGAACCCGCAGAAAGGGAAACGAGCCGTGGAACAGGGGCCGAGATGGTGAGACGGTGGACAGAGGGAATCGTTTCGTGGCTGCGCCGTTAATGAGGCCCGTTGTCGCGTGTCTGCACACTTACGGGCAACGACTACTGCCGCTCGCAGACCTGTCTCGCCGAGGCCCGCCAAGTAGATGAAGTACGTATGCGATCCGCCCCCGACTCCAGGCGTCCACGAGACCACTTTGTAACCGTCTCGCGTACAAAGTTCCTGGACCACCCGCTCGACATATTCATCGTGCCTTTAACCTCCGAAAGTCTTTCTCGGGGGCACGGTGCAGGGGAACGAGCCACGAGTTCACTGTGCCCCTTGCGGTTCTTTTCACCGATCATCCTCGATGAACAGCGCGACGGGATAGTTCTCGCGGTCCTTTGTCGATAGTTTCCCTCGCCTTTATCCAAGTTAATCGAGGCAAATGGAATCCCCGATAGGTTCCTAGTAATTCATCGTTTATTTACTTCGATCACTTAGTCTAGCCAAGATTTCCCTCGCGATGGGAAACACCCCACTTCCCTCAGGTTTTATCACCCCCGTTCAGGCCTCCGTCGACAAGCGAGATCGTTCACATTTCCCCGAAACTCCGCTCTAAACGTTCTCCACAGCCGTGGACGACGATCTCGAGAAGGTTGGAACCGCCGGGACGGTCGTAAGAAACAAAGACGCGGCTGGGTCCGAACGTAGCGCGGAAACTTGCCGGCGGCCAGCGGACGAGGGTAAACGAGACCCGCACACAGGCCACCGCGGTCAGAAACTTCTCGTGGAAACAGTCGATGGGAGGGGGAGTCTGGTCGATAATAAAGGCGGCTTTTCGATCGAAAACTTTTTTCATCTCGACGCCGCAGCCCACGGTATCGAGGGGGGTGGGTTTGGTAACAGGGGATGCCCCCCCAGCGGGGAACCTATTATTCGAGAGCATCGACGGACGTAAGTGTTGACAGATAAGCGAAAGAGCCCCCTGGACCAGCGTCGCTGGTAAACGGAATCAATGGTGAAAGGAAAACGCCGAACTCCCGCGGCGTTTTAATCAATCTCCTTCTCGCGCTCGTCCCTTTCCACCCTCTCCCATCTCCCGTCGCGTTTATCGGTCCTCTTCCTCCCCCCACCCTCGGCTGACCGCATCCCTCGATTTCCGTCTCCGTTCCCGCGAGAAACCGGCCCGCTCCGTATCTATCCCGCGGACGTGAATCGGAGAGCAAAGCCTCCCTCGCGATAGCAACCGCGCTCGAGGGCGCTGCCAGGGAGGACGAGACTCGAATCTCCCTGAGAGCCTCGCCACCTCGTAGTTTCCGTTGCTTCATTGATCTTGATGCGACGGGACAGTCGATTGAAGGCAGGGTGGCGGGATCTGATACGTTTCGAGGGTGCGAGACGATCTCGAGAGGCTGTCGAATAGAATGGGTCTTTATTTGGTCCAGCCCTGTGGTAGTTTGAAGGAAATCGGAGTGCAGAGCTGTCGGACGATAGTATCGATATACAGTCTGTGAAATTAAGGGCTTAAGGCTTTTTCAGTTAAGTTCCTGTTTTCCTTTTTATTCGCAAAAGAAGATGAAAACTTAGATGAAAAATCATATTATGCTTGACTTTGAGTAGCTGCCATTTTTTAAAAAAGAAAGTTTTTCAAAATCGCTGCCAATAAGTACTGGATTATAAGCTTAAGAATATTCGCGCAAAATTTTATTCAAATCAGGCCAGTAATCTCCGAGATATTTTTGCTACTGGAAATGCTGTAACTTGGGCGAAGGGGCTGCCATGGCACCATTTCTTAAGGTATCAAATTTCTTTTTCAAGAGAATACAGCTTCATTTATTCAGAACAAGATGTATCTCTTGATTTTTAAATATCGCGTTTCTTTATATAAAAAAAAAATCGTAAGAATGACTCCAGTTTCCAGTCAAATATATGTAACCCCTTAAGAGTAGCTGACTGTCTCTAAAATTAAGGGGTGCAGACTTTTCTCGAAAGAAGTCTCAGTTCCGAACCAGACGTTCGAAAGTGCGAATGAGCGAGACGGGCCGAGCGCCCCCAATTCGAGGCAACACTGTGTATGTATAGTTCTCGGTGAGATGGCTTTTAGGAGTCGTTTGCTAAGCGGGCAGAGTGGAGCGCTGTATCGAGCAATCTTTTTAGAAGCGTCAGGCTCGTGTTACACCACAAGCGGATTAGGAAGCGTCCTTTATTTATTCAGAGCACTCTTTCACGGGGCGCAAACGTTTTTTGCCACGGTTCTCCGTTCCCGGGGGCGCGACGGGGGGGGCGGAAAGAGGAGAAAGTAGGAGGCGGGCCGTGGAAGGCGAGACGGCTGGCTTTCACGATGGATAATGGGATGTTTTATGCCCGGGGATACGATACCCTGGTCACAATGTGTCCACGGGCAAGGCTGATAAATATTCAGCCCCGTCACTCTTCCCCCGGGGGAAAGGGGCGGAGGCGGGCGACCGGCCCGCGTGCTCCCAGCTCTTGATCGATCACTGGCGAAACGGGAGTAGCCACCCCGGAAAATGACTCGACTCCACTCGGGGGGCAATAGAAGAAAGCTGTCATAGCCGCAGTAATTTTTCAGGCCGGGCGAAACGTGTCTGGCGGCAGGCCAGTGCTCGTCTCCCTCGTTAGTCGGACATCATCTGACCCAATTTCATTCTCGCCGACGATTTCGACTCCGCTCACCTCCGGGGGGCTATCAAGCGCGCTCCAATTTCACGGCAAAGTTTCTCCGCGGCAGGGACCGCCTGGGTAATCGAACTTTCCACGGACGTACGGAAATATCGAGTGGGAAAGACTTCGGGGTGTGCTCGGTGGTGTTGGTTGCAGGAATTTTGTCGGCTCCAGGTGCGTGAGATTTTGATAGGGGTGTCGGTGGTGCCGTAGCATGATTTCTTTCGGTTGGATGGGATACTGTACCGAGCTCCTAGACCTCGCGCGTTGAACGCCCGTTCTTTTTAACGTCGCGCCGGCAACTTCTTAAAAGCAATTAATTTAATCCCACGGGGGAAGAACGCCGCTGACTAATTCGAGACAACTCTGAGCGTGCTTTACGAAACGGTAACGAAGTTACGATTCCCCGAAGTTACCTCGCGCGAACTCTCGTAACGGCAACGCTCCCGACTATATAACTTGGAACGTCCGCTGGGGAAATGGAAGCGGAGAAGAAAAATCTTGCGGAGGAAGTTGCCTGGAAGCCGCGACACGTTGTTTGCTATTAACTCGCCTCTCATTGGAGCTCCACTGCCCCACAGATTTATCGTTCAATCCGCGAGATCTGTTATTAGTTCCTTGCACATTCTTCTGCAGCTTTAATTAGTTGTTGTAAATTATATTACTAAATTCTTTGAATATTCCCAGTAATATCTGCTCGAAGAATTACATTCGCAACATCTTGCCTGGTGTTTTCGATTTTGGGATTCCCTGTTCTGGACCACTAATTTACACGCGGCCCATCTGTCCAGCCCGCTGACAGATTCATCGACGTTTCCCCGTCGCTGGCGCGGATTATCGGCTGTTTTGACGAGCAGAAGAAAACCGATGCGCCGCGCGAGATAAAGCGGAAGGCTTGCCGAATGAAACGGTACACGCGGTGGACCGTCGTGGACAGTATCTCCGGACAAGATCAGACACAAGGACTGTCCCCGTCCCGAGGACCGCAAGTCCTGCTGACACGTGAAATCAGATGGACACCCGAGAGTAGTCGTCGGCTTCCACTTTCCCCTGTCGCGTTCGCACCTTCCCCCTGTCCGTCCCCCAGACCGGCCTTTATCGCCGCGCACGATCTAGCGTAAGTTATTGCCAGTTTTATGCGTCCCGTGTACCAGAGATCGTTACCTCGCGGCCACTTTTATCGGATCTGCGGATTCACCAGCGTCACGCAGAATCCTTTCCGAGGAACCCGAGCGTAGCAGAGGCACTTTTGGGCCAATGGGAAGTCTGGGTGGGTAGAGAGAGTTAACAATTAGGGATTGTAAATTTAATGAATTTTTTAACTACCGGTAATTCGGTAAAATTTTGAATCATACCCGGTTTACCGGAATTTTTAAGGTACCTATTGAAAATATAAGAGTAAATATAACAAAATTTTTTTTTTAAATCTAATCGAGCAGTACAAAAAATATATTCAACTAAAACTATTCCGAACAGAAAATACATATATTAGCAAATATTGGCAATACTTATTAAATATGGATCTTCACTTTGGAAGCAATGAAAATAAATTTAACTTACATAATTAAATATTTTTTATTTATCAATTCTGTTTAACAAATAAGCATACAAAAATCATAATTTATCTCAACTTTGGTCTCCTAATTGCGACCTAATTTTTGTATACAATAATCTAGCCGTGGAAGAAGCTCTCTTAAATTCTGCACTTTTTGGTCGAGTAGTCATTAAGAAATCATAGGGCATTTGTATATATTCTCCCCTTAGTTTTTCTTCTTGAAAATATGTCAATTCTTTTTTGATGACTCAATTCAGATTTTTAGTTTTCTTTTGGACCAGAGTTAGTTTTTCATGAGACAGTTCAGTTTTCCCATTTATTAGTAATTGAAGTTTTTCTTTCATTGATAACGTAGTAGATATCGAAGGAATTTTTGAACACATATACGCGCTATACTGTTATATATAATTTATCGAATTACCCTTAAAAAATTGCAAATTACGGGTAAAGATTTGAGTGTATTTCTCGCGATATACCCCTATTACAATCCCTACTACCAATGCTAAATCCAGACGTCATGGAAGTCGACTCAAGTTAGGAAAGTTTCAAGTTCACTTTGTAGATTTTTTGCAAATACTTGTCTCTCGGCAAGAGGTTTCGTGTATCACGACCACTTCTTCGTACCAAGAAAAGAACACGGATTCACACGTCTCTGAAGCTACAGCGACGTGTCGTATCTCGTGATCTCGCGAGTCAGTCCCCCCTTGTAAGAGGTATTAATTCGTTGGCACGTAATTCGTTCCGAATCGTCCCGAAACTCAGCGACGTATCCGTGACTGATCTCAGACCCACGATCCCAGATTCGAGTCTCCTCTTCCCGAAGAAAGCATCAGATCGATTAACAGACGTGCCTGCCTCCATACTTTTACCCAAAAAAGGTCTGTCGTCTTGCAAGCGTCCAGTGGTATTAAACTTTCGCTGAATACTCGTCCATTTCATCCGCGACACTCCGATGCACCCACGTTAACCGATCGCGCGGTCTATCTCGGGCGCCCACGCGCTCCGCCGTTACGCGTAAATCAAATTTCGCGGCTCTGTCGGGCCGCGGTGCGTTCGGCGTTTGCGGCATCGGGAATCGATATTTTATGTCCAGCTCGCGGTCATTCCTCGGGGAGCGGGAGGACTCGGTGGTCCAGCGGGCCAAGAACTTCAACTTGGAAATCTGCGCTTGCGAGACTGGATTTAATCAATGGAGTTAGAGTAGAACGATCGAGCCGCTGGGGTTTCAGCGATTTAGCTATCCAGATCGAACCGATCGGACTTTTTCCCCTTTAAACTGAGACACATAATTATCAGCTGGATTGATTCTAAAAATGTGGGAAGATGAAAAGTGGGTCGCGAAGGTTGTTCCACGACTTCCGAAGATTCCACCGTGCCCTCGTTAAGGGAGGTTATATCAGTGGAATTGCAGACCACTTCTCATTTCTACAAGCATGATAAATGGCCAAAAGGTTGACCCAACCCTCCCTCCTATAAAGGTCAAGACGAGGAATTTCGCTAGCCCCATGCTTCTCTTCCTCGAAGGGTTCATCTTTCTATTTCATCCGTGGAGTCTAAAGCGACATCGATCCTCGGAGAGGCCGATTCTCCCACCACCGGAGGTCTCCCTCTCTATTTCGAAAGAGGAAGGGGCCGTTATCGGGGATCTCGCGATACGGAGATCCCTGGCGTCAATTAACTGCTCGGTGTCTCCGTATCAAGCGGGCGACGCCGGCCTAACAAGGTTTTTCGTCGGCCAGCCCTCGTCCGCCGTCCGTGGAAGCCCGGTCGACTGATTTAAATAAACCATTACCGGGTGGTATCTTTCATCGGCGGGCCCACACCTCCGTCGCCTTCTGACACTCGTTCCTCCTCGGCGCGGTATGAGCGAGAATAAGAATAAGACGGGAACGAGGAGTGGGGGAGGGACAGGGTGGCCATGAGGGGGCCAGTAGGGGGCGGATGGGGGGTTCGGGTGGTGGCAAAAGAAAGGAAAGAGGCTAGGGGGAGGACGAAGGATTCAGGCAGCACCTGCAGCCAGAAGCAGAGCGAGGTTGGAAGCTGGCCGGTACGCGACGCCACGGGGATACGGGCTGCCAACTGCGACATAAACGCTAACGACTGATCGGCACCGATGATAGAGCCTGTTAGCCAAACGCCATGCTCCTTATAGAAAACGAATATGTTCGCGGTTCGGCCCTGTTAACGTGGGCCACGGTTGCAGCGGCTCCAGAGGCTCCGGTGGCTGATATCTGTGTTCGTCCCGCTACCGTGCCACCGGGGCCTCGGTTATACCTGGTACACACGTCGTGTAACGTCGGATATTCATCTTCGTGGCCTTTGTTCCGCCAGCATTGTCCGTGGCTGCACCCACACCGGCGAATTTCGCTGGAACCGGCCACGGATCACCTCCACGATACCCCTTCGCCTGTCAATTTGGGCAACGTTTTATGGGACACGCGTGACGCGGCCTTGTCTTCGGGTCAGCTTGCCGCGATGATCCGTCGGCTCAGTGTCCGCGTGTGGCATCGCGACGGGCCGTGAAAATCTTGGTGTTCATCGGTGAACAGTGGCAGAGATCCACTTGGACGCTGGGGAACCGCGAATCTGCTCCGTTCATTGAACTGTGGGATATCTGGAATGCAAACTGTGGGTGTTAGGAGCCGGGCCGCCCTGTTGAAAAGAGATAGGTGCATTGCGGGCGATGCTCCTTCACGCTATCACACGCGTTTATACTTGTCTATAAGTACCCAAATTTACTAGAGAATATAATACGTTTACTGCAGAATAGGAACTATTACCCTCGGCCAAGGTCATAGTGGTTCCAAATCGCTAAAAGGCGACACATCCCTCAAAACGTACTTCAATTTAGTCAAAAATCGATGCTCGGGGGGGTTTAGGGTCGCTGATTATGAATCTGAAATTCAAAATTTTTAAAATAAAGTGGCGAATTTAATGACAGACGCGTATATCAGAAACATATCAAATCTGGTCTAAACTTGGTATCTTACAGTTTTCGGGGTCGTTGATTACGAATCTGAAGTCGAAATTGCAAAAAACCAAATGGCGGATCTAATATCATTGGTATAAACGTTGGTTTCAAGTTGATTTTTGTGAAAATTTATTTTTTTCCCGATTTTTTACTAAAACGATATAATGAGGATGTTAATTTCAAAACATTTTTAAAAATTATTTTGAAACTTTTGTTTTTTCCGATTCTAGTGGAAAAACTCAACATTTCTGCGCTTAGTAGGTCATGTAATTCAAGTATGTAGTCAAAAATAATAAAAGAAAACTTTGGATTATAAGTGCTGTTTGAAATAACGAATGCTGTTTTATTCATATACTAAATACACTTGACACTTTTAATTTAAATGTATTAAAAAACCCAAATTTTGTCGATTGGTTGTCATACTTGACATGTTACTTTATATCAAGAAACTTGTTATAGCGCGACACTCGTTGACACTCATCTTTGTATTCTTTTCGTTTTATTAAAACATAACTAAGATTTATGGCACATTAAGAAGAGAATTACAAGGGTGAATTCAAAGATATTTTACTTTATTTCTGTAGAATGTTTATGTTTATAACACCTACTTTAATGGTAAACAATTTCACATATGCATCTTTTCAGATAAACTTTCTCTGACACATTAAACATGCTCCCATATTCAAGTCATTAAGGAGCATGAAATTTCGTCAACTTTGACGGCCTGTATCTCAAGAACTAAGCAATATATTTAAGAAATTCAAGCGGTATTTGATGCACTGATATATATATATATACCTACAACAAATTTGCTATAAGAGCAAAAAGCTGTTATATACTTCGAAAATTTAATTTCGGACAGCTTTTGGCGATTTGGGACCACTGGGCCTGTCCGAGGTTTTACGTACCGCGTTGGTATTCCAGATATTTTATAGTTCAATGCCCTCCGTCGCAGTGATTCGATGGAATATACGCGGGCAGACTTGCGGCGGCTTAAGTAGAATAGGTCTAGCAGACACAGACCGCGAGCTCGACCAACGACGTAGGGAAAAGCAAAGATGCTGAGCCTACTAATGAACTCCTTAGAACACCTGTGCCTCACTTATAAGTGCGTTTGATTTTAGGACTAAACCAAACCACTTATCCTAAATCTCTGCAGGGTAAAGATATTTCAACCTTCGCACCTGCCAGAGCCCCGTACCCGAAGAGCTCCCATTTCCTCCAAGTATCCACGCAACCTTCCCCAGAAGCAAACTTCCCGCAGCACCGACGAATCAAGCAAAGCAGCTCCAAATCCCCCGCTTCGTAGCCCCGCACTTATCAGATTCTGGGCCCCCGAAACGGGCATCCGGCGCGGAGGGCTTTCTGCTCGGCCGGCGGCGTGCAAATTCGACGGCCGCGTCATCGAGGCTCGCGAGAACGGAAGAACAAACGGACTGGGGACGAGCCCCTGGAGCCGGCCCTCGGGCCCGCGAAGATTACCATTCAATGGATGATCCATCAGGCCCCGGGCCCGTCACTAAATCACGTGGCACGCAACAACACGCCCGTTGCGCGTACACGCTTATAATATACGCGTCCCTGCGCGCCGAGGCTCGCGCTGGCACATACACGCGCCTCCGAAGCTCGTCGGGTTCCGTGCGCGCGGGATTTATAAGCGGGCTGGTTACGCCCAAAGTTTGTTCAGCGACGCTCTCCGACGCAGCTCTCGACTACCGACGGACTTATTTATACGCGGAGAAGCCCTGACCGCCGACGAGATCCGTCGCGGTTCGTCCACCGAACGACCGAGATTCCCCCGAGATAATCTGCCGATCGAATTTGTTCCTCCCGGGATTATTTATTTCCCCGGAGACTGCGCGCTGCCACTCGAGGCGGTTCGTACGGAATATAACGCGCCTGCTCGCGCTGCGCGTCTATAAACATCGAGCACCGCGGCTTGTAATTAGGGGGCTAGATCGCCCCGAGTGACGCGGCTGGCCGTAAGTCAATGGCGGAACGGAATCGAAGTCGAAATTTCGAGGGGCGTGGACGGGTTCGGGAACCCGAAATTTTCACCGGAACCTAGAGGCTCGGGGTACGAATCGCCGTTGCCCAGAAGGGGCGGTACACCTTCGTTTCAACGGTAATTAATACTTCCGACCGTCGCCGCGCTCGGGTTATCGAACTCTCCACGGGCGAAGACAGATCGAGGGGATCGTATAAATCCTCGAGATTGTATTGAATCTTTTGGTCCGCTTTAATGAGGATGCTTGGAAGTCGAAGCGGAGCGGCGGGGACATTGGACGTTCTCCAAACCGAAAATGAAACAGCCGGAACACCGAACCACCGGAATCCTCGGTACCAATAGCATCGGTTCGGCATCGATCATTTTCGGGGAACGATAGAGGTCGCGATTAAGGTCGCGATTAAGGGTCACTGGCTTTGTCGTAACGTGAATAAGGTCGGCGATGACGAGCACAGTCCTGGAGCAATCAGCGTGAACGGTTCGTCTTCGAGACGGCGCACGTGTGGATCGTGGACTGTCCAAGGGTTGAGTCTGTCGTACCTGCAATCAGAAGGAACGCTGGGTGGAGAGGAAGGTGGCGACGTGGATGGGAAACGTAGAATGGGCAGAGCCTGCGCGAGAATGCGATTCAATACGAAATTGCAGGGCTCTCAAAATTCATGACGATTTATACGCATTGTATGCTGGACGCGGTGGGCGTGCGTGTTGGCCTCGCGGCCTTTTCGCTCCACGCATTCGTCGTATATTAATTGCACCGGCCGTCCTATTCCTCCTCCGTTCCCTTTATCCGACGCGCCCATGTGCGTCTCGTGATCGCGCGCCCGCTTCCTCCCTCTCCGAGGATTCCTTTCGCCGGGCCAAACGGAGCTTGAAATCAGAAAGTGTAACGAAGCCGAGTTTCCTTTGAGATTTGTTGACTCGAATTTGTGCTGCATTCAGTACCGGTGCCCCTCCTTTTACACCAACCTAACTTTCCTTTGTTTACTGTTATTCGGCGTGCCCCGTTTCCCCAAAAATTCCCGTCCTCTTACCAGAACCCAGGAAGCAATTGCAAGCCCCCCATCCCCCGAATGACCGCGTTTCGCGTTCCTTATTTCGAGAAATAAGTGGAATTTCTTGCACGACCATCGACCGGATCGTTAGCCCGAGCCCTGTCGTTCTTTTCACCGGGGCCGCGTAAATTCCGCGTGTTTTCCGAGGTGGGTCGAAGTTGCCGCAGTTCCGCTCCTTCGACGGCCCCGAATTCCGAGCGATAAATAAGGGAACTTTCGGGGGCGCGTTGCGCGCTTCAATTTACAAGTTCTTAGGGGTAAGCACCGGCGTTGGGGAGTGGGCGAACGGCGGCGAAGATGAAAGAACCGAAACATGGTGAATTTACGGGAACGCCTGAAGGAACCGCGATATTTTCGCTTCGGACGCGACCTCATTCTTCACGTATCTTCTTCGCCGCGCTCGTCGGAGCTTTGCATGCTTTCCGAACCGCCCACCGCGCTGACCTTTCCCCTCCTTCGCGAAGTCGCCGCGATAGCTCATGTGCGTAGTGTACAGTGCGTAGCGGTTGACGGTGGCGACGTTGGAACCGTAGATGGAGCGATTATTCGCCCGAGAATTGGAGTTTAATAAAGTTAGTACACGAGGCAGAAGAATTTTGTGATGCAGAAGGAGGCATTAAAGGGAAAGAGTTATTCGATACTTGAGAAGCTTGCTCCACGATACTTTCCCATTAGTAGAAGCCCCTAATCGCGTAAATACAAGGCTGCGCACCAAAATCTGACGATAAATCAGCGGGCTCCTGGCAATCCTGCGGAATAGCAGCTGCTAGGTCTGCGGGTTCAGCCCACAGGTGGCTATATCTACGTTTATGCGCTATAAACACGCGTATGTGCGTATACTGCGTGGCCCATCCTTGAAGTATGAACGTATATACACGCGAGGGTTCATTGAGTCGCGGGAAAGATGAATATACGAGGGTCAGGGGAGGTTCTGCGCGATATTAGGGTGTAAGGGGAGACGTTGATAAATGGAGGGCAGAAGGACACTCGAAGGTCACGTATTTACTTCTTTCTTCGCTCGCGCTCACTTTCCCCGTATATTCTTACAAAACTGAAAGATGCTACTAAAGGATTCATCGACCTAGCGAGTCACAAGCTTCCAGAAGCCCGAAATTCGTTAATGAAACTCAGAACTGAATCCCAGATTCGAGTGACGGTAGAATTATCCAGCCACCAATTCAGCGCTCCTTCGGCGCCACGTCACGAACCGAACCGAGACACCCCGTACATAGGGGTCTACATAACGCGTACAGCTAACCGTATAATGCAGTGGAACGATCCCAGCGAAGGAGAGAGAGACTCCATCTATCATCCTGATCTCATCCGGCGGCTTAGGCGACCCCGATACGTCATTTTCCAAATCTCGAGCCGGGATGCCACGAGATTCTTGGATCGACGTGACGCCGCGCCGCGCCGGGTTGAGTCGGGGGCTGAGAGCCACGAGGGGGAGGAAGCTCCAGAGCACGAAGGAAATAAAACGGCTGCGAGGCTCGACGTGTCTGCCGCGTCGCGGCTCACGCGCTCCTCCTATCCGTCGGGGATGACGTTGTTGTCAGTGCCCCGCACTCCATCCCACGGATAAATGGTCGCCTCTGCAGCCCTCGGAGGTCACGGCCCTCCAAAAATGTCTCCGCACGGCGCTTTCGCCCGTGGAACGATATGGGAGGAAGGGATTTAGAGCGCTCATCCTGGTGTCAATCTCGCCCTCGATGGATGAGAACCAGTTGGGAGCTTTAATGGAGTACTGTGATTAACCCTAGAACGATCCTATGGGGTCGATGGCCTCAAAAAAATGTAATGTTCTCTACAAACGTGGCAAAAGATGCTAGAATGCCAAGCTTTCACTCCCAAATTTTTCTATTGCCTTAATGTAAACGGAGAACTTGTCTAAAGATACTTAAGGAGAAATTTGAAAAAGTTTTCCAGAAATGTTAAGTGAATTTTGAAATATTTTATTCGAAATATTATATTTGAAATATTAAATTCGAAAAGTTATATTCGAAATATTATAATTGAAATATTAAATTCGAAAAGTTATATTCGAAATATTATAATTGAAATATTATATTTGAAATATTATATTAGAAATATTATATTTCAAATATTATATTCGAAATATTATATTCGAAATATTATAATTGAAATATTATATTTGAAATATTATATTTGAAATATTAAATTCGATCAATTATATTTGAAATATTATATTCGAAATATTGTATTCGAAATATTATAATTTAAATATTATATTTGAAATATTATATTCGAAATACTATATTAGAAATATTATATTTGAAATATTATTTTCGAAATATTATATTAGAAATATTATATTTGAAATATTATTTTTGAAATATTATATTTGAAATATAATTGAAATATTATATTTGAAATATTATATTCGAAATATTATATTTGAAATATTATATTTGAAATATTATATTCGAAATATTATAATTGAAATATTATATTCGAAATATTATTTTCAAAATATTATATTCGAAAAATTATATTATATAACATTATATTTTAAATATAATTGTTGGTATTTAATTGTAGTTTGTTTTCCAAGGTGTCTAGTGGTTTCAGAATCGCGACTCTTGTTACCTCCCTAAGTTGTTGTGCTCCGAGTTCATTGAAGACACGCGACGAAGACTTGTTTGCGAATTGTCGGCCTGATAGAGTCGCCTTGTCGCAGCACACAGGTACACGGAGCTCGCGTGAACGTAAGGTATTATAATACGCATTATAGTACACGCTAAGTATTTGTTTCCTACACGAACACTCGCGTGACCCGTGTTAAGCCCCGTACACATGGTATCGCTCGATCGAGTCGTTCGCCGTGCTCCGATCGACCATCCGTGAAACAAAGTAGCTGCTGCTGCAAGCGTACGTGGTCGAACAAGCCCGTGCCCTGCGGGGCGGTTCTGGGTCGCGAGTGGTGCGAGAAGTGTTACACGGATCCGGTGTGCTGGAGGTTTATCCTGAAAGTTACGAAGGATTGAATATGCAAGCGACAGCGTCCTGCGACTTAACAGCGGGACACGTCAATAACCCGACAACGAATCGCCTAGAATATTTTCTCTACACAAACGTCACAATATCGTAATTCTCCTAATGACGGAGGACGATCGCGAATCGATGCCGTTCGGTTTAACCAGTATTTGCCCAGCTAACGATGCCAGTGTCGACAAGCACTGAACGGTATCCAGGGAGAAGAGAGAAAGAGACAAGGTCGTCACCTTCCGCGCGAGTTTGTTTTCCGCCCAGTCATCTCGGCTGGATACACTTCAAGATTCCCCTGGTAGGTTCCTCGGGTGTTCCCTCGCGGCCACAGTAATTACACGGCGGACAGGTTAGAGAAAAGAGTTATGGCGCTCGAACGAGCGTACGGTGTCTTATGGGAGTGGGTAGTAACTTGACCGAGGCATTAAGACGATCTCCCGCGGCGGGCGTGCATACGTTGCCCGGGGACCAGCGTTTATTCCCCTCAATTTTTCCTGGGCGACACGCGCGGGCCCCGGGAAACGGTGCCAGCTCGATTAGCCGCGACCACGATGATGCACGGCCTCCTCGTCTTCGACGGAGAATAATGCGCGTCGTTGAGCCCTAGCTAAGGAGACTCGGCGAGTTATCTGCGTTTCCAACAAAGTAATCGCTATTGGTGTTTCAGTAGAACTCTGCTGCACTCGCCATTCGTGTTCCATGTTCCACCGTGTATTATTGGCCTCGATTAATTAGAGAATGAAATTCTTAAAGGAGTTCAGCTTTCATTTACCTTGTCAGAAGTGTGGGGACGTTTTAGGAAATTACTTTTGTACCGGTGGGCAGGCTTCTTGCGTTGAAAGAGGATAAATCAGGAGAACTCACTCTCAGGAAGAGTGAGTCAGATTAATGAGAACATTAAAAGGGTATAGAGAAGTAGGATACGCTTCTCTTTTTGCCGGTCCCACCCAATCTGTCGTGATTTATCGAAGATTTCTAGTTTGCCTTACAAATTGCTGAGCTTTTGACCCAGTCCATACGATTTAACCTTTTCGACCCGACATTTTTCTATCTGGATTTTATTATATTTTCTTGCAGAAGTCGATTGTACTAAGTGGCGGATAGGTACCGATGAAATTTGACAGTTGTATGTTAATTTTAAAAATTGGGACACATGTGTCCCAACAGTGTTTTTTCAGTGGGACATATATATGACCCGGAAAAAGTAAACAGGGTTAAACACTTCCGATCTTCTGTGGGAATGTTATATAATGTATTTTTATTATATATACATACTATGAATGTATTTATAACATTATTACATCTTACTGCTTGTGATAAAGAAACAAGAACAAAGTATAAAAATACCTAATGGGACAAGTGCGTTCCGGAAACGCATAGGCACTTCTCTATGCTCAATAAGATAAGTAAAAACACAATAATGTAAAAACTTTTTAGCAAAACAGTTATATCATACAATAAATTGAAAGGCCACATAAAAGGAAATGAGAAAATTGTTCAATTACGCGTGTAAAACACGAAATTTCTATAAATGCGACTCTGCAGCCACACACCCTGCCAAAATAAAACTTATCTAGCACGTTACTACGTTGCTTTGTTGTATTATTTTACCTTTTGTTTTTGTAATTTTCAATATCTACGAAATGTAATTATTTTTAATCATGGTATACGTAATTGTTAACTTTCCGTTGAACAATTTTATGGCGGAAGGTGTTGTATACCAACGTCATTTAAATCTATTTCTGTGTATAAGTATTAGTCAGCGCGTTAGTTTTCTAGATAGCAATAGTAAGCATCCTAAACAAAGTATTAGTCAACGCGTTAGTCTTCCAGATAGCAATAGTAAGCATCCTAAATTCTTTCTTCTATGCCCTTATCCGTTCCTTATTACTCATCCTTGAACCTTGATCTCTATGCCTCATCCCTTAACGACCGTTAAACTCAGGACAACCCCCACTTTCCAGCTTACCGAAAACCGTACATATATATATTACACACAATTCTTCTAGCAGTAGCACTTGAGTACTTCAGTCCGAATAGTCTGGACACGAGAATCTAGTTCTGAATATATATTCTAGAAAGTATCTGTAATCGTCTTAGTTTCCGTTATTTGTATAAAGTTATTTAATAAAATAAAAGTAAAACTGAAAATACGGAATACAACAGCTTCTCCTCATGATTGCCAATCATAGATAGTAATATATAGTCAGATTAACTAAAAAAGAATAAAACAACGTACATATGTGGCACGTATTGTTCCACAGATAATCATAAACATTCACTGGGACATATGTGTCTCAAGATGGCCAAAAGGGTTAATAGGGTGTTTATTACCCTGCGCGTTTCTGTGAGGGGCAAAGGCCTGATCAGCCTTGAAACAGTTGAACTAATCTGCCAGCCTCTGATCGCCAAAAGGGTCTAAATAATTTATCACCGAAGCAACTCATTGTAAATATAAATAGACAGTTCGCAACAACAAATTAGAAACGAATCAAGAAGCAACCCTTCGTACTTCTTCGACAAGCAAGAAGACACAGAGAAGTCACTGCCATGGTAAGTGTGATTGCGTTACCTCAAAGGGTTACACACCATTACGAACAGCGTCTGTGGCGCTCTTCTTATTCCCCCGAGCACGTCAAGGAACGAAAACAAACGTCTTCTTCATTAAGAATCATTTCAGCGTCGTTTCCCCTCACCCTCGATACTCGATCGTCTCGAATTCCGGTAGACGATGGCTGAGGAACTCTCCCTTTGTCCCGCGACAGTAACTACTCCGCCGCTTTTATTTGTGCTTTCTTCTCAATACGCCGTGAAATGCCGCCCGCGCGCACCCCAAGTGTTTCCACGCCGATGGACTACCGTCGCGGCTCATTAATAATTTTAATAAGGAATCTCGATGGGAAGGAGCAGTTTGTCTGGCCCGGAAGGACTCGATCGAACCATTCTCATCCCTGATTATAAATCGTCGTTAATTTCCTGGGAGATTCCCCTTCGTCGTTTTAAATTTTAACGAGGGCAAAGTGAAATGTTCTGAAAGTACAGTCCAGTTTCGTTCGACTTCGATGATTTACCCTAGCGTTCTTCAACCGGTGATGTGGGTTAGTGTTAAATTCCTGCCGGTCTGCAAAATAATTCCAAAAGATTGAAGAACGCTGCTTTACGAAATAACCCATTGATATATCGAGAGAGCCACAGTTACTAATTTTATCACGCAAGATTGCTGAAGAGCGAAGCAGCAATTAGGCGATCTGCGTTTATTAGGCTAACCATTGGACACTGTTGGTCCCCCGAATCGATCGAGCTGGAAAGCAAGGCGCGTGTGGGCCAGGGATTCGCGATCAAAGGAAAGAGTGCAAGCTGACCAGGATTGTATCGACCGATAAAAAAAGTGGACGACGACGGCGCGTCGGTTCGCCTTCTGGGTGACTCGACGCTCCGCGCGCCCGTAGATCAGTCGAGTCGCTCTCATAAATCGTGATTAAATCGACCGGCCCTCGTAAATATCTCCCGTGAAGATCGCCGAACGAAAGAGTGAGCAAGGACCAAGGGGAACTGCGAAATCAAAAGGGGAAAAAGGGCGGAGCGACTAGAAAATCGTGGAATTATATTTTCGGCTAAATCTTCGTGATTAACACCTCTGCCGGAAGCTTGGACTATTTCCAAACGATATAGTTGGCCACTATATTTCTTCCCGAGGCGGAGTGGCCACTGAACAAAGACTTCACGATGCACCAGTCGAGACAGTTACGTCCTTGGACGAATTCAGCATCGTCCAACGTGCAGGCGCGAGGCTCGACCGTTTCCACGATCGTTATTACTCGGGATAGCCGTGAATGCCGAAGAAACTGGCCTTGCGACGCGTAACGGCGCGGAGACAAAGAGGCCTGGGTGGTTGACACTCGCGGGAGAACAAAAGGGGCGCGGATAGGAGAGGAAAAAAGATGAAGGAGAGGCAAAAAGGCGTCCGCGGTGGGACGTTGCTGCAGCAGTAGGCTGTCACGTGCAATTATCCCGTCTTGCCGGGTTCAAAGGCAGCGTGAGAGACCCTCGGGGGTATAAGAGTGTTACAAAGGTTGTAAACGCCGATGAGGGAGTATGACGACCCAGATCGAACGGCCCCAGGAGCGCTCCGAGCACCTCGTGTCGAGCTTCTTCCTGGGTACCACGAGATCAAACGAGTTCAACGGATTTCGAACAGTTGAGCGCTCTTCGTCTGAGACAATCTACCATATTTATCGTACTTCTTACCCTCGATGTTAATTCTAAAGATCGATAAAACGTGCCACGCGAGGCGGCACGCTTCTCACGGGTAGTTGCAGGATGGAACACGGCGGCTGGAGGGTCCGGTAGCTATAGATTGCCCGTTGACCCGCGAAATCCACAACGAACAACTGCTGGCAGGTTGTCGATGTCGCTGAGGCCACCGCGAAGTGGCTTTTATGCCGTCGGAGTCGCGAGGTATCGAGGGTCGACGGAGATTGTCGGCGCTGCCATAGTCTAAGGGCTTTGATTGACAGGCCCACTACACGTCGATGATACCGGCGTGTCTGAGCTCTGACTTCCATTTCACGCCACTCTGCCTCCGCCTGTCGTCTCGCTTTTCCAGCGTCCCGCGAATCCCCGGATCCACGGGGCCTCGCGATCCGTGGCTTTCCTCCTCTAACTCGCGTAGAAGCAGTCTGAAAAGCCTCGCCCTTCTCGGGGCCAGAACGAACGCCAGCAAATTTCATAGAAACGATTGCTGCGGTGTATCGGTGGAAGTTGAGGTCCGAGAATCAGGTCCCAGCTCTCCTTCGTTTTTACAAAAGAATTCGGCGAAAATTTTCAGCCGCGTGGTCAATTATAAACACGCCCCAAGATCGGGTATCGATGTCCAGACGCGACTTTCACGAGGTTTCATTAAGCGGTCGACAATTGCCTATCGCGGTACTTCTGCCCGCAGTTTACAGCGGATTAATATCGAATTTATGGCCAAAGTTCGGCGATATTGAGCCTCGACCCACGAAACTTCTCTCGCTGTTTACAGCCGCGTCGCGATCGCTCGCAGCGCGGAGGATTTAAAGGAGGATCGCCGAGGCTTCGCTATTTTTACAGTCTCCCGTCTTCTTAGGAAAGTTAGCATCCCTTTCGTTCTTCACCAGCTACAAATTGCCAGACGTCAGTTCGGACCTCGGGATCGACGGCTTCCTCCGTCTGCATTTCAACATGGAATATCCAACTTTCGACTCCAAACTTCCGAACACGAGCTCCCAATTACTCGCATCCAATCTCGCAGAGTATCATCGCCGTGTGGCTCTCCGCGGAGACTCGAGCGGGCCTGAAAGGGGGACAACACGCCCCCCGCAGATTTACCACTGCGCCCCCTCCTCTCGCTCCGTTCAAACGTTAATCCGTGGTCCGCGGGTCGAAGGGAATTTCCGGGAAGCCCCGACTGGATACGTCGCAGAAATTGAATTGGAGAAAAGGGAGGATCAAGAGCGACGGCCGCGCAAAGGGAGCAATTTCTCAAGTGATTACCTTAAAGAAGCCACGAGATATTCGAGCCGTCGGCGTCGCGCGGCTCGCGGGCCCCGGCAACCCTTCGAGTGACATTGAGCCTCGGCTGCGCAGACGGAGCCGAAAGGAGCGAGGTGGAAACGCGGTCGAACGCTGGCGGATCCGCGAATAGCGCGGCTGAGAGCCGAGGCTGACGGAAAAGGAGAAAAGGAGGCAGGGGCTCAGGTTCCCGGAGGAAATTGAAAAATCCGAGTTAAAGGACGGCTCGATGCGCCGCGTGTCTGCGCTCGCCACCGACCGTCGAGTATTTAATTTAACTTTTTCCTCGTTTTCCAACCAAAGCTCGGGCGCCTCCGCGTCTCCGCTTTCTCGCGAGCGGGCCGCGCGAGGACGAGGCTAAAGTGTAGCTGGGCTGTGATCGATGGTAGATGGATCCTCCAGTAATAAGTTACCTACCCGGAGCGATTAGGAGCGTAATCTTCTCTTCCCTGATGTCTTTATTCCCCGGCGAGCTTCTATCGTGACCCATAATCTGGATCACGCAGCTCTCGGGGCTTGATAGAAATCCGAAAGGCGAACGCTCGCCGAGCAGGATAGACAGGTGTCGAGGCTAGCCTCGATAGAGTCATTATCGAGCAGGTGAATCCGTGCACTGGCAGAACTCGCGTAATTTCTCGGCCACGCTGACGGAGAGAGAGAGAGAGAGAGAGAGAGAGTGAGGGGAGGCTTGGCGCGCAGCTGCTGGCGGATGATTAGACCGAGCCGTTCCCACTAATAAGAGAAACCGAATCCGTGCGCGCGTTTCGATAGCAGCGTAAAACGAACACGGGAATTGTTAACGAAGTCTGGGCGCAGGGCCGCTGCGAATCAAACTTGTTACGGGTCCCTGGAATTTCCACCTTTGGGGGACGAGGAATTCGAATTCGTCGATAAATCGGGCGACCCTTCAAGCGCCGCGAAGGTAGAAAAATCTCGAGAGAAGCTCGAGCTTCTGTTTCGACATTGAGGAAAGATAAGAAGCTGATGGAAGTAGTGGCGCACTCAAGATTTAATCGCGAGGGAACCGAGTTCAGGGGATAAAAGTATTTTCAATGCAAATTCAATCAAATTCACTAAGTAGGTAATTATAAAAATTTATTAATAAAGTTCCGCTGTTTGGAACTTTTTTTGCCATGAAAAGAATGTGTTTACTAAATTGAAGTTCTTTCTACTTATTAATATGTTTTGAGAATACAAATAAAATCATATTTTTTTAACGCTTGCCCCAAAATAAGGCGGTGTAATATGCGCTGTGAAAAAAGACTGCGTGGTCGATTTTGGAGGAACCGTGTGTCTGAAACAAGAGAAAAACAAATTATTTTTTAATAAATAGAAAGAACTTCAATTTAGTCAGCACATTGTTCTTGCGACAGACAAATTCCAAACAGCGGTACTTTGTCAGGGCGTCACAGTGGAAAGACCCCACAAAGAATAAAGTACAGTTCTTTTCTTTTTACAAAGCCCCTTTTGGAGGTGCCAAAGCCCATTGCCCCACTCCCTCCCCCCCTCCCCCTCTAGGTGCGCCACTGGAGGGAAGAATAGAAGATTTCCGCCATTCAAAAACTTTGAGTTTAAATTATAAAAGATTCTTTGACAAATTTCCTACACCTAATCCCCGAGAACCTCTACCACGCGCAACGTCGATCTGTTGCAACAGCCAGAGCTGTTGCACGGGAGAACGCCCTTTTTTCACAATTTTCGTCTTAATTAACGGCCGCGATCGGCTGACCGGTTCCGCCACGAGCGCGGGCACGTTTTCCCCTCCGTTGACGGGAGAATTGTTGCGATCGTTTCGCCGCGGGGCTTCGTCGGTGCCGCTCCCGCCGATTGCACGCCCGACACCGGTAGCCCTGTCTCGAAAATTCATCGAGAAAAAAAGTATGGGATTCGTGCGCGGCCAGAGGACGGCTTTTCGGCCGTTGTTTCGCGGCCATATCATACGCCACGGTTTCCCAATTACGGTTCAAAGTAAATCTACCGTAATTGACGGGGAAAGCGCGCGTAGAGAAACTCGTTGTTCTCAGGGGCAATACAGTAATTACCGGCGAGCTGTGGGAGGGACACACAGCTTTAATCATCGGGTTCATTACTGCGCGCAGCCTTTTATTCAACAGGTAAAACAGATTTTCGCGTTAAAATTAACAACGTTTCCGGACTCATTACCCTGGGAAACGAGCAGACCAGCCGCAGGCGAATGCCGTCCCCAGTTTCTGCTGGGAGGAAGAAGCCTCCGTTAACGGATAGTTGCTCGCTATTCGACGGTACGCTTCAGAGTAACTACCGCGTCCTTTCGCCGGGGAAACTTCGTAAAATGGCACCTACGTCTCGTGGCTTGCGCCCTGTGCAGTGAAGTGCTGGTTCCATAGATAGCGGTTCGAGGAGATTATGTTGTCTGCGCTCTCGCAGAAGTTGTCGCAATCGAGTATCGTCGCGATCGTGATCGAGCAGCGCTGGGGAGAAGATTGACTTTGAAGCTATACTGCCATCCGTAGCCATTCAGCTGATCATCAACCGTTCAGGCGATCCCCTTTCCGTGGTCGTGGAAATTCGTGAGAAAATTGGTGGTTCCCAGCGACCCGAATCCACCTGTCGTAACCCAATTTCTCTTGAGCAAAAATGAGGGATCGGAAATTAGAGAGATCGCCGGTGTAATGCGCGGTATCCCTGTGCCGGGCTCGGATAAAGACCGGATCCTACCTGGCGCCACGGTGATTATGCCCTAACTGCGAGATAATAATGGCATATATCACATGGCGCGCGGACAAAAAAAGGCTCCTCCACTACCTGGTTTCCATGTTCCCCCGTGCGACGGGACCGCCCGCCTCTCCTCGTGCATGGTAATTAACCCCTTCGTTGCCGGCGATAAATCCGTTCGACGACTAGAGCGGACGTTTCTGTGCTGGAAGGTGGAAGAACGATGATTCTTCTTGCCTATAAAGGAGATAGGAGCATATCCATTCCCCCCGTAGCGGCCCGGGAAAAATGACGTCCCTTTATCGCCCGCGGAGATTAAAAGGGTCGGTCAAAGGTCCGACGAGTAGATTGGTGTTAAGTGGACGCTCGTTTTTCTCTCGCCTATGACAGGTGTACTAATCACCTGCGTCCCAGCTCTCGATGCCTTGGGTCATCGGGCGCTTGGCTAACCGTTCGATTAAAGAGAAAGGGGGAAAGTCAGGCGGCCGTAAAATACGGGAAGATTGTCAGGTGATCTTAACCCTCCCAAAGGCTGTTCCACGTTGAAAGCAAGCGTTCGCCAAGAATATAAAATAAACGAGTTTGACGAAAGGGGCGCTGACTACAAGACGTAACGCGTTTCAACGAACCGTTCCCGAAGCCGCACGCTTCCAATTGTCATTTCCATGAACGGCAAACGCCCGGGCGCGAGAGTTTCGCAGGCTCGCGCGGACCTCGCCCGTTTCGCCAGTCCCCCCGCGACTGGGATCGTTTTATTCGCCGACAGCGGGGCCATCGTCGGTAATAAAGACATTAACGGACCCTACCACGGGACGATGAAGGCCTTCTGTTCCAGGAGGCCGGTTAGTTCGAGCAAAAGCTCGGAGCCTGACGGCACCGGGCCCAGCACACGCTTTCGCCGAAGTGATTTACGCCCCGCGAGCTATAATTATCGAAGCGCCGCACGAAATTGCTTCCACGTATTTCCTTAGCCTCTCCTCTGCCCTCGCTCTGCCCTCTAAGGACAACAGCGAATGCCTCGCACCTCCTCTCGACCCTCTGGTATCCTACCGTCCCATCGAATCGTATTTATCCGAGGTGCGCGCGATCCCCCGATTTACGTCGGCCAGGGATTACCGAGCGCTCCGGTCCCCGCGTAAACATTTCAATCGGAATTCACTCCGAAGCCCCCGCGCCAGGGAAAAACGGGTGGAACGACGCCTGAGGGAATGGGCGCGATAAAGCGGAGCCGCGGAACCGTCAAAGTTCCAGGCGTACCTTGCGTCCGTCATAACCTGGATTTAGGAGGCACTGGTAACGAACGAACGACGCTTCTGGGGAGATCGGTGCCGGTTCTCGTTCGTCTCGATTCTGCGATCTCTCGAGCATCGTTCAAGCAGGTGAGTGTAGAGGATTCAGCTACGTGAGAAACTATGCGTAAAGGAGACGGGGTATGCTAAGTAGGAGTTGTTCTTGGAGGAGATTCTGGGATACTGAGACTTGTTAAAAGAAGATCAGGACCAACGTGATTTTCTTGACGATTCCAGCTTCCATCGGGCCATCGTCCGCAGGGACAGGTGCAAAGGAGCGGCGTTACTGCTTGGCAAAGTGCTGGAACCTAGAGGGAAGACTGTTTCGAGGCGAACGAGCGCGTTTCCGCGAAGGAGCGCGCCAGACGAAGTTGCGCCGCGGGCATAAACTGGCTTTCACGGTTAAGCCGCGGCGAACGGCCAACAGGCGCCCGGGGAAAGTATAAAACGCGTCCGACGCTCTTCGTGACTTCGTTATATTAACGTCTCGCGGGCCTTCGCGTCGGCTTTATCGATAATTAAACGAACTTTCGCCCGGGCGGAAGCGCGCTGTTCGATCGGGCCAGTGCCTTTAAGCCCGGGGTGGCGTCTGCAGGGGTTTAACTTGTCGTCGGAGCTTCGTCACTCGATAGACGGGTGGCTAAGGAAGAATAAAACTTCCAGCTGGATCCCTCGAGCCCAACCGCGCGACATTGTCGGTAATTAAATCGGTGGCGGGCCTCGAACGTCGCTTTTGAGCCTCAACAGTCGCGTTCCTTGATTCCCTGCAACTCTACGCGGGAGAAACTCCAACAAGTAGGTCCGAAGGCCTTGCTTCCACTTAAGAAGTGGACGTTTCTGTGCCATTGAATAGAGCTTGTTGGTCAGGATTTCTCGGAGGCTGTCGCGCGAGGTTCCGCGTGAGTCCCGAGGCTGCCAAGCGAGAAGGCGTCGAAATTCTCATGAGAACCGGGAGGCGATGTGTGCAAGAGCGGAGGAGGCGCAGCAGGTTTCTCCGTAAGTGTGGCTTGCTGTGCGCGGAGGAAGGGATCGGCCGTAATCCAAGATAAAACGGCGGGTCATAGAGGTCCGCGATTAACGTGCTTGGCCAGCTGGCCCCGAGCTACGATGGCGTGATGGATAAACGAGAGGCTCGTTTCGACTTTTGACGACTTCGTCCGGAAAGCTGCCGTACACCAACGACCTCCCCGGAATCTTTCCTATGCAAACAGCTGCCCTCCTTCTGTCCTCGGGGACCGTCTGTTCCACTTGGTGTTGATTCGTTCCGACTTGGGCGAGGTAATTATGCTAATTCCACGAAAACCGGTCGGCTGCTGGCTACCATTCCGATTAGAATCCATCTGTTGTTGGGCTGGTCCTGATTTGAAACAGAATCTTCAGGATTTTAGGGAACCTTCGAGCTGTTCGAGGTCTTCCTCTCTATTTAAGATGCCGGATCGGTTATATCTGCTACGATCAACTCGATTCTTTGTTCTTTTAACGTCTTTATTGTACGGAATATGGATACATAGGAAAGAAATAGTCCCAAGGACAGGTTCAGTCATAGGACTGTTCTGCGTTGCCACCATCAATCAAACGCGCTTTCCACTATTTCTTGGGAGCAGCGGAAAAAAATGCACGGTGTCGGTGTCAGGGAAGGCAAACGCGTATTATTAACGTCCCCGGGGAAGGGTTGAATACGCTTATTGTTAAGTAAAAGCGCGCCCCATTTTCCTCGAGCAGTTTCTCGAGACAGGGCTATTAATGACTGCACGCTGTGTTCCACGCGGAGCGATTAAAGCAATTGCCCGAGAGCCCAGTCACCCCTTCGCGCGCGAAAGGAAAGAATGAGGGATTCTTTGCGACCGTAGAGATCCACGGTGTATTCAGATTACGGTAAAACATCCACGCTATAACTCCCCATCGTGGAGGTTGCTATTACTATCGAAACAAAGGCAAGATGACGACACCTGCAGAGGGACGAGAGTCCCTTAATTACTGTCATCATTTCGCCACCGAACGGGACACCGGGACACTCTGATCCCCGTCGACGCCTCCGATGAAGAAGAATCAACGCGAGCGTGTCCAGGATCGCGAGTTCCGCGTGGAGTAACGGTGCAGGAAGAAGAAAGGATTGCCGAGGAATGCCACGGTCCAGCAGTTATAATTTTCCCATCGTTACGCTGCGAGCGCGGACCTCGCCTGGGGTACAAGGGAAACGGGAGGAATAGTTTCCAATAAGAGGTCCCGGAGGGACGGCATCCTCCGTCCCGCGGTTTCCTGCGTTTTTATCCGCGCTGGAACACAGAGCACGCCGAAGAAACGGACGAGCTCAAGAACCTGCTGACGAGGAGCAGGGGGCCGAACATGAAAACAGACGCGCTGGAAGAATCGTGGGGGATATCTGAGAGGTTCCTGCGAGCTATGATCAGTCGAGAGAAAGAAGATGGCTGGCCCCGTCTCGAGCAGTTTCGCGAGATGACACAGTGTGCCCCGAGGACTCCGCGAGGCAGTTGAAGGATCCCGAGCCATCTGCGTGGCTCGACAAAAATCCGAGCCTCTCTTCGGGGACCCTAGGTCATTGGCGTCCTCGGGCATTCATGGAAGCCTGTTTCACGGAGCTGGCAAACTGGGAACAGCATGGAATCGCCAAAGATTTGAGGTGATTCGCCCTGACGATCACTTAATAGTTAACGTTATTAAATTCCTGGAGTGGACGCTTAGGAGTGGTCGTAGCCGAGCTACTGTCTTGGTGCCCTTCTGTCCCGTCCCCGGCTAATATTTGCCATACAGGACGGCCGCCGCGTTATTATCCATTCCGAGGCCGAAATTCGCCGCTCGATAAACCAATAATCTCGCTGGAAAGCTGGGGAATTGGACGGGGCGACGAGTTAGCCCGAAGAGACTCGAGAGTCGTTGGAGGCCGCATAGGCAGACGGTTTCCAGCATAGGGCAGCCTCGTAGTATTAAGTCATTACGGTCGGCCCCGGTCCTAATAATACCCTTCGCTCGCTCCGAGTAAAGCGAACCGACCCGAGTCCCCGTCCATCCATCCAGTTGTCCGCCACGACGACGTGCCGCATCCTCTGACTCCTGCAGAGGTTCTCACGTGGATCTTTCCGCTCCCATTCGGTGGACACGGCTCGTCCAAGTCGCTCTTCACGCCCTACTGTAAGGGGTATCGCGCTGGGCGATGGTAGCAGTCAGAATTGTGCCAGGGTCGAGAGCTGTATCAGGGTCATTCGCTTGCAGGGGCACTTTTGGGCCACTTCTGAAGCAATTCCTCTGAGTACAGCAGACCAGCCTGGAGCTTCGAGAGACTTCACACGCCTCGAAGCCTTCGCCTTCAGTTTTTCAGAGTTGCTAAAAGGATCGTTCGAACCTTCACTTATTTCGTCCCTCGTCAGGTCCCCAGCTCAGTGGCTTCATGAAACCTTAACAAATTCGAGACAAAGAGACGAAGGGCACTGAACAATCTAACAATGAGTTACACTAAAGAATGTCCGAGACACGGAGCGCATTGTATCGCAACAAGCAGCACATAGCTCGCTCTGTATAAGCCTGGGCGAATAGAATACTGGATGATGACAGACGACGGGGTTTCCATAGGCACGGCGAGCACCATGGAATCGGCAGGGACCACCGTGTTCGCTCTCCGGTTATGCCCGTCGGCCTCTCGTGGCTTTGCTCTCGTAATATCTTATTACACGATCGCTGCATGCCCCGCTGGTGCACGCCGACGTGCACCTACACGCGTGCGTGCAAGAGTTGCGCCGAAGCGAGCGAGCGAGCCAGGCTCGATCCACCTCGTGCGCTAGGGCCACGAGCTAGGGTGCATTACCTGTCAGTGATACTCGCGATCGTATCTTTTCCAGGGAAATTTCTGTCGATCGTAAACTCCACGAGAAAATTCGAGGCGTGTTATTATTTCGGTAACAGGCGGTACGTTGTTTGGCGTAATGATCGGCTACGTCTCCAGCGAGAAGGTCCGCGGTGCTTGGGCGTAATTTCTTTATGACTCGGCGAGCGTTTATCGTGAGACACTCAGCCACTCCGTTCCAACGACGTTGCAGAAAGTCCCCTGGTAATCCTCCTCCGCCGCGCTGATCCAATTTGCCATCCAAAGAAGCTTGCCCGTCGGCCTCGAGACCACGTATGTCGCGATCGCGGTTAAAAATCGGAGTGTTCGAGGACACTGCTGCCGTCGAGTATCGGAAAGTGCCTCCTCGGACCTTTGATCGCCAGGAAGAAAAGGGAGAGACTCTCAGGACCATTGGAAAATCAAAGGGCTAGAGTCGTTGAAACCTGGACCACTGCCTCTGACCACGTGAAAGAAGAATCTAGTTCCTTCGGAAGGTGGTTCAGTGACCCTAAGGGAGGGAAAGTTCTCTTTTTTGGAATATGGAGTGGCAGAGTTAGAAATGGCAAAGGGCTTCAAAGAGTACGAGTTCCTGTGCAGGAAGGGTGGGACAACGAGACTGGTTGCCAAAGAAGAAAGGACCTTTTTTAAAGCCTAGGCTACTCCCCTCAAAAAATCCAATTTCAACTTAAAAGGAAGATCCTAGCTAGCAGCATACCTCCGCCACTAGCTAGGATCGCTGTGGCCATTATCTCCCCCGGAATCTCCGTTCCGGTGCGTCTTCCTGCGTCGATTTTGCTCGGTTACACCGTGTACACCGTGCAGAAGGGACCACCGGCGCTTCGTATGAAGTTATTATCTCCAGCGGCCGCTTACAGCCGTGCATCACCTCGACACACTGTCAGCTCTCCTCTCCCCGCGACGTCTCACGAGTCAGCGGGTCCCGGCGCGAGGACGCCCGACAGAGGATCAGGACCCGCGTGAGGGGACCGGTGAAAGGCGTGGGCAGCCCTTAAAGTCACGTCCTAGAACGGGATTGCCAGCACTAATATCTTATTACTGGTTTATCGACGCGAACTTTCCACGCGGCTGGGCCGAGGCTTCGCCGTCGAATCCGGAGCCCCTACGACGTACGTTGTTTTCGGATTCTCTGTAACCCTGCTCAGAAGGAATGCGATCCTCGCGCTATCGCCCCGTCGAAGCCAACGAACGGTTACCAAGCAGATTCTGCTTAAACTCTACCGAGGGGCTTGAAATTTCAACGTCCTCGTGCTCCGCGGAGCGTACCTCTATCGCTAAACACTTGCCCAGTCTTCAGCGAGCTATTACGCCCGGCAGCAACGTGGCCCCGACTAATTTCGTCACCGTGCAGGCCAGCGGAGCCACCGACCCAGCTCCGCAGCCGCGTAGCGCTCTGTAAGCGTGCAGGCCGTAAATCTTGAGGAGCTGCCGCGAAATCGATACGGCCTGGTTTCTCGGTCAAAGCTCGTTAGCGATTCCCTCCGCGGTGAAGTTGCTCTAATTGGAGATCCCGGCCGTTGGATCGTCCTCCTCCGTAAGGAACCGGCGCCCGGCCGGTCCTCTGTGTACGTTGCATTCGAGAGGCGTTATTATTCGTCGAGGGGATTCGCCGGTGAAGTGCTCATTGTCGCGAAATCTAGTCTACCGGGAAAGGCAGCTCGCCGGAAGGGGCACGGCCCCCGCCTTCGTTTTACCGTCCTACTTCATTAACCGCGTAGCTAGGAAGCTGGCTGCTGCCCCCCTCGGAAGAATCAGCTCGGGAATCCCGTTTTGTGCTCCACCTGTGCCGCTTCGTTGCCTCCCTTTGACGATCCACGTCGTGTTACTGAAAGTGGACGATCGACTGATTGCTCGAGCCTTCATTGCATCGATGCAGCACTGACGCGATCGGCTGCACGCGCACCACAGTGCTGCGTTTTTAGCTGTGTACTGTCGGATGCTAAGTAAGTCGTAGGGAGGCTGCCTTTTGTGGGAAAGTGGCTCGAGGTGGCTGGTGACTCGAGGAATCCTGATGGGGCGGTTGACTGGTAGGAAATATCAGGCTTTTCGATCCATCTGTGTATTGTTCGCGATTGAAGTAACGAACTTATGAAAGGCTCCGCGGTATTACGTACCCCGTAACACTGTTACGTTAAAGACGTGGGGAAAAAGGACTTCAGTAAAGGCTAGTCCCCCGGTGTTTCTTTGATCATTCAGAGATTGAACGTTCATCTAGTTAGCTAAGGTGCTTAACGACTACCCAGGCATCCACTCGCGAGGAAACCTATTTGTCGGGCCCCTTACGACCGTTTTATTAGACATCGTTTCGTAGCCCGTTTCTCATGCATTTTCTTCCTTATTTGTCGACCATAAACCTGACGGCCGGAGCGCCTCCTCGGACTTGTCGCTGCCCCAGCGCTTTGAACTTCTAATTAGGAATTCGATTCCGTGATAGAATCCACCGAATTCCCTGGTCCTTGTGCTCCATAAAAAGATTAACACACACGCTCCTTATCAACGGTGGAATCATTGGTGGTCCAACAGAAGCGCGGCCACGTCCACGCGGAGCAAAGTAATTGAATCGGAGCCTAATCAGAAAGGAGTAACTTCCGTTCAGGTTTGAGAAGGACGCAGTTGTTAGCTGTCCCCAGAGATGGGCAAAAAAATTTATTGATATCAAATTTCGAATGACGAATAAAACTTACTTTAATTTTAGATTATTCGACGAATAAAGTTAATTTGTTTATTCGTCGAGCGTTTCGACTTCAGCGTCGAATAAATTTTTCGATTTTTACCTTTGACTTTAACTTTAACTTTAACTTTAACTTTAACTTTAATTTTAACTTTAACTTTAACTTTAACTTTAACTTTAACTTTAACTTTAACTTTAACTTTAACTTTAACTTTAACTTTAACTTTAACTTTAACTTTAACTTTAACTTTAACTTTAACTTTAACTTTAACTTTAACTTTAACTTTAACTTTAACTTTAACTTTAACTTTAACTTTAACTTTAACTTTAACTTTAACTTTAACTTTAACTTTAACTTTAACTTTAACTTTAACTTTAACTTTAACTTTAACTTTAACTTTAACTTTAACTTTAACTTTAACTTTAACTTTAACTTTAACTTTAACTTTAACTTTAACTTTAACTTTAACTTTAACTTTAACTTTAACTTTAACTTTAACTTTAACTTCAACAACTTTAACTTTAATTTCAACTTTATTCGTCGTCGAATAAAGTTAAAGTTAAGGTAGAGAAGTTTATTCGCGGCTGAAGTGGATAGGGTCGACGAATAAAAAAATTAACTTTATTCGTCGAATAATCCAAAGTTGATGTAGGTACCATTTATTTGCTCCGTTATTTAAATAATCTTTTATTTAATTAATGCCCACGTCGGGCAGCCCCGAAACCGCCACGAGATTTATAATACGAACATCTCGCAGTTTGCGCAAATATACCTGCAACTTTCACGCGAATGATACTGAAACCGCGTAGCGAGCTGCAGAACATGAATGTCGAGGGAGTTAAGAGCGACATCGGCCGCGATAAACTCGGAATCACCGGGAGGAAATAACAATGGCGCGTTACGACTTCCATCATCGCGGGAGCCAGGAACGGTTTCGACCTTATTGCGCCTCCGTTGTATCGGTATCGCGTCGTCGGGCGATTTTACGCGGTCCTCGGGAGTCAGTGTCTGCACCTATCGATCCCGGTGACTTCTGCGAATCCACGGAGACGCCTGCAAATCGAATCAGCGTCAGTCTGCAGACAGCGGAGATTTTTCCAGCGATCCGCGCCGCTGGACACAATGGCCAGGCCCGGGTCCAGCAGATAAACACCGTTCACCGGATGCGTTCGACCGGATGATGGACGTCCAAGCCTTTGGCACCGTTCGTACGTGAAACGCTCTGTCGAGTCCCATCATTGCCCTAGCCGTTACGAAATCCCACTCCGGATTATTCACTTCTTAATTCCTGGTTCCTTTTGGAATCCGGACGCCGAAAAAATTTCATTTAGGTACATGTAAAATTTAAAAAATTAATCATTTGATATCAGTTTTTTAAATAACCAGTATATAAATAGTTATTTAAAATAATTTAATACTCTATATAGAATTTGAAAAATCTAACTGGCGGACCTGTGGAGAAATTCTTGTGGAAGGTAACATCACCCTTTGAAACGGGGAGTTTTCATTTCTGGCTGGTTACTTTGCTTTAGGAGATTAAAACATGGTGGTCTGAGGAATAGCGTAGTGACTGGGCCTCAGTGCTGATCTATGAAGCCTCTGTAATTCTAGAATCTAAAGACTGAAAACTTTATAGCTCCTCAAGACCCCTGGAGAAACTACCGAACCACCTGTTTCATAAATCCCGAATCAAAAGAATCGCGTTCCTTAAACCAAAGTTGCTAGGGGAAACACTGCGGGGGAAAAGGAAGGAGGAAGAAGCCAGATAATGAAACTGGCGGTAAACAGAGCTCAGTGTCGCTTTCCTGATCCATTTAAGCGCCGAATCCTCTCCCGTTATGAACGATCTTATCGCTAAGTGGCGGTGGAGCTCGCATCTGAGCATCGGGGGTTGCTCTCAGTTTCTCGAGGCGGGGAGGACAGCGAGAGCGAACCGGTTCCAGGCATGCATCTTTCATCTTCGGCGCGGCAAAGGGTTTAAACGGGATGGAGAGATGGCTCCGAGGTACTCCGCCGTCAGGCTTGCACCCACAGATGCTGCCTCTTCTTTTGTTTGAGAAAGGGAGAGAGAGAGGGAGAGCCGTCAGGAGAGGCTGCTCATTTGCCTAGTCAAAGGCTGCCTTCCTGCGAACCCCTCTGTCGTTTCCTTCACCCTCTTCCTGGACATCTTCGTTCGGCAGCTTCGCTATTACCGTTCCCCTGTGATCTCGCGCCTGCTTCTTCAACGTTATTTACATACGTGTCTTGTATTTTTCCGCCGAGAGGAACAGGGTGGCAATTACCAAGCGATTAAGCTCGACTATGTGCTAGTAGCAGCTCGATCCACTGTAGACTCTAACTTCAACTTCGACAATTCTAATCCTAACTCCTCCACACCTCGTCACTCCCTGCGCGGCTTATGGAGCTTCCAGCGACGGTAGTTCTCTTCTTCCCCTACCGGCATAAAAGGAACAGTCGCGTTTCACCTTCAACCCACGCCAGGAATATTTATTAGGAACTGGTCAAGAAGCTTCCCAGAATGTGATCGATGGGAGGCTAGCCTAGCTGCATCCTTCGCTCTGTAACTTTAGATCTAGCACACGTGTCTTCATCGAATGGGCGCTGGGCAGCGCCAGGTGTATTCCCAAGTCATCCAATCTTTCCAGCAGTCTCCGAAGCGAGTCCTACGTCTCGTAAACGCTCGGCACTCCTGCATATAAACCTTAACACAAATCCCAACAGCCAACCAGCTCCGGGATCCTAAATTTTTGATAGATAGCCGTGGAAAGCGACTTTCCTTTCAGCCGATTTTACCCCCCGGGGGGGGGGGCAGCGAGCTGGGCCGAGGGTTGGCTCAAAGAAGTAGCCAGGCCGGAGTAATCGCTCGGAACCGCGCGCTTCGGTATTCCACTTTGACGATGAGATTCGAATTCATCTTCGCTGCTGGCGCGGCCGGGCACGGGGGAGGGAGCCTGCTAAATTAAACGCAGTCAACCGTGATCCTGTAAACAGACCATTTCCATGCCAGGAGGTTCGCCAGGCTGCGCGACTAATGGGCTTGATGATCCACCGGGGGTTGACGTCGTGAATTAACATCGGCTACGACGTTTTCCTGTGCAAACGACCTTGGAAGTGGATACATCCGCCCCCCCGTCCTCGGCGTTATATATCGCGCTGGCTCGAGCCTCGAGTTAATGCCGCGGAGGGGGACCCGGGTGCTCGTGGGTGTCGATTGTTTGCCTACCTTTCCACGCCGGCTCCAACGAGCATCTGCATTCGACTTTCCTTCCGCCGCGCGGCAGAAGGCTCACAGTCTACGCTCGATTTCGACTCACTCGTTATAGAACGCATACGATATTCATGAACCGTGTTCCGAATACGAGTGCAGGTTCTCGTCTCTTCGTTATACGATCGACAGCGAAGTTAAGATCGAACGCAAGGTACCACCTTAGTCAGTGTTTCTTTAAAGCTAGCTGTTGCGGGATTACCTAGTTCACAGTTCCTCCGCTCAGATCAACAGTGATGTAAGCCACGCAAATCCCAGGGACTTCAATCAGCTTGCCAAATGGCATTCTCCGCCACAAGCCCCTCAACAACGCCGTCAAATATTTACCCCGACTTCCCCGCTCGGCCGTTGCATTCGTTTCAATTTCTGACTTATCGTTGATTCATTCCAGCGCGATCGCCGCACTTACCCACTCGGATTTATGGCTGCGAGCGGGTCTGCAGATTCTACTTATCGGTAGATAGGATGGAGGGGTAGAGAGGGCACAGGCGTGGAGGGCCGCGATTAATTTCCTGAGGTTCGCGTTGAACGGCACGCTAAATCAGCCGCGGGGCACGCGCGCGCCTTCCAAATTGTCTGCGGTAATGCATCTGCAATTTCCGGGCCCGTTCGTGGAGAGTGTGCTACGGCTACCTGGACGAAACTTCGTAATAACGCCAGGAGGATCCCCCGTACCTGATGGCTTCGCCCCTAATATTCGGTCGCGGGTCAGGAAGATCCGAGCGCGGCCGCTTCTCCCCGACGTCCGACCAGCGCCGGAACTTTCTACTTGCTGCGCGATATTGCCCCTCCCCGCCTCGAAATTGTTGCGCGCCGGAATTTATGCAAATTCGACGTCCTCCCTCGCGGTTACACGCTGCAAGGAATCATTCGTCCACCAGGGTTTCTCGGAGACGGGAGGGCGGACTCGAAGGGAAGCAGCTATTACTTTCCCGGACACACGAGCGAGAGAATTCTGCTTTCGACGGGGAGACGTTGCGCGGACGACATTGTTCGAAGTTATTTCATACCCTCGGTTTACATTTTTCTCTCCCCCACCGTATGAAGGTAAACTTCCAGCATCCTCCCTTCGAGGTATATCACCACCAGAACCAAGAACAATCAGACATCGCGAAGGATTCCGTGGAAGCCGGATCCCCCAGAATTTACAACCTCTAACGAGAGCAAAAGAACATCATCCTCGAACGACGGAAGCCGGAATATTGATCGACACCCTCCACCTGAAGCTTCACTTCGTCGACTTCGAGCGGCTCGCGCGCGGGTAATTGTGTTTCGATAAATAACCCCGGCGAATAAATATAAATGGAGAGGAGAGCGTCTCGAGAGGACCCTCGAAGGGAGAGAGGGAGGAGGCAGGGACAGAAAGGAACGAAAGGAACAAGGGGTGGCCGATGGGTGAATGTAAATCGGTGCACGCGGCTATCTGTCGCGAAGAGAGAGCAGGTTTCGGGAGGCGGGGGAGGGAAAATCGTGGAATGCAAATTGACGAGAGGGACTCGAAGCCGAGCAGGAGCCGACTGGTGCATTGCAGTGGCCGGCTAAACGGATAATCAATATATACAAGGCGTCAACTGCGACTTCCGGCGTCGAATTTACAACAACGTCGTCCCCGGAACCTCGGCCGTTTTCACATAATTGACCCCGTTTCCCGCCCTCCCGTCCCGGGGTCTCGCGCGCGCCCCGAGATGCCCACTCGAGCACGCCTCGATCGGAGGATTTACGATAAAGGAAGATCGCCGCGTTGTTTTTTCGCCTCTGTGCTCGACCCCGTCGGCCTTAGCCCCGTCCCCGTTCGATAGCCACGTCGGAAAGGCTCGTTCCCCGGGTGACTCGACTTTGAGCACCGTTCGTCGAGCACCTCGAGCCGATCCCAGGCTATTAACTGCACGCGAGTTTTCAGTAGGTCGTGTTTGGGAAGCCGCGCGGATCGCCGCTGCAAGACTTCCGGCAACGTCGGGGGAGGCTTCTGCTAAAGGGTGGCCGAGAGGGGGTACCGTGAAATCCCGTGATTAAACGATTCGTAAAAACGAGAAGCCGCGTTCCGCGTTGCCCCGATTGAAGGCGGATCCTTTTTATTACACGCGAGGCGCCCGTTGAAAGGTGTGTTCGAACTTTGAGCGGCTGAAATTAATGCTAGCTCGGTTCGACGTTCCGGGGGCGAGTGTTTTTCCACTGATTCGCTTTGAGACTTGTTGAATGGGCACGCGGGATTGGAATGAAAGGGGATTCGATGGGAAAGATGCGAGAGCTGAGGAGTGATAAAATTTCCCTGATTTGCATCCTATCGTCGAGTTAGAAACGGAAGTGGGCTGGAACATTAATTCCAACCAATCCAATATTATGCTTTCCCAAACACCCGAAATGCTCGCAGCACGGTGCCTCGTTAGCAAATGGGGAAACGGAAGGTCCGCGACAGGCTTTTTCCCCGTCGCGAGTGGTATAGGTCGGTCCATGCACCGGCCTCGAAATTTCACGGGGCGGGGAGAGCCCGCGGATATTTTCATGCAAATGCGGATACCTTTGCCCCCAGTGGCGAGTCGCGGGCACGCGGAACAATGGCGGTCGAATTCGTTCTCGGGCGGAATCGCGCGTCGAAATTGTACGGATTAACGCGAGAGCGTGGCCGCGGCGCGCGTTCACGGGGGTAGGTAAACGTTTCCGCTCGCGATAAAGAGGCCGGGACGCTGCGGCGGGGTGCCTGCGACGGGGAGGGACACGGGGGGGTAGTTTCTTCTCTCCGAGCAACGAGGATTTCCGTGTAATTTCACCGGGTAATAAGATTATACCGTTTCCAGCTCGGGGCTACCTATTGTTTTCCCATTCGCGGGGACGCGGATATTATGTTTCACGTTTCACCCCCGTCCGTCCCCCAGTCGGTCTCGGATCTTGCCGGTAATTTTTCTTCCGCGCTGCCTCCGTCCCTCGCGATGGGTATATAGTTAACATTGTAGAGGAAGAAGACGGCCACCTCCGAAGTTTAGTCGTCGTCTGTGATGGTCCATAAAGAGCTGACTGAAATTGCGTCCCGCACCACCTCGAAACCCCTCTACGTGCCCGCCGCCCTCGCCTCCCTCGGACCCAGCGCCATTCCCTAGCCCGCTGGCGGCCAGGTCTGGCTCACCCTTCGGGTGTAATAGCGCTGCCGGAGCGTATACAACGCGGCGTGGCATAAACTTTACGATGATGAGGAAGGACCGTGGTGCCCGGAGTCTCGAAAGTCATCTGGCCGAGAGGGCTCGGTGTGTACGCGCGGGCTCCGTGATACTGGAATTAGATAGCGCCGGGCCCTCATCTAGCCTGGCTTTGTACCTCCTTACCTGAAGATTGTTTTTGCCCGAGACCGCGACTTCCTCACTACCGTTGTCGCCTGGGATTTCGGAAGTTTGCTCCTCCTGTGCGGGCGCTTCCATCCACGGGGAACTCATGTGCTCAGAGTAATACTAGTGTGTGTCCGTGAAACGTTGGACGCTAGAAGTTTTAAACTTCAGAGGCACTAGGCCTTAACTTTTCAGATTTCGCGGCTTAAGGAACGTTAAGTCTAAGAAGTCCAGATTAAGCGATCTGGACTCGGAGTTTCTAGGTCTAAACTAGGTATTTTTGATTTTCCCTCGAAAGGCCTGATTGCCTGGGTCTGAGTCCACGTCTGAAGTCGACGCTACAGAAGCTACTTATCCGGAAGTCGTACAATCTGGAGTCGCCTCTTACCTAAGTCTATCGTAATTCACGCTTATCGCGAACCCGGATCTTATTAACTTCGGCGCAACCTAAACCCCCGGTAACCTATGTCCATCATAGCTTACGTGGAGGGCAATCTGGTCCTCCCATAACCTGGGACCCTTAAACTCTCGAGCCGGCGTTCTCGAGGCTCCCCAAGGTCCGCGCAACACCTGGTAATCATTAAACGCGCAGCATCCCGATCCATTCGCCGCGAATGAACCGTCTCGATATTCCTGCCACGTTAAGCGGCGGGCTCTGGAAATGGTTGTCCTTGCCGCGGTTAAGCGATCGTAAAACCGAGCGTACCCACCGTGGCTAAGTTATCGTTCGTTTCGCCAATTGATTACATGAATTATAGATACACCCGCGCGCGCGCGCGCCGGCCCGTGTATCTTGTATCACGTAACGCCCGCTACGTGGTTATCCTTTTAGGGCTGTTAACGTCCGACTGGGGAAGAATTAGAGTCCGGCCGCCTTTAACCACTGTTTCGCGTCGGGCCTCGTAACTCACGGGCCCGGAAAAATACGGGACCCGTGACGAGCTCGGACGCCGCTGTGGCTAACGTTCTATCGCGATGCGACGAGGGGGAAAAAAAAAACAAGAGGTGGAAAGAAGAGGTGGGGTATGAAACCAACCGGGGTGGGTGGGAAACGTCACCTATCCCGACGGTCGTTATTGCGATTTCCAGTTCAGTGGTATCTACATAATACGCACAGGGGGGCACCCCCCATCGAGTATGCGCGACGCGTCGCAATATTTCAACGGGGCCGAGGGGGTGGAACACTTGGAAACGACGCTTTACGTTCTACGCGAATATTTGTATCGGCTGGGCGAACGGGCCGGCGACCGGCCAATTTTGTTTCCATCAAAAGTGGGATTAGCGACGATGGAGAATCCGATTGAATACGCCGAATCGAATCCCCCGGGGGATCGGGGATCACCGTTTTTCAAGAAGCCACCCGGACGGACCGGGATTTTTTCGCTTAGCCGGAGGTGGTCGGGGTGTGTATTTATTGGCGGGAGCGCTGAGAACGATGGTGTCAGCGGCTGTTTTCGAGCAGAGTGCTAAGTTTCCGTCAGTCTCGAAGGGTCGATCGTTTGCCGAGCTTGTCAACGCCCCTGTCCCTTTCCAATCATCTGCAAGCGAGATTGAATCGCCGCGATAACAACCCCAGAAGTAGAGGCATCGATATGGAGGACCAAACGGATGCTGGTACACGTTTCACGATTTTATATTCTGTTCTTTATAGTGGACGCGAGTTCTGTTAGAAACGAAACGCTCCGGTTTTATTTTCTCGCCAAGACTGGCGCAGTAGGGCCGACCGTAAAAGCGAGAACCGTAAGCTACCACCGATTTCGCTAATGACAGGGCGTAAAACGAGCCCCCTCTCCAACCCCCCGTAAAATTTCGTCCTTTATGAGCGGGGGGAGGCCGTTTTCCACGAGGGAAAGCCGAGCCCGCTGGCCACGCCGCGATTATTCAAGCCACGTTTCTCGATACATCGTCAAACCTACCACCCCTCCTCAACTTCTTCAATTTCCGTCGAGTATTCGGCTGGTAATCGACGATCCCTCTTCCACCCCTGCTCGAGCATGAGAGAATCTTCGTGACTTCTGGAGACGTCGCTCTTTAGTTATTACGTGTCTTCTTGATGTTGTTACAACAAAGACCTTGGATCGATGATGTACCAAGCTGAGCTCTTTATTTTTTCATCCAATTGGATCCAGTCAACGGATTCAGCTAATCCAAACCTCATACACCGAACGACTGCTGTTCACACTTGAATGGCGAGGGAATTTACGAACCTGCCGAATGTAAAAAGATTCACCGATCGCGCGTCGGAGAACCGCGACGTCCAGAGGCTCCCGGGCTCGAGATACATTTCCCGGGGAAGACTCCGCGTATCCAGGGTCTCGCACAGGCTCGATGGAATTAACCAGACGCAGCTAAGGGATGGGGCCAGCCAGATTGAGAGATTTACCGTGCTACGGGTGGTCAGGTGGGCGGTTATTTATGAAAAAATCGATGCTCGCTGGTCGAAAGTATATTTCAGAGGGATATGACGGGATATGGCGGGCACGTCCGTGTATGTGTGCGCTTGTAAAGGAGAGGCTTGGTACGGGTGAGACGAAAGGTGGAGGCGAGTAGAGGGGATGTTAAAGAGAGACAGGGTAGATAGAGGGAGAGAGGAGGGTCCATAAAATAGTTGGCGTAACGATATAGCGCGGCGGTTCCCTGAGCGAGTAGAACGGACTCGGCGTTAACTTAGTCCTATGATTGACGGTTTCCGGTTCCGGCTTGCCCCGGCCCTCCACTGATATATCGCGACTCGCCGGAAGTCTGCGCGAAAGCATCGCCGCAGAATTATTGGCCGGCCACGCGGACCTGCCCTTATCGAATTTCCACGCTCGAAACCGAGCCTAATGTTTCCCTGGAACCCGAGCCTTCGAAAACCTAGACGTGTCCTTCTATCCACCCTGTCTTCTTCTCCGTGGACCATGGTACAGCTTGGCCTCGAGACCACAAGGGCTCGATTAACCGCATAGTTGTCGCAGAGAAATGGGAGAGCGGCGAGAAAGCGTGGCGGTGACGCGTTCCCGTTCGAAAATCCCCGCCGCGGCGACAGATCTCCGTGAACCGCCTCGTAAAAGCGGGAGGACAGTAACGGTCGCTCGGCGTATCGTCGCACTTAACGGTAACACAGTGAATTGTGCTTTAAAGCCCCAAGGCGGGGGCCTCGCGACGGAAGCCACGAACAACAATGTCGCCCGGCGCGTTTCCTCCTCGACGAAGTATTCAATTACTAACGAGTGTCGGCTATAAAGCAACCCCCGCGCCGGCTGGTAGCACGCGACCAAGTCGCGCCGCGTAAAGGACCTTGTCACGCGTGTATTTTTAACGAGACTTCGCCTGCCCCCTCCGCGAGCTTCCGCGACCCCTCCTGCAGGCTTAACGTCGCGCCCGTTTTGCACCCCCGCCGACCACCACCAGACTCCACCTGCGACACTCTGCCCTCGCAGGTGATCCTGTTAACGGAATCAAATAGACTGTCTTTTCATAATGTTACGTTGTACGAAACTGACGACATCAGACTTCTGCAAGCTGGCTTTGCTCCTGGAGCTTGGATCGGAAGTGCAGTAAGTCTTTCGAGGGGTTTTGGACCAACAATTACAGTGGATAACTCGGGACAAGGTTTAGGAAAGGATTAGTTAAGCGATTTTGTTATAATAGTCAGGATAGTATTGGAGAATATCGATTTCAATGAAGAGAGTTCGGTAGGGTACACTGTGATCGTAGGGTAGATGCACCATTTGTGGTCACTTCGAGGTATTGTACCAATTTTGGCCATTTCTTAAGAAATATAATATTTTATCGTGTAAGCAATAAATGTAACCTTATATTTCTACCGGTATACTAAACAAAATATTTATGATGTGAAATTCTCCACGTAATAATGATCTGCAAGCAATTTAAAATTAAGATAATTATGCACACGGTCGAAAGCAGTGCAATGGCCAGAAACGGTACATCTACCCTAGTGAAATTAAAGGACGATCGAGTTGCAACGTAATAGCACGAGGAACACGCCGACGTTTTATCCCCAGATTCGTTATTGCCAGCGAGGTCGGGAGCAGCAGACTGTGCCTCGTGTCGGCGGGGGTAGCGTCGCTGCCTCTTACCTACCCTCCACCCTCGCAGGTGAGTACGCCCTTCAGAGCGTCTGAGCCTCTGCACCTGGTTTCACGTACACGGCCGCGTACAGTCGGCGAAACTGCTCGTCGGACCACCGAAGTTCAATGTCCGTGTCGTTCGATCCGCGGGAAACAGAGGGTGGGCTGGAAATTTCCCGGGAGATCCGTCGTTCGAGAGAGGGTGGCAGTGTTTCATCAGGAAGCGAGGAGGCGTCTCGACAAATTGATTCCGCGCTCGGTTTCCGTGCATGAAATTTTCATTCGGACACGGCGGATTGGCAGCTGTTCCTAAAAATCCAGCTACATTATTCATTTCGAAGTTCAATTATCCTCTATCTGTTTCTGTTAATCGAGCATCTTTCAATTCTCGGTTCCGAGTACCTCGCACAGGCGTGATAAGGCAAACAGGTTTATAATCGCGCGCTGTTTCTTGGATTACGCGTTTTAAATCTTCCGTCGACAGGGAATTCCAGAGTTGTGGCAGTGATTAAAGTCGAGGGAAGTATCTGGCACAGACTGTACGCGAAGGTGATCGCAGTCGTAACAGGTGCACGCGCGACGAGACTCGAGTAGTGGCGCCGTTTGATCGAGCTTCCATCCAATCAGCGTTCCGATTCCGCTCGAGACCACTTCGATAACCGCTTGTAAAGATAGTCAAGCATCATTTTCCCTAACCCCGAGGACGGGGCTGTACAGTCGTGCACGATTAATTTGCGACCGAACTCTGCCCTCGGTTCGCGGTTACCCTCGACTTTGAAATCCGTTCGCTGCTGAAAATGCAAGAATTTTCTCGTCAGCCTTCTCCAGTAATCGAAGCCCACCACGGTTGAGAATTCTCCAGGATTTTTGCTCGACTAGCTGCGGTGATTGCATAAATAAGACTCCTTATTTGACGCGCACTCCTAGCTTCTATTAGGTGCAGAGTAAAGTGTTGGATTTTTAAGGCATCATACTCGACGAAGACGACTAGCCTCGTGACGAGTTGCGAGCTGGGCAGCGTGAACTTCGCGATCGTCGACTCGGCGAGGAGCCTGGGTGCCAGGAATTCGTAAGTGAACCGATGCCGCACCACCATTAATCACCGGCTGGCCCAGGTATCCGTATTTATTGTGCGGATCAGCCGGATGCCGTCGCGATTATCAGCCGTCGGGAATTACCTGGCATCAGCAGTAAATTGCGCCGGGCTGGACGACATTGTGCTCGGCGGTTACGGGGACGACAGCTCGTTACAAGTTACAACGACAGAACCGTGGGGCGAACAACCGGGGCCCCTGGCCAAATCCTGAGACGAGATATGACTCGATGAAGGTTTAGCCTTTCGATCGATGAGCAGTAAATACCGCCGGGCCACCGAGGCGTTGGAGGGTGCCCTTTTGCAACGAGCAGCGGCCCGATCGATCGGATCCCTGATACTAGGATTCAGCTGGCTGGATCAGGGATTTGGATCAGTTATTTGACGACCGCCCGGCCAATTGAGCCGTTTAGATTGTCGATCGATGTCTTGTGGCTAATAAATTTCATATCTCGAATGGACACAGTGGCCATTGATCGCCTCGCGATGAGGAATATAGCTGCGAGGGTTGCTGGATTCAGATTCGAGCTTGCTTACCTCTGGATATCTTCGTGTGTATAGAGCTTTCCTATTTTATGGATGCCTGCTTTGGACGGGCCTGTATAACCAAGCAGCTATTGTAAACGCCGTTGAATTTGCATATTTCGTTGCGTGCACGCTTGGACGCGCAAAAACATGCGCGAGAAAAACACGCTATTGTTTCTGCGGCGCAGTTACTGACTGAATAACCGCACCACAATCGAGCATGTTTACGTTGGGACTGATTCAGACAACGACTCGCGACAGCAGTCCCATTTCGCGAGGGTGCGCGCGGTGAGAATGGAAATATTGACGTTCCGCGAGCTACCTTTTCGCTGTGCATCGCTAACAGTGCTCTAATTTATAGATTGTTATCCCGCCGCGAGCGCCGGCAATTTCTGTTAGGTGAATCGGTCGAAGGAGGGTAAACAACCAACCGGGTGTATAAATCATCGGACCGAAGTCGACGCTCCGAGTATTCTACCGGGGGTGTTAGAATCTTCTACGGAAATAGCCAGCCGCAATTTTCTCGCGGGGATGGTGCTCTCGGGCACATCCAGTTACACGTTAGCGACTGTCACAAAGCCGGGGGAACATCCGCGGGGATGTTTTACGACGTCGTGCGGCGATATCGAGCCATCAACGCGTCATTACGCAGAGAAATAGAGCGAGGAGATAGGTTTCCGGTTGTCTTCCTATCCGGGTCGTCATCCATGGGGACACGTACCTAGGCGGATTATTCGTTCGCGTCTTCGACAGTAACGTCGAACACCGCCGTCACATGGGCGGCGTTAAAAGGGGATTTCCCGTCGCGAACGAGCGACTTCTGGCGTCTTTGTGTCTTGCATCCCAAACAGAGGCTCCCCTCCACGACCACTGCTCCTCCAGCGATCCTGTCACTCCCGATCGCTATTGCTCTAGTTGCACGTGACGGTAGCAAACTTTATCTTCATTAATGACGAAGGCAACGCCTCGTCGTTCAAACGCTTCAAGTGCCCGTAAATCGCCAGCTTAAGATCTACGCACACGTATCAGTTCCGAGACGGTTCAATAATATCATTTCCCAGTTTTGGAATAGGGGAGTGCTCGAAATATGAGTACATGGACCTTAATTTATTTCCACCGCGAGATCGGGTGGGGAGGACGAAAGCAGCTTTCCACCCCCTCGAGGAAAAAATAATATATTTAAGGGAAGGTGAATACCGTAGATTGGGGATACAGTCGCCGGCTGGCCGTAATGCGGGCTGGCGCGTTTATTCCGTCACGTAGAGACCGGAAACGAGCCACGGATTTGCCCGATCTGTCTGCTCGCGTATACGGGCGCGCCGCGTCTTTTGTCGCCGCGGAGCTCGGCGTTTCCGGCGAGATTGAATCGTAATAAACCAGGACGTGACAAATTTTATCAAAGAGGCACGTGTGCGCCCGCTCTCCGCGGCGACGTGCAATAAAGCACTGGCATACGGAGCTTTCAAACGGCACCCTCGAAATGAGCAATTAAACCGCGCGCGGCCGTAATGGCGCTGTGAAAAAGTGTACTTTCACCGAGCAAATGTGCCGGTCTCTTCGAATTAAAGCCGTTCCTGTGACGAGCCACGGTCATCGTAGCCAAACATTTAAGCTTGAATCCGGTATTTAAATCCGGCGGTCTTGGCTCAAGCTGCCTCTGCAGAAGATTCTGAATCGTATGGCTCGGAGTTTTGGCAATAAAAAGCGCGACGCGACGTCGACTCCTCGACGGTAGCAGCTGTGATTTACCCTCGTCGATCAGTTCCCAGCGTTATTAAACACGCAGCAGCACTCTCTGGGAACAAGCGGGCCGCCTCGAGAGCTGGATCTACGACGGGGCAAATGATCCAGATGCAACGGAGCGCCGCGGCTCCGTCGTCTGACGGGATCCAGACGCTTTGATCGTGCCGCGGGAACAGACGCGAGCATCCTCGGCGTTAATCGAACGAATCCAGAGGCAGGGTGACGCGCTGCCTCTTACGGTGGGACACTTGCGCCCTGGACAGGGGACATTTAACATTCGGGTAACCAGCCACGGAGAAACCATCCAGAAATAAACGAGCAGAAGGGGGGCGCAGCCGCTGTCGACGCTTTGTAATTAAATTGCCACGCGATCCCGTTGAAAGGGCTGCTTAGCAGATTACGTCTTCGTCCGCTCTGACTGATCGAGCCGCGGGGAAACGAGGTGATTCGTGGAGGACAAAACGAACCTCCGGGAGGCTCTTTGCCAAAGAATACGCTGCCAGACTCTTCTGGAAAGTAACATATTAAAAGGAATCCAATGTTGATACTTTTATCCGGAAGGTGGTAGTTTGTTTCCAATAGACACCCAAGTCCTCTGATGCAGCATGGCAGAAAAAGGCTGGGGACGCGTCAGAAGCCACAGCTGTCTTCTCCCACCCTCCGCTCGACGACTAATGGACCCACTAAAAATCGCGGTCGCACCGGAATTCGCGGATACACTCTTTTCTCCAGCCGTCAGTTTCGTCTTGTCACTCGGTGTTTTGCCCGCCGCGGCGAGCGCTGTCAGAACGGGCGAGCGGATCGAAACGAAACGGAACAGGCTGGGGGGGAATGAAAAAGGCAGGGGGGAAGAGGAAGGAAAGGGGTAAGACGCATTAGTCGAGAAACACTGGCGGCGCTCTATCGTCTGGCGTGTACAGTTAAATAAACCCAGGGAAAATGCATTTCTCCGTGTGTCCCGGATAGAACCGGATGCGGCTGTCATCCCCGCGAGCTCGTGCATCATCTTCCAGAGACGCTGGATCACGTCCTCCTTTCCTCGCCATCCTTGCCGCCCTTCCTCCCACCCGCCCACCCCCCTTACCCCCCGTCTCCTCGCCCACGCCTCTGATTTTCTCTGCGTCGGCTTCTTGCGCTCCTCTGCCCCGCTTCCGCTCCAACGACAGCGTTATTAATCCTCCGTTTCGAGGCAGATATTTTCGTTCTTTCGCGTCGAGCCGCGTCCAACCGCGGCGCGTTAATCTATCTACTTTCGCCGGCGTCCCCTGGCCTGATACATGGGGTGTTTCGTTATTAGCGGGCGAATTCGAAGCGCATTCAGAAGGCGGTGCTTCTGCTGACTGCTGAGACATCGCGGGGTTCTTGTATAACGTTTGAAGACTGGGGTTGAAAAAGGTTGAAAGACGAGGAGGGCGGGTTAAAAATATTGCCACGCCCGGGTTAAATAATATTTTTAACCTCCTACTTTCCAAGAGACACGGATGTACACGCTGCCTCGCGCCCAGCTCCACCGGACGACTTTATCTAAGCGCGACATTTATTAATAGCCTTTCTATCTTTAAAAGGAAAGATGACACGTCGCCGTGTCACCGTCGACGCGCCAACTAACGAGACTAAAAGCTCGTAATTGATTCTCTTCCGACGCCCCTGGGCCCTCCTCGTGACCAGGCAAAAAAGAAACTACCTATTAGCGACGTTCATCGGCTGCCATTAAATTATGGCCCCGGCTACTGTCCGGATAACGATGGCGTGGCTTCAAAGCCGTCCCGTAATTTTTTTATCCACCATGTCGCAGTGCCTTTTTAAATACCCTCGCCAGACAGCGCGGGGCTTTCGTCACAGAAGCCCGCGAATATTAATCCGAAGGAGGATCGGTATCCTAATCCCTCTCCCGCGAAAGGAAACCTCGAAACTTTACGCAGCCAGGCGCGATCAGCGCCCGCATTGCCAACTTTTTGCCATCGATTTCGCATTACGGCCGCCAAGACGAGTCACTCCAGCGACGATTCCACCCCCGCGCCGCCAGGAGATCCAGCATCCGCCGCTCGTTCATCTTGCCCCGCGTACGTGTGGTCGTGATTAAATCTCACTCGATAACAGAAGCCGGAGAAACTTCGCCGGAAGTTGGAGGCCCCGCGAGGACCCTCCGCGGGAGGTGTCGCCCGATCGCGTCTCGCAGAATCGGCGGGCGGGGTGTTCGCAACCGGAAACGACCGACGTAAACTGGCCCCCGTGGGAGGGACGTTAACGTCATCTCCATAATCAGCGTAGAGCCCGAGTGACAGGAACGTGATGCGGAAGCTCGAAACCCGGTGGTTCGGCCGGGCCATTGCCAGTCGCGCCATCAATCCCTGCGATTAGGCTAATAATTTCTCCCGGCCCCCCCCCCCCATATCCCCGCTCCCTTTATCCTGAAGGGGTCGTCGGAGGCGCGCCCCGTTTGTGGGGCCAGACCGCGGCGCTAACCACGGAAAGGTCACGGTGAATTATAACGCGTCCCTGTCCCATCGTGTTCGATCCACGTCGAATTACCTCCGCATTAGGGCTGTCCGACTAATGGAGAATTCACTGTTCCCTCGCGCGGACTTGGTCCGCGAAATTCTCTCCGCAAATTGACAATCACCGGAGACGCCGCGCTAACGGTGTTAAAAATTGAAGTCAACAGTGGTGGATGGGAAGATTCATCCTGAATGCAGGCTCGTGGTATTATTCTACAGCCATGCTGGGAATAAATTGAGATTGAAAGGAACATGGCTAACCTCGCCTGTGATTCGGAGCGTAATTCTGTTTATATTCCTCCAGCATCCAGATCATCGAGGTACCTCGATTATTGTCGTAACGTTTGTGAAGCTCTCGGGTAACTCCCATGTAATAATCTATCTAGGTACATGTATATAAAATCCAAATACCACTGACTGAGTGACTGGCTGACTCACTCACTGTCTCGTCACGTTTCGTCTGGTACCACTGGTCCTATGACCATGAAATTTGGTAGGTAGGCTCCTCTTAGCCCCTAGGTGGAGGCTAAGAAATCTTTTTAAAAACTCCCTCTTCCTCAACGAAAAAAATATATATAACCCGGGCAACGCCGTGTACTTTAACCCTTTAAGTCCCAGACACATTTCTCGGCGGAAACAAATGATTTCTTGCGATTAGTTAACTGAAAAATGGTCCCAATACATGCACTTCGTCGTCGTTTTCCCAAAAAAGCCAGTCGAAATATGATTTTCTCGATGTGATGTATACGTCAAACTGGGCGTGTTCGGATTAAAAAAGCGATCTTTTTTCATAAATCAAACTTTACAAGCATTATTCTTTTAGTATAGCAATTAATTTTCACGTATCTACCAAATCAAATAAAAGAAATAATTTTACCCTCAACTGTTTAAAGAAAATAAGAGCCACGTTTCAGGTTTTCGAAAAATGTCCAACATGCATTCGCCAGAAACGTTTCCATGATTACTGTAAACATTATTTACAGCGGCAAACGCATCAGTGGCTTGCATCTCGGAGCCATTTAGAGAACTGAACCGTTTTGGGACCCAAAATTATCGACTATCGATTTTTTTTATACGTCTGAAAATGATGTGACGTATACGTCACACTGGGCGCTAAAGAGTTAAGCTACTTTAATACAGCAACGGGCGAAACTGTAATTTAAATAAAAATTTCGGATAATGAATAAAAGTTAAAAAAATTATTCGTCACGTGTCAAATAAAGGTAACTTTTTTATTCGTCGAGAGTTTCAACTTCAGCGTCGAATAAATTTTTCAACTTTAACTGCACCTGTTAAGCCACCGAGTTAAATTTGAAATTTTTATTCGACGTTGAAGTTTAAACTCTCGACGAATAAAGAAAATAATTTATTTGTCAAATAATCTAAAATTAAAGTAACTTTTATTTGATCCGTTGTTTAAATAATTTTTTATTCGGTTAATGCCCAACTTTGCTCTAATATTTAGGGACTACAATCTTCCTCGGTGTTATTAGAGGAGTCGATCCTCTTTCGGTGTGAACGCTGGTTTATCGCTGACATTCTAGTGATGAGGTGACGGCTTAGGTCTATATCGCGGAGACCTGTCGTTTCCACAATCTCCAGAAAATCTACCCTGTTCCTAACTCTCAGGGGGATCTTCAAAATCTAGTCTTTCCTAATTATGTTTTCTTTGCGGCACGCTTTCCATTTTCTGCTCATTATTTTACTTAGCTATCTGTCGATTTCTATAATTAGCTTTATTTCTAATCATTTCCCTTCGCTTTATCTTGTATTCTGTGTCCTACTTCCTCTGTCCCATGAAACATAAATAAACAAATACGCGAACATCAAAAGACTCCCCCGCGGAATGTGCTCGCCAATTCTGCGCGCGTAACAGTGTCATTGATGATTCAAAAGACCTGCAGGTACGTGTCTGCACTGAAATATGCAGAAACGCTGGCGATTCTCAGGTACTTGAGATAGAAAAGCCTGCCGTGAGACTGGGGGTTCGATGTCCCGTTCGGAAGGAGCGGCTGAGGACCATTCGACTTCCCAAATGACCGCTGCAATCGACCTTGCAAATGGCAACGATAGCCATCCAATCTCGCGCGACACTCTCGAGGGCGGCGAAGTGGACGAGGGCCGACGGACATAGCTCGTATACGTTTTCCGGTCGTCCTCGATTGTTTCGAGTGAGCTCGAGCTACTTTCTTCGAGTGCTCGTTCCCCGAGCAGCCATTCACCTGCACTCGACTCATCCGAACGCTCGAGCTCCGCAGGTTACTTCGCTGGCCTGCACCGTCCACATTTCCCTCGACCCTCGACTCTTGTCTGTTGACAAATCGTCCTCCACTATTTTTACGCTCAGCATTCGCTCGCAACGATCTCTTCCCTTCAGCCACTTTTGCAACGCCCTCAGAGGCGACGCGAAGGCGCTGAAAGTGAAGATCTCCGATCCAGCGGGAACAGCGTGCGAAAGGAGCGCGTTGCAGCCTTGAGGGACGAGTTTACAGGCGGCCGGGCGATTGTTTAACAAACCAGTCCGCGGGCACTGTATCTCGCCGTCTCGCAGCGAGACAAGCCGCGATCCTAATTAAGAGGAATGCCAGTCTCACAATCCGTTCTTACGTCTTCGAGAGAGGCTGTCCGGCCCGCGGGGGCATTATCTTTAATGAGAAATTGCGCCCAGTCCGTGGCTGTGCCCCGTGGAATCCTCGTAACCGGGCGGCTAACGATCCCACCGATCGCTAACCGCGCTATTAGTCAACGTGAATCTTGATCCCCGCTAATTAGGGCTCGCCTTACTTTCGTCCTTCGAAACGTCATCGAACGCGTACCTGGTCCTCCCCGCACGGTCTCGCGTGAGAAACCAAAGCGTCCCCATCTTAATGTCTCGACTGTACTGACTCGGGCGAAGCGCGCGCGCGCGCGGGTATTTTCCTTTCAGGATTCCTCGCGAATGATCAAAGCCACGCAAGATGTTTCTCTCTCGTCGGGGCGCCGGTAACAACGCGACGGGGTTAAATGTTGAAACGGATATGTAGGTCAGGCGTAGTTCAGAGGGCCCTTTCAGGTGGCTGAAAGCACCTTCCTGGCTCTCGAAACAGAAATCTCGAGCATCGATCGACCCGGCCGGTTCGTGGAAATGTTTTTCCCGGCCGCGTTTCGAGGCCGGGCTCGCTGAGCCGGGCGTGATTGCCTTCCGCGAACCCTGTTCGACCTCGATCGGGCACACCTGGATCCGTGGATCGCTGAAACGAAGCAGTTACGCTGCTCATTAGCGGATGCCAGACGCTCTGGACGTTTTGCTAGCCCGTGTTTTCCAGCTGTACCCCCTCGCTGTCATATCCGCGAACTATCAACAGTGCTGTATCGCCAGTTCAACGAGTTCCCTTCGCTCTGCAGGCAATGAAGCGACCACGAATCTCTGTTCACCATGCGCAGTTTCCGCGGCTTTGAATCGCTTCTTCATCCAGAGTTCTGGGGAAAGGGTCGTCCTTAAACTACGTAAGGCTTTTTGGGTGTTGCAAATTTCTTACGTTTTGTTACAAAGGGGACAGAAAGAGTGAGGTAATATTTTGTTAACCTAAGTTTCAATGAAACCGAGTTAAATGAATTATTCAAACCTTTAAAAGAATTTTAATAACTGAAAAGATGCAGTGTAACAAATATTACGTAAGGAAGGGGGAGGGGTTTGAATGTAAAGTGTTACAAATTTTTATACTGGGGGAAGGAGGGGTTAAGAAATTGCCAAAATTAACCGTAAGTAATTTAAAAATGGCCCCGAAGCAACTGTCGCTACAAATTAGTACAAATGGTCGGGGTGGACTACTTACAATTAGCTTCCTTTACTTTCTCGTGCGGTACAAATTTCATACCAAACAAAGAGTGCTACAATGGCACTACTATTGCGCAGAGGAGACGCGCTTATGTAAAGGTGGAAAGTGGAGGTTCCAGGGCCCAGATCCAGCGTCTCCGACATTGGATTCCGAGGAGGAGTTGCACAAGTGCTGGTGGTTACCTGGGGCAGGCTCGTGGCACCGCGAAAGAAAGGCCCGTGGCATCTGGAGCTCGTTAAACGAGTTACCTGCGGTCTCGGGACCACGTACCAGTCGCGTGCAATCCTGTAGCATATCATTCATTTATTCCGGAGCAGCGACAGCGCGCAACGACAGGCAACATTCCCTCTGCGAAGTCAGCGTCCGAGCGAGAAGGGAGCAGCGGCTGGAAATAAAGACGCGAGACACAAAGGGCCGGGGGAGGAGAAATCCCTCGCCAAAGTTGTCGCCACCTTTGCTCGAATTCTGTGAACTCGACGCATCCGACGAGCTTTTTGTTTCCCGGCGACGACTGTTTACATCGCGCCACCCGCCCGAAAATGTAAGTCACCGATGCACTCCGCCCTGGCGAACTTTCCGCGCTGGTTGCTCGAGCAATTTCCCGAGATGCCGCTAACAGAACTCTGCCCGTCAAGCATTCCCACGGTGACCCAGTCCCCCGTCCGCCGATTCCAAACTTTTCCTTACTCGCCGTTTCACCTTTTTTTTTCGCCCCGCATCTCACGGCGAAGATCGCCTCGCGAGATTACACACCTGCAGCGCTGGAATCGCAAAGATGGGGCCCTTTGAGCATGCGTTTCTTTCACGACTGACCTTTCGACTCTGATTCACTCCTCGTGTGCTCGTTCATCCCCGCGAGATCGGGAGCACCGATTTCGTTCACTCGGAAATAGGGAAGAAGGAGCACACGAGGGAAACGCAAACTTCTGCTTTGAGACCATTCAACATGTCAGGGGAGGCTACCGAATTTGGGTGACCTCTCCGTAAAGTCCTGCTTCGTTTACAGACCAGCTCCAGTTCTCAAAACTGCACCTCTATCTGTGTCTTCACTTTCTTTCTTCCTTCCCCTGCAAAGCCTCCGCCCGTAAATGCCACCGAAACATTCCCGAACACACGGCGCGACTAGGAAAATGGGGTGCGACGCTCGCAAGGGGCGGATGTCCATCCTAGTTAGGGTGTGGAAAGTGAACGACACGGTTGCAGCGGCACAGACCGCGGCGTGACTGGTGGCCGCATTAGAATAATGTCCCCTGCACCCCAGTCTGCTGCTAATTACGAGGAGTTTGTATTAATGCGGACGTTAGCATTCCGCCATGGCCATCCGGCTTTCCGCGGCCGTCGACAGACGTCGGTTACGTGTCGACGGGGGCTCGTCGTCATAGTCGTCGACGTTGTTGGTCGCTGTTGGGTGTCGATGACACCCGCACGACCACCCGCACCGGTTCACGGCCCGCCAGGGGATACACGCCAGGTGGATTTAACTGCTCCAAGGCGGCGGTCCAATTTAACTGTTCAATTTCGCTGGACTTACGTTTACGTCGCGGCTTGATTCGAGGGGAGGTTTATTTTGTTAGTTGTTCTACGTCGCAGCGAACGGAGTAAGCAGCGTTGTAATTTCTAGGAACATTTACGGGAGAGGGACTAAAGGCACGAGGAATATTTGCGCCGTTAAAAGGGGATGGAAAGTATCCCTGTGATCTCGGCAGAGAAGCAATTTCCGCGAGGCATTAATACGTAGCAGATAAGATCGGCAATTCCTTGGATCTCGGTGGCGGCCATTACGGGCTGGCGCGATATCATAAAACAGAAGCGATTTTCAATAACGACTAGCGATAATATTGGCAGACAACGAGTCCCGGCGCTTCCCTCCTTTTCTTTTTAACTTCCCCCTTTCCTCGACTAATTTCCACCATCCTCTTGGTCGACGCCTCTGTCGCCTCCTTCGAGCTCCTTCGCCTACCCCGCCCTGCTGCTCAAAGGGCTCTCGGAATCGAGTAAATAATATCGCACGGATGCAAATTAGTAGCTCGCGGAGGCTTGCTAACGAGAAAATACTATCGTTTTCTTTTCCTTTTTCCCCCGTTCCGCGACCTGCATGACCAAGCAACCCGTCGAACACTTTCCTCGTTAAACCACTGGCTGTTAACCTTGGGATGCGTCACCTTGGCGCAATTAGGGAAGAGCGATCGCGCCCCACACGGAAATTTCATCCTTCCGGGTTGATCGACGGCCAGCGTTAAAAGAACTTACTAATTATGCCGCGCCTAAATCCTGCTCCCCTGCCGCGGGGGATGAATGAAGATTTAGGGACGAGGCGAGGGAAAACGAATCTACAGCCCACGATCTATCAACCTTGCTGGCTATACTCTGCTCAGCAGAGTTAGCAACGCTCTGTCTTTAGAAAGCTTACGCTTACACGTCGAATGTTAGGGAAAGCAATGAGCCCGGGTTAGATGGCACATTTAACCCTGCGGGTTTTGCGACAAGCGGCCTTAAACGCGGCGGATAAATAGCCCGTTTAATAACGCAGAGAAAGGGACAGTGGCTGGTTGCGTTCCGTTTGCACCTTTTCCCCGGTAGCTCGCTCGAAGCACGCTGGGGGAAAAAAAACGGGAACGAAGAAAAATGCCAGCCGGGGGATGAGCTGGCGGGGAAAAAACGCGTACCTTATCTGTCGGGGCGGTACGTTTCGAGCATTGTTTCAGGCGGCGGGGGAGGCGGCGGTGAAAGGGGTTGATAGCGGACGGCGCTGCCTCCGTGTCTGTGCTTTCGCGTGTGCGCGTGTGCTTTTAACGAGCAAACTTTCTACAAATAAATTTCGCAAATCAGCGAGCAGCTCCTCCTGAGAAGGAGAGCCGAATCGTTGCTACGTACTCGCGCGCTTCCAGCCTCGCGCCCGCCATCCCCTCGCTTTAATCTGGAAGAATAAAGCGAGCAGCGTGGATGGGGCCCGAAACGAAGCAAATGTCCGCCTTTGCGGGGAAATGGACGGACGCGTGTGCTTTTGAAACGGCGATCGGGAACGCGACGGAAGGGTGGAAATTATTCCCATGGGGCTGCAAGTGGGTCTGCAACGATCGCGCGTTCGCCGAGCCTGTTCCTTGGATCCCTAGCCCTTGTCAAAGGGAAATGGACTCGTCAATGGGATGTGCACAGATGTGTTTTAATATGCAGCCGGGGTTTTGGGGTGGGAGTCCATCATTCGTGGGAAATCGAAAAGCAAAACTGCGATGACACGAGTGAAAGGGGATCATTCGTTGTCATGTAGCAAGTTGTAACTGTGAGATGGTGCGTGGTGGACTTAAAGTGACTGGGGTTTGCGCATAGAAACGATTTCTGGAAGTGGGAAGGATCTTTTAAGGGGAGGTTCCGGTCTAGAGCCCCAAAAAATAGGCGGTTTTTGGAATTAATTAAAGGAAAACTACTGTTTATAATATTAATGGGACTTTTTGCATTGTATTAAGGATGTCTTAAATTATAGAAATATGTTTTTTGTTTTATAATTAATTATTGCAGACGGCACTAGGGAGTTGTTAAAGTCAAGGCGTCAAAAAATTGATTTAAATCGGTGGAACCTGTATTTCCAAAAGTTATTATCCGATTCGACTGAAACTCTTTTTATTTTGAAGAATATACTTCTGGCTATGGGGGGAACTAGAAAAAATAGAAAAATTACATTTTTTTAGAAAATAACGACACTTGAAGTTTGAAATCACTTTTTTCCTATATTTTGCGTCCTTTCAACGATTTTGAAAATGATAAATTTTCAATTTTTTTTGTATTTTTTCTGATTTCCCCCCTAGTCAGAAGTACATTCTTTAAAATAAAAAAGTTTCAGCCGAATCGGATAATAACTTTTGGAGAAACAGCTCCCTCCGTTTTAAGAACACTGTTTCGAGAAAAACGCGTTTAAAGTTTTACGCGAACGCCGAGTGTTACCCATGCATTTGCCGCCACTCAAATGCCTATAACTTCAGAAATTTTACGAATTTCAACAAATCTTTTTAAACGCGTATTCCTAAAAGTTTGAACATTGGAAAAATGGAATAAAAAAAGCAACTTCTAGACCGGAACCTCCCCTTAAGCCTCGTTCACATTAGTGAAGTTTACTGGCTTCAAGTCGCTTGAATTCAAGTATACTGACTTCAAGTTGGTGTTCAGATAGTGTCAGCTACCTTCAAGTTACTTTCAAGAGTACTTGAAGCTTGAAGGTGAAAAGTGAAGCAAGTAGATTAAGATATATAAAATGGCGTCAAAGGTGATGATTTTTCCTGGCTTGTGCATAATAAAAAACGAAATTAGGAATGAATTATTGAAAATTTTTAAAAACAATAGTCGGCTTACTTTCGTGACTCGTGTACGTACGTTCACGCTATTCAAGTTGTATTATTTCCAGGCAAGAAAAGTTGGAAGACTCTCTACTTCGCTTGAAACTTGAAAGGATATTTCAAGTGAAGTGAATAACAGGTTCACATTATCAAGTTTACTGATTTCAAGCGACTTGAAGTCAGTAAACTTGACTAATGTGAACGAATACTTCGCTTAAGACTTTACAGAAAGTTAAAAGGATATTTCAAGTCAAGTGAACGAGGCTTAAGCTCTCTTTGACCTCGTACATTGTTCATCTTGCGTAATTTTGAACACTCCACTGCTTGAAGCTTTCGAGTAACGTTCGAAAAACTACTCTATGGCTCGCGAAGGGCAACCCCCTCTCAGTAACTTGTTTCGAAATTGGGAAAGATTACATTGGGGTTGCTTAATTAAGTTGAGCACGAAGGTAAACCGTCCCCTCTGGTCGTTCGGTGCCGTTCCGTGCCGAAATCTTTCCACGGGTCTCGGTTAGGTCTAGGTTAGCTTAACTTTCCCTCTTCGATTCTTCCTCCCTTTCTTCGCCGCCCGACCGTAGAAACTTTCCCCCGGCGGTTGGCATTTCGGCGAACGTTTTATCGAGCACTCCTCGACGTCCTATTAATTAGAGAACTTTAAAACAATGACTTTATTTAACCTTCGGCCCTTGTTGCCCGATTCGCTGGCGCGACACCGACTACACCCCGCGTTTTCATTAAGTTAATGCTGAAGCGACGGGGGGAGGGAGGCTCGCTAAACGCCGAGTAATTCATTCCTGAAGGGATAAGCTCGGCTCGCAGAGGGGGTTGAAGGAACGCGGGTGGTGGCTGGTCGCGTTAATTACCGTACTTTTGGCAAGCGGCTTCAAGGGGGCCTCACCCTGCAGCCAAGTCTTCGAACCACCTTCAGTTGGCCTTCTCGCGAGCTCGACATGTCCTTGAAGTCACTCTCCAAGTGTTCTAACTGACCTTGAAGTTATCGAAATTCTTTCCGTCCGACGTGGGATTAATTCGCCCTTAGTTACTTCCAAGAAGACGTAAGCCTCTTGGAGATTAACAACTAACTTCCACCCAGATCTTTTCTTCGCGCCGACGTTGGCCTCTCTCTTCGCAGATGGACGATAAGTGGCTGGGCGACCCTGGCCAGATCTTTTGCCTGAATCCTTGACACGAAGAGACTCGTATGATTCAGACCAGGCCGTTCGTCGACCGCGTTGCGCGTAATTTCTAAGAAGCCAGATGCTTTCTTGATTTTCTAAGGAGACTAAAAGAAAGCTTCCCAGAAGGCCAAATCCTTGGAATACAGGCCAATTAATCTGCGCGTAGATCCACCCCTCGGCAGTGTTCTTTTTGCCCCGACGCTGTCCTCGCCTTTTTCCACACAGCGCCCTCGGAACGGGTGGCCAAATTCGGCCGGCGGCTTCTATTCATCGAGACGGTGAAAAGAGTCTGGTGTAAAAAGTGTCAGAGGCGATGCTCCTACGAACTTGTTCCCAACAAAGTTTCGCGAGGATGTCCAGCGGGTTCGTAAATTCTCGGCAAACATTCTACTTCAGATACGAGGCCAAACTATGCCTCACCACCTCCCGACAGCTTCCAGGAGATCGCAAAATGAAATAATAGCGAGTGGATACTACTTAAGCGGCGCGTCTGACCATTACTGGTTCATACTACTCGTCAGTGACCTCGCTGCTACATGGCTCTAAGTTTCCGTTACACAAAGGGAAAGAAAAAGGAACTTTCCGAAAGAAGAATGCTGCGCTCGTTCTTAGGACAACAAGAAGCTCGTTCGCGCTACTTTGGGAACACCCAGTGGATCCCCAGCACACAGACGAACATGGAGACAGGGTCGGCTAATTGCTGGGAATGTATCTTCTCCCGGTCACAAAGCTCGCTCGCGGTCGACAAAATGGCTCGACAAAGTTAATCCCTTCGCGTCCCCCTATCCTCGGCCCCCGCCCACAGGGCCAGCCGCCCTTCGAGAGCCGAAATCTCATAAATTCGGCGAAGCTCTCGATCCGCTCCAAGATTTAGCTGAAAAAGGAACGGTGTGTCGGGAGGGTGGTGGAAAAAGAGAGAAGGAGTGGGAGATCTTTCTTCACCCTCGTTACGCCACCCCCGCCCCCCCCCCCCTCGAAGCTGGATTATCCAGTGGAATTAACTTTCATCTTGGAAAACTCTGGCACTGCTCTTCGAAAATCCTTCCACCCTTCCAGCACCCCCTGCCAACGAGCCTCATCCCCTTCGCCCCAGCTAATTCTGAGAAATCCCGTGGCGATTCCTCTCCGCGGACGAAAAAACGCTGGACGGTCGCGCGGCGTTTAAACCGCCCTGTGTCCGCGAGGAGTATCGACGCCAGGGGAGAAACGCGGGGCGAATAAATCGGAAAAAAGTTGGCCCGCGGGGTGTACCGCGAGGGCCGGGGGTGGCTGCGGCCGCGCGAGACCTCGCATTAGTTTTTATTCGCTGTTTGTTATACACTGAGGAGGCAGAGGAGTAGGCAGCGTTAGTAACCGGAGTCAGACCGCCCACCTACAAGCCGCGGCAATAAAATGGATTTATCGATGCCACAAAATGGCGGCTCCTTGCCCGCTCTCGGCCCGTCCTCGTACTTCATTTTGCCGATATTAAATGCTGTAAATTCAGGCCGCTGCCGCTCCCCCTCTCCCCTCCTCTGTCCCTCTTTTTCAGCCCCCGTGGCTGTGCTCTTTCTCGTTTTCGTTTCGCTAGAGCTTTCCCTCGCGTGGAAAAACGGTGGAGTGAGCGGAGGCCGGGCGGTAAGGCGCGGGGAATGGAAAAATACTCCGCTGGAAACTTTGGTCGCACTTAATCCGCGTCCTCGAAGCTGGTTATAAGTTTAATCTCGGTCAAAAGGCGGCGTGAATTGTGTGCCGCGGGCGGGCGAGTCGAGGCGCCTCTCGAAAACCATCAGAATCGACGCTGAACTCGATGTCGAGCTAACGAGACGAGGACACTCCGCTGGATAGGTGCGTCTAAATCTAAGTGGGATATGAAATTTTTGTCTTTCGCGGCGGTCCTTTGATCTCCGCGGGGACGTGACGTGATCAAAGGAGGAGTTCTCGCGCGGGCTGTATTCCCGGGTTTCGCGGAGGAGAGCCCTAGATCGATCCTTCGAAGACTATTCAGGAAAATTCATAAACCTCGAGATATCCGCTATGATTGAAATTCCCAGCAAAGTAGCTTTCCGCGTCGCGCGACGCTGCTCCAGTTTCCCCATCCTCTCTCGCCGCCTTTCTCCGTCTCCGCGACGGGCCAGAATAGCGGGCACGTGAAAGGACGGGAAAAGAAAGCATCCGCGGATCTTTCATCGCCCGGGGCACGCTGCTTCCCTCTCTGGATGGTTCACATATCATAACTCATCCGGGGCGGTCCGATATTAGAAAGGTGACATATCGTCATGTATTGTGGGCCGGGGCTGAAAGGGAACTCTTCAGAAGTCGCGGGCTCCTTTCACGCCGCGCTGCCCTTCCGCGCCTCTCCCAGCATCTCGCCCGCGATATATTATTCCGGCCGTAACACTAACGAAACCGGGGGGCGTCGTGAAGATACATTAATCCCCGTTGGAAGCGCGCGGAATTCACTGGCTGCTAACCGACGCCCCTGTCTCTCGAATTTATTTCGCCTAGAACTCTGGAACGATTTTCTCCCCGCGGACGGGATTGAAATTAACCCCCACCTGGAGAAATATTAAACATTCGTTTCCATCAAGGTGAAGACAAGTGGCATAATATTATTCTTTGAAGGGAATTCTTCCTCTCACTTCTCTCGTTAAAGGGCTCGAGTTTGATCTAGGATAAGGCAGGCTGGGATTCTTTTCTTTGAAGGGAAAAGAGAGGACTGGTAATAAAAGGGGATATTAATCTCACAAAAACAATATTCATGAACTGTGTAATGTAAGTTACGTCGTTGCAAAATCTCTGCTTGCCCGGATTGGAGCACCGCGGTCCCAGGTCAGCGCAAGAAGAGGCAGCAATCCCCGATGGTACCCGCTGCAATACACTATCGCCCTTTGCGCGAGACACTCGCGTGGATCGTGCAAGATTCAGCTTCAGTTCTCAGGAATCTTTCGAATCGAAGGAGCTCGTTTCTGGCAAAGTCTGATATATTTCTCCCAGTTCCACTTCGTGTCCCATCCATCCCCCAATAATATGCAATCCGCTGGGACGAGCTGCTTCAAGTTGTTAAACACGTGCTCGCCGGGCGGTACGAGCGCGCCGTAATCAAGATCGTAAAAGCGCCGCTTTACGACCCGGCCGCTTACGCAAAAACCCAATCATATCCGCGTAAACCGGAAGCATCGAGCAACACGTACGCCCTACGCGGCATAAAACTGCGAAACTGGCACGGGGGCGGCTCGAATTTCACCCTCCCCGCGTCCCTCCGCCAGGGAAACGGCGATAAATTTCGCGGCTGTACTTTTACGCCCCCGCGTTACGCGCGACGCGTGCTCTCGAATTCCCCGTCATCGATCCTCCCTTTGGGATGCAAATTACGCGGGGGCAGGCTCGTTTGAAACGAGAGCGCAACTTGCTTTCCGAATGAAGAAGAATTCCGATGGAACAGTATCTTTATTGTACAGTCGCTTTCGTACAGGAGGAGAACTCGATAGTTGGAGATCGATTTCCAACGCGTAGGTAGCTTCATGTACGCGCGAAGCCCCTCTGTTTTTTCATCTACTTTCATATTTGGAGGTTCGTTCAATTTAAACTTGTAACTACCGTGCCTGAGCAGTGTTCTATTAATAAACTACTCAAAGTTCATCGTCATCTGTGGTAAATGAAACGAAACAATGCACACACTGCCTATTATTAATAGGAGAAGTCTTATGGGGCTTGTTTCACCCAGAAACGCGCAGAACTTAAGCCATGAGCACCCCTTCAGTCCCGAGACGTTGGAAAGTTTGAATTTTTAAAATTCAGGTGCCATATTACGCGTTGATGGGTAGGTTCGAGACGAAAGTGTCGCTGGCGCCAAACACCACCCTCTGATAATTCTGATGCAGCATGGTCTTCAGCTGCTCCGCGTGTTCCTTGTCCCTGGTCTCGCAGACCACCTTCACGTCCACGCTGAAGATGTCCGACATGATCCAAGCCCGTTCGTGCATGATGTCCTTTATCGAGACACCGATGCTGGCCAGCATTTTACAAAGCTCCGCGATCCCGCCTGGTCTATCGGACACCGTCACAGTGAACTTGAGGAGACGGCCTTCCGCTGCTAGGCCACGCTCCAGGCACCTGCCTAGGATGGTCGTGTCTATGTTTCCTCCACAGAGCGGCAGCACCACCCTGGATACAGTTGCAACAGAAAGGAGGAGGTGATCGTTAGGTTGTGCAGATGATCTTTAAAATGATCGTTAAATATTTAGGGATGCAAGTGCTCCGCAGCAAGCTTTTACCTTTTCCCTTTGAGCTCGTCCAACTGACCAGCCAAGATGGCAGCCAGCCCAGTCGCGCCAGCGCCCTCCACGATGCACTTTTCGTTCTCCACCAGCTTGAGAATCGCGATGGCTATCCACTCCTCCTTCACCACCACCAGTTTGTCGATCAACGGGTTCGCCGTGGCAAAAGCGTTGTAGCCCACCATGGGAACCGCCAGACCGTCCGCCAAAGTCGACTCTATAGGGGTGTATATCGGCCTGTCTGCCTTTCGCGCGGCATAGAAACTGGGACACCTTTCCGACTCAACGCCCTGGAAGATCGACAAAGAATTCTGGTAAAAAAGTGAACAGGCGGAGGCCAGCCTCCATGATCCTCTTCAGCAGTTGAGGAAAAAATCGAGGAGGCAAATCGGAACGCAGTGGCGGATTTAACGGGCGGCCGATGAGCAGTTGCCGCCTGGGTTCCGTCTCTACCTTAAAAATATGATGTTATCCAAACACTATATTTTTTTTATTTCCCATAATTTTCATACCACGCGCGCGTAAATTTATTTGTAATTCTGTTACGTATACAGAACGTGTTCCACCTGGGCGCTTTTCCTCAAACCCGCCATTGTTTGATCGGAAGAAGTGTTTAGACACAGAACCACTCACGATGATCATGACGCGAGGGTGAAGAGTCTTCACGGCTAAGGCTACACCCGCGATCAAACCACCCCCTCCGACAGGAACGACCACCGCGTCGATGTCCGGGACCTGCTCCACGATCTCCAGGCCCAGGGTCCCTTGGCCAGCCATGATATGCGGATGATCGTAGCTGTAACATCGAATCGATCACGTAAACTACATCATTAAACTGTCGAGTCTGCGAACACAGCTCCCCGTACCCGTTTATGTAAGTCAGTCCCTTCTCCTTCGCCTGTCGAAGGGCGATACACTTTGCCTCTCCCATGTCCATGCCGTCGACGACCACGTCGGCACCGTACTGCCGGCAGGAGGCGATCTTCATGATCGGCGCCACGACCGGCATGACCACGGTCACCGGTATGCCCAGCTTGCACCCGTGATAGCAGAGCGCGAGGGCGTGATTACCCAGCGAGGCGGATATCACGCCGATCTCCTTCTGTTCCTCAGACAGCATCACGAGGGCGTGTCGAGCTCCGCGTTCCTTGAAGCTTCCGGTCGTCTGGAGGAAGTCCTTCTTCAGGTAGAGGTCGATGCCCGTTGCATCTGACAGGCGGGACGGCTGAAGCAGCGAAGGGACGTTTCTGTATTTGAATGACAGTGAGCCAACTATCTAAAAGCTCTGCGGAGTTCATACCACGCAGGGTGTGTTGGCGATGCCGCATTTGATCTTGAAAGCAGCGGACGTGATGTCCTCGAAGGTGATCTTCTGGGGGTTCTCCTCCACGCAGATCGGGTCCACCAGCTCCTCGTTGCTCTGCGGACAAAAGTACACAGCTTTTGGCAATTCTTCCTGAAGCCTGTCCCCTGGGAGTCGATTAGGACCGCGCGGAATCGCGGACACTATCGCGAGCAGGCGTTCGGAGAACGCGAGGCAATGGGATACGATGCTTCTGTACACGAACCGAGATAATCGCGTCGCGATCATTTCCTTCCGATCTCCTCGGCTCTACGACTGCCGCGATAGAGACGAATCGTGCGATTCTTATCGCCGGATCGGGGCTAAGAGCAACGCAGCTGTGATTACGTGAATCGTCGAGACCTCGAGATCGTTTGATCCGCGCTGCGTGATCAGATCGAACGCGTGGCCGTTGAAGAGGTCCACCTCCTTCAGTTTCTTGTTCAGGTCCCGCATGATCGAGCAACCTGCTGTGCGGCGAAAATTTGACTGGACATTCGCACATCGGTCCACTTTACTTATTCGATCGTGAATGCCGCGTATATCGCGCCTATGCTGTTTATCGCGATGACCTACGACCTCGTGCCTCTTCCGACAGCGAACTCCAAGTCTCGTGATTGCCATAGTTCCCCCATCGACGTGTTTATACACAATTCCTGCTGTTCGTTTTTCGCCGATAACGTCATCGATTAATAATATTCCGCCGGGTACAACGTGCACGGGGAAATTTACGAGAAACGATTTTTAAGCGGCGCTCGATCTATCGTCGGTTCACCGTGAACGCCTCGTGACCGAACACGTGTACGTGCAGAAAGGCAATCAACGCGGGAATAATCGTCTATGAACGGATCGTCGAAGTTTGCTCGAGGTTCAGAGAATCTTGAACACCAACAAACCATGTTTGGCGTCTCGCGAGCCGCGGCTCCACTCGGGTCTCGCTTTCCTCGCTGCGAACCACGCTCCTAGACACCTCGAGATCGACTAGACCTCGGGAATCGCGATCGTGGCGTAGAGCTGAAGATAACCCCCGGTTAGACAGATAAAGTGCGAGCAGTTCCGATAGCGACAGGAAATTACCACGCTGGAAGATGCCTTCGTGTCTGCTTTTACGATTACGTAGTCATTTGAACGCGTTCGCCCTCTGCGATCTGTGCTTTCCCGACGACCAATGCTCTTTACACTCCGATTAGTCGCCTGACAGCTGAGTCTCAGCCGTGGAATTTTACTTGCCCGATTATCAGCGGGGAATGCTCGAACGATCACTGCAAGATGGATGAATTATAGTCGGGAGACCTGGAACAGATATGACGCTCCGCGTGCCCTTATCTGTCTCGTCCTTCTATCTTCGTCACGTGCCAAAACGAATTCCATCTGCTAATCGTGGAACCTTTCCTTCAACGATAATGTCACACGCTTCGCCGAACCTCGTCACGTGCCAAGACGAAGTTAGACAGCCTCATTGATACGTCGCTATCTGCTGTCTAATTCTGGTGCATTATCATCCTGAGCGATAGTGGGCGTTTACAAACATCTTGGACGTGTCATTTGGAAGAGGACCCAGGATTCCCCAGAGAACGGCAAAACAACGCGGCTAGGAAATCAACAAGCTTATCTATCAGTGCACACTGCAACTCGACTATAGTCGGAACAAAGTCAATTGACCATGGGACGTATCCATTCTCCTTCGTCTTTCCAGCGAGGAAGAAGAATCCTCTTGAAAGACCAACTGATTCCGTTCTGAGTACAGCCAAACACGTTCCTAAAGCGGCAGGGGATAAAGTTTTGGGAGGGAGTCGTGAGAAATGGAGACGTGTTCGTCGATGCGCGCCTCGAATTTACCGCCGGTGCTGATGCAAGCGTAACGATGCTCGTTGGCGTGTGCACACCGGGAATATTCGAGTATTCGCCGACAAAAAGGATCTGTATCGGCTTAACTGCGCGGGCGACCCCGTCGGCGTCGATTCCCACGAGCCAGCGCGCGCCTTCGTTGGCGAAAATCGCATCGATCGAGAAAGCCGATTTGTCGGCGAGCTATATTTCTCGGTGGACCAGGTGAAATGCCTGGGCATCGTTACTGTCGCAGTTATCGCCGATCACACGTGTGCCTCTCCTCAGAAACAGGTCTGAGATCAAGGCTGCGACACGTGCGTCAGCTCTTCGACGGGACGCAAGCTGCGTCGAGCGTAATTCACTCGACACGCGTGTTGGACACTGTACTTTGCAGGTGGAAAATTTATGTCCTTTCGATTTTCGATGGAAAGGTACGTTTTTCTTTCGCTAAGAGTGTGTCTTTTTGCATTATCTTTATTGTGGAATTTGATTTGAGTAAGCGTCGAGGAGAATCTGAGTCGTCGATGGAGAAAGAAACAGAGCGTAGTTACGTGAAAGACGAAGCGAGACGAATATTCTTCACCTCTCGCTCGATGTGGGGTTCTCGCACTCTCGACCGAAGGATTCCAAGCAGTGGTGGGGATAGCGAGGAACGCTTAACGCATAGTTGAGGCGAGCCCATAACGAGAGTTTGCTATAGTTCGCAGAAAGTTTGTCGGGGGTTGTGGAATGGTTGAAGAGGTAGAGGACGGAAGGAGAGAGGAACTGAAGGGGTTGCGTTTCGTTCTGGACCTGCTAGTTGACTCATCGGTAAGGATTACTTAGCAGACCCTACCTTAGATGCGGGGATATTAGAAGGTATCCTGATAGGACGAAACTGGTATATATACAAATTGTTAGTTGAGGCAGCACTTGCGAGAAAGCGAGATCAAGCAAGCGCCCTCTCGCGGCAGAGTCGGAGCTATCGCTGCAGAAAGGAAATGAATCGCACAGATGAGGAAAAGAGGGCGCTGTCTCGAGAAAAGTCTTTTAATATCATGAACAGGGTGATTTATACGATACAGCGGGGTCAGAACAGCAGAACTGAATAAGGTATAGTCTCCGAGTGCTGTGACAAACGTTACAGAAGACTGGCTCTATTATTTACAAACGAAGTGACACGTACGCACAAACGTTCACGCGTTACAATAGAAAAATATAGCGATCCGAGCCGTCGTTCAAGAGGCGCCCGTGCCTCTGCTGCTCTCCACTATCCGTCGTCTCTCCCGTAGAAGCTCCAGGAACCTCGCCCTGGGGCTGCCAGGGTATTTCAATTTCTCCCTGCAGTGCACAGGCTCGCTCGACCTATCGGTACACGGCACCTTCGAGCTGCTGTCCCTAATCTTTCGCGAGTAATCGTCCAGTTCGCGAAGCATCTCTCGCACATCGTCTGTCAACGCACGTTGCACTGTATGGTTCGTCCTTGAACTCATTTTCCCCGATGAGTCATCATCAACGATCCCTGAATCAGTGGTGCCGCTTCTGGAGAAGCTGTCCGACGAATCGTCGCGTACAGATGTCCTCGAGCAGCCACTTCTTCTGTCGGTACCCCTTGCATCCACGGACCATGAAGCAAGATCGAATCTCTTCAACGGCAGCAAGTCTTCTTCCGTCAGGTGGTCCAGTTCATCGTTCACGTTCCCCTGCGTCGGACTGCTTCTCGCGACCGATAGGTTCCCCCTTATCTCGTACCTGGTGAAGTCTTGCGGATCATCCTCCACGGTCTCGTCAAGGTTCATTTTCCCAAAGAGGTCTCCACTTACAAATGACTCCTTCGTCGTTCGCTCGTGTTTCTCGCGAAACTTCGAGTAGGTAGAGCCTGCCGATCCGAGGTCAGAAGGCTTCGAGAAGCGGCCTTGGACTTTTCCTGAGCTTCGGTAGCGAGCGGAATTGGCGGCGTTCATCAGCTGATCGAAAATCCTCTTCTCCAGGTCGTCCTTCTCGCTCCACCCTCCGCTGGAGTCAGTGTTCCTGAGGTCGACGGGTCGAGGATCGATGAACTGGTCGGTTTCAGCGAGGGGGACGCCCGTTCCACGATGGATCGCCGTGTCGGCGGCGATTGGTGCAGCGGGATCTGTGCTAGGACTCGCTAAACTCAGTCTAGCGCCAGCAGATTCGCAGTCGACACCGTATTTCTCTCGAAGCAGCTCGTTATGCCTGTCGACCCTGCGGATACAGTCCTCCAGCCTCCGCATGCCTCTCAGACACTCCTCGTACGACTCCGTGGAAACGAAGATATCATCGTTCTCCCTCAGATAGTCGTCGGTGCCGTCCTTCGGGCTGACCCTGCGACCCAGCAGTTCCGCGTAATCGCGATTCCAGCCGGAGCAGCAGCTCCTCCGTCGGGTCCCTCCTCTTCTGACACGTCTGCAGCGCGTGGACGCGGTGCACCTTGAAAATCAAACCGATCATCTTTTGTTTACATTCTAGGGAGTTCGTGGGGAGAAGTTTGTAAGTGGATGTATTAATGACAAAGTAAGGAACTTGAACCTAAAGCCGGGAATACACCTGGAAGTGGAAGAACTAATTAAAAAATTATTTAAATAACTGATCGAATGAAAGTTACTTCAACTTTAGATTATTCGACAAATAAAGTTAATTTTTTCATTCGACACGTGACGTATAATTTTTTTTAACTTTTATTCATTATTCGAAATTTTTATTTAAATAACATTTTTGCTCATCTCTGTGACTAAACATGGCACAGCTTAGCTTAACTTTTGGTGGAAACAATTCCATAAATATGTATTGAAGCTAATTTTTAAAACTTAACAATAGCGTAGCTTTCAAGTGAATTCCCGGCTTAAGAAAAGAAGGAAAGGATAGGATTCAACCCACGAGAAAAACACTATCCCCAACGGTACAGCGATCTGAAAACCAAGATCGAGGGATCTAACTTGAAGAGAGTAGAGAAACACTGTCAGAACTTCTCTAGAGTCTCTTTATCTATCAAGGGCACAAAAACATATCCTATCCCTTCGCGAGCATTCCTCACCTCTCGAGCGTGCTCGCGACGTTCACGTACTCGTTGATGGAGTTGAGGTTCCGCATGAAGGTCACCGCCTCGCTGAGGTACTCCTCGAGGACGTTCCTCGTTGCACGATCGAACGAAACGTCTTCCTCCTCGTCGTCCTCCGCATTCTCGCAGCTGTCGGACTCGCGGCACGTGTTCCTCGATCGATCCTCCACGGAGAACTTCACCTTCTTGCGATTCTGCTTGCATTCTCTTCGTGAGCACATCGAGTCTCGATCCTCCCTCGACGTTCCTTCAGAGCTGTTCGCCTGCACGTCTCTGTAACCCTTCATCGACGCGCCCCTCTCCTCCTGCAGAGAATCGTCCACCTCTTCGTCGCACGATTGAGCAGCAGCTGAAGTCTCCGTCGCGTTCCTCTTCTTCCTCTTCTTGATGATGGACTTCAGTGTCGACTTTGAATCTTGTTCCGTGCCCGTCTGATTCTCTTCAACCGTTCCCTCTGAGACGCTGCAGCTTGAAAACGACACCTTCTTCTTCCCAGACTTACTCCCACGATCATTCGAAGCCTCATCTTCTTCATTGGCGTCCTCGAAGTGACTGCAAGGCCTGCCCAAGATCAGGGACTTGTAATCGTGTATCAGAGCGGCTTCCATCGACTCCGTGGGCCTCTTCCTCGGGAACTCCACGTGGCTGTCCTCGAAATCACCGCTGGACTCCTCCACGTCGACTGTACTCGAAGGTTTCGCGCAGTCCTTCTTGGTGTGCGCCACCACGTCAGGTGGGCACAGGCTCTCGCGTAGCTCGCAGTCCTCCAGCTTCGTCACCGTCGACTGCGATAGATTGCTCTCGTTGTAATCCAGACTATCGTCAGAGAAACTATGATCGTGGTCCAGGTTGCTGTTCAATTCGGCTACGCTGCAGGAGGAAGCCTTCATCTCCGACGTCCCATTAATCGTAGTCGACTCCAGCCGCGACTGTAGAAACGAGGATTCATCTTCATTGACAGAGGAAGTTAGGCCAGCCGCAGGGCTCTCGCTGCCTTTCAATCGCCACGAAGAAGGTACCTCCTCGAGTCCCTTGGAGTAATCGACAGAGTTTCCCGCGATCGCCGGTCCAGCAACTGGCCAGTTCCTCCACGGATTATCGTAAACGATGGCGCTGGGCCCCCTCTTGAAACTACACCCGCGCTTCTTCGTGATGAACGCCTCCGTGATCAATCCCTCTCTGATAAATCCTTCGCTGTGAAGCGCTGCCTCCTCCTCCTTCGACGCGTACGAAGTCCCCAAGGAATTCCTGAAAGTAATGGAATTCCTTATCCTCGACCCCTCCCCTCGATCCACGCCAACCGCATCCACCTTCGAGCTCTTGGACGCATTGTTGGGGTCCTGAAAGATGTTCTCAATCCTGAACACCCTGCTGTCGGTCTGCGTGGGCGTCGATCTGCTTAGATCCTTGCAGCAAACGGCTCCGTCACAGGCACCCTCCAACCGAACCTCTTCCGTCTGAGCTCCCGCGTCCTTCGTGCTAGATCTCACCTTCTCCTGATCGAGGCCGTCCATCACGGCTATCCTGGACTCCAGGAGGTTCGTGCTCTCGATGGTGATGCTGATCGTTTCAGGTAGCGATATGGAAATGACGCTTTTCTCAGGGTGCTTCTGAGGCTCCTCAGTGGAGTTGCAGCACTGTCTAGAGCAAACGGGTGCTTTCTCCGCTGTTCGACGGTGGAACGTGTGCGACAAAGGCGTCTGCACCGCGAAGCTTCGACAGGGGGAGAGGAACGTGTTGCTGGAGCTTTCCACGCGCACCACCCTTCGATCCGCCTCTTGACAGAGATCGGACACCTCTGTGCTGGACAGATTGCTCTCCGCATAGTTCTGAGTGTCGTCCGACAGGATCCCAGAGTCGTTTCTAGGGGAGTGGATCTGGTAATCGAATTCCTCGAGGTCGTTCGCCAAACAGCCAACGTCCTTGCACCTGGCGATGTTCATTTTGGGTTTCTCCGTCAACGTAGCGATCTCCTTTACGCGAAGCGTGGGTGTCCTTCGATCGACCATGGTTTCGCAAGCTTCGTGGTCGTCTGTCAGGACCCCGACGTCCTGAAGGATCACCTGAGGCGTCTCCGTCAAGGACGCGGTGTCCTTCATGCGAATTGCTCGCGAGGGATCGGTCTGCGTGTCCACGCAGACCCGTCTGCGCTTCCCTAACATCTTCCTCGAGATCTCCTGCAGCCTCATTCTTGCCACGGACTTGACGTCAGTTCCCTCTGGCGGGGAGCGAAGCCCGGAAGCATCCTCCGAGGCTTTCCTGCTGGAGTACAACCTCTCCGTAACGGCAGCCACGATTTCAGCTCTCTTAGCCCGCTGTATCGGTGTGTGAGTCCTGCTCTGCGATGAATCCTGATCGGAAGAGTCCTTCCTGGACAAAAGTTTATCCCTCGTCAAGCTTGAAATCAAGATCTGCTCGTCCTTGGAACTACTAGAGCTGCTGTCCTTGCTCGTCTTCCTCTTCAGGTTCTCGAAACTAGGCTTCCTCACGTAATTCTTCCCTTTACCACCTGTTTGACCGTTGCTCTCCTTCAAGCTCTTATCAGAATCGTTGCTACCCTTCCTCTGAAGCTGCTCCTTGCTCCCCCTCCAGATGCTCCTGTTACCAGCCTTTTGGTCATCGATCTCGCGGATGTTGTTGAGTTTCTTCGGTGTGGAACGCTTCTCCAAGTTCGTGTGCGACCTTTCCAGAGGGAACACAGGCTCTTTCTTTCTCTGGATAGCCTCCACCGAGCCGAACCTCTTCGAAGTGTGCAAGTTGGAGGTAATGGAAGGTGACAGCACATCCACCGAGTCCTGCTTGCGAAACCTGGGCTTCCCCTTTAATCTCGAGGCCGAGCTCGCGCGCGGAGAGTCGACGTTCCGATAAACATCCGCCTCGTTGTCCAGCGAAGCGTGACACGAATTCAGGGAGCTGCCCAGCTCCTCGGCGATCTCTAGCTTCTCTGTATCCTCGAACGGCCCCCGATCGCTGCCAGGCCCGATGAACTCGTCGTCGATCGCGTCCACGCTCACCTCGTCCGAGCAAATCTCCTCGATCTGCGCGGACGTCCCCTGAAGACTATCGTCCGGCTTGATCAGCACCGCCACCAGCGTCGGGATGTCCACGAACACCGACTCGCGGAGGATCTCGCCGACCTCGTCCTCCTCCTCGTTCAACTCTGTCACCCTGGCGCGACTATAGCCCGCGAGGCGACCTCTCGTTGCCAGAGACTCGCACGAACCAAACCGCTTGGCGGAAGACGATCCCGCCTCGCTCGCGGTCACGCTCTCGCTGGAATTGGACCTCCGAAGGGGAACGATGCTCCTGGACCACCCTCCTCCCTCCTCCCTTCTCACTTCCACTGGGCCTTCTTGGAATTCCTTCTTCGGATCGCCATCGGTTTCCTTCCTGGACGCTGCATCCTCGGGGTCGTCGCAGTGCACCACAAATTGGCTCTTCCAACAGCAGCACGGCTGTTTACCCACTGGCTCAACGCTCTGCGGAACAGAATCACACGTGGATGACGGTTGATTGTGATAATTGCAATAAACTCGAAATGAAACGTGAAAATCGATGGCCACGCTTTGATAATAGCGATCATAACGGCGTGGCGCGGGGCAGTGGAAATTCGATGAAACTAATTAATGACCGATTACGTAATGCGAAGGGGGAGGGGGGAGGGTGGCCGAAGGATATTGTAAAATCTACGGTTTCCGATGAGCGCGATGCCCAATGGAAATGCGGATCACTCATTAAGCCCCACGCACCTGCGGACCGTATTTTATCAGCAATCGTTTCGCTGCCGAACGCGGACCGCGTGCACGGTGGTCGGTCAATGAGTATCAAATAAACGATTCGCACATTTCATTTGCGTAATGACTGGTCCGACGATGCGAGTTTATGCCCGCCGAGGCTCGATAATAAACTTGCTCGATTTATCCGCTCCGGGTCTCGCGAACCAAACGCGCACTCGTCAACGGGTAACGCGAGCTTTCGTAACTAGAGTACGGGAATTGGCTTCGGTTTCATACGTGCGCCGCCCTCATCACCGAGTATCCAGCGAGGAATACTCTGATGGATATTCCCTGAGTTACTCTTTGTCGCGTTTACCAATTTCTATCTCCTCACACGGGACGCATCTTACCCGTTAATTATGAATAAATAAATAAATATAGCGTAAGTCCAGGAGAGTTCGACCACCGGGAGAGGCCAGCCAGTGTTGATATTTTAAGACTGACGCAAGATAGGGCACTGTGAGTCATTGGCACAAAATAAATGAAGGCGCTTGTTGTTTATCTCACATTGACCATTGTAAGAAATCCATATTTGAATTATAAGATACAGTTAAGACTTTATGCGAGGCTGAAAGTTTTTAGACCAAGTTACAGTGGTGGTGATATTTGAAAAACAGGTAAGTTTATTTACACTCTTCCGATATTGGGGATATAATATGCATATAACTACAGTGTAACACCAACAATACGTATGTATTCGGTTTTAATGTGTTTTGATAAGGTGGTCGATCGCTCGCTTGAGTACCCGTAGTGGGTGGACGGTCTAACCCCGACATGCGGGTGAGACCGACCAGTTGCAGTGCCAATGTTTTTCGTTGAAAACGAAAATAAATATTTGAAATTATCGCACACAATAATTTATATATACTCTAAATTGCTTGGGCTTTGCTTTAATGTGTATAAAACGACAAAAATGAACGATGCTACAATTTCTTTTCCAAAAAATGATCGGACTCTCCCGGACTTACAATATGTATACATGTTTATTACGTCAAGCCTGTCCAAAAAAGACATACACCGGACATTACTTAACAGCGAGCGGACGAACTTTTCCAGTGACCTAACACATACCTAGCGCGAAGAAGATACATAGAGAGATACTTAAACATAGAAAATTTGGAATGGTCCAATTCTCAGGCTCACCTTTTCCAGCAGAAGGGACCTGAGTCTCGCTACCTCAGCCCTAAGCTCCCGAATGATCCTCGCCACGGGATCCTCGTTAACCACCGGCCGGTTGACCACGCTCTGCGCCCTTTGCGCGAATCGCAGCGTGTGCGCTGTCTCGTTGTAACTTCCGCTGGCCGGCGAGATCGCTGCAAATCGAGCAGACTAAAATACCCGAGCTAATTAAGAGAAACACGATTCGATCCTCCTCGAACCGCGAATTCTTTCATCTCGACCTTCTCAGTTTCATTCTCCTCCTCCCACTTTCATCATAGGGATACAGACAATCAGAACCCCCTCCCCCCGATAATTAATCGCGGCGGCTGGTCGTCGGGTAAAATATCACCAACAGGCATCGATTCTCGCGTGCGCGACACAATGCGACTAATTGAATTTCGAGGCGGAACGATCAATTAAATAAACGTTTATTTTGCCCCGGGATTTAAATTGAAATCCGCGGTCGCGTGAAACCGGACCCGGCCGAAAAATCGGCCGAATAGTCGTCCGCCACTTCACTACCGGCTGATGTAAATCAAAAGGTCACAGCATTCAGGAGCGCATTCGCCATCCGTGGAATAGTTGCACAAGAAATGTCCACTATTTATCTCGCGTTTCTTTCATTGCGATCGATTTGTCGGACAACTTTAATCGGGGCCATTTTCGTTCATTTTTCCAAACACCATGTGCCCCTGAATTATTGCACCCCTTTCCTACATCACCCTGTATACACGCACAGTTGGAGCTCGGCGTAAAATGAAAAACGTCACGAGCTATGCGGCCGCGATTTAATTCGACAAAGTGTCACGAACGAACGACGGGGGTGGACCGATACAGGGGCCCTAGAACGTCTACCATTCCGTACGCGGTCAATCATAAACGCAGACACTGAATATTAAACGTCCCACCCCGATAATAAACCCGAATGCTATTAGCAATTCAATTAGCAGTCGATGATCAGCGGTTCGGAATATTTCGCCGCGATTAATTATACGCATCCTGGGTCCCGGTTAGGGATACACGGGAATTCTTCGGCCCCCCACCGGCGCCAGTCGGAACGCTAATTAGCCGTTGATTTTTCTATACCCAGCGAATTGTACGCCGCGGTGAATTAGAGATTGGGCGCACCCTGGAGGGAGTATAATCCCGGACGAGATGCATTTGCAGTCGTTTCGGGTATGAATTACCGTCGTCGATTAAACGGCGGGTTGATTCAAATGAATGATATGGTATGTACATGTGTTACCTCTGTACAGGATGGCCCGAGGATGGTAATTGAAAAGATGGGGAAATGAACGATGGGTGGAAGATCTGCGATTCTCTCGCAAACGTTCACCGCGCTCTTCAGCCCAGCCTGTACACAGCTACGCATAAAAAAACTTCCAACCGGTGTACACGAGATCTTTTCTACGGTGCGGATTGTCTAACTACGGTACAAGATCTACAAGATTTACGGGCTGTTTGCAAAAGTTTACTAAGCTCTCCAACGAGCGGATCTAGATACCGATTCCACCGTTACGCTACCACCCCAAGATTTATCGCGGCCAGAACCGAAAGGTAGATCGGCACGGCTACGGCGTGAAAGTGTGGTCCAATTAGATGCCGTCTACGAGTTAATATACGCGTGGGGGGGGAGGGCCTTTAACGTCCCCCACACCCCTACCCCTGAAAAGAAAATGAGAAGCTGGTCTTTGAAACACGCAAATTTTATATCGACTAGCTGAAAGAGATTTCGGTATTTACCGATTCCCCGAGTGGGGGTTACTCGACGCTTTCGTTATCGAATTTTAATCCCCGCGCCTTAGCTCGCCTGGAAAAGCATTTAAACCAATTACCACCGTCCCAGCACCCGGACTCTCTGCTACGGGGGTATCGTAGGTATAATTTCATGAATCAGAGGCTCGCGATAATAATTCTCCGCTGGCAATTAACTGGAATTTATGGGAAGCTGGAGTTAAGTGGCGCGCCGTGAGAGGGGGAGACGCGACGGCCAATTTTTTTTTTTTGTCGCCACCCGGAAGCCGAGTAGTCCTCCCCGAATTAAATATCGCGATCGCGGAGGCGACCGGGGAAAACGTGGGGCGCGAAGGGGGCAGGGGTGCGAATAACTGTGCACCCCGTCCCATGTTTCGGCAGGAGGGATGGAGGTCCGGGAAACGGGCCGTAAAACGGATTAACGACGGGCTCGGATCGAGAAGAAAGCTGCCGGTCGAACGTGTAAATCATCGTTTAAGTGGATGTAGAATAAGAGGAGGCTTCTAAAAATAAATAACGCTCGCGATAGAGGGGTTCGCAGAGGTGGCGGGACGGAGTTGCGGATCGCGAGGGTGGGAAATGTGAGAGCACGGAGGAAGGGAAGATCAAAGGGAAGACACTTACTGGCGAGCATAATGGTAGTGGCATTTCCGCCAAGTGCGTCCTTCAACAGCCAAGTAAGCGAAGAATCTCTGTAAGGGATGAACCTCCTGCCGGGGCCACTTCCGGTCGAGCCTCTCTCCGCGAGGGCTGATATCACGTTCCCTAGAGCCACTAGGCTCTTGTTTATGTTAGCGCCCTCCTGCAAGCACACGTCCGACTTTCTCTTACGCTATTTCCTCCTCTCTTACAAGCTATAACAACGAAAAGTTTCCTTCCTAGTGTCTGACCGCTAATTCATCGGTCAGCACCACCTCCTCGATAGCGACTGACGTGACAGGTCAGTGGAGCAGCTCCACCATAAAGCAGACGCGAGCTCGCCCGGTGATCCCGATCAACCGCGCTTAATTTTCCAACCACCGAGGGGGATCTTCCTCTCGTTTCCTTCTCGGTGACGTCCACCGACGAGGAAATCAAAAAGGTCATCATCACGTTTCGGAAAGCGACTCCCAAGCCTATCGATCCCCGTGCGCCCGCGGCATGGAGCCAAGGATATTATTTTTAGGAAGTGACTCACCTTCAGCCGATGAACGCCGCTGCACGTGGCCGCGCTCTCGCTGCCCGCCAAATCGACCAAGCGTAATTTACTGCCACCGCGTGGCCACGGCTCGTTCTTCCTCCTCGGCGAGGAGGGAGCGGAGGAGGAAGCGACGGCGACGCTCGGCGTCTCCGGCGAAACGGCGATGGTCAGCAGAGCGTGGCTACGGCTGCTGCTCGGGTTCTGCAGGGTTGACGCTGTCTTGCGGGCCTTCGTCCCTTCCTCCACGTAGGACATCAACGACCCCAGGGTGGGCACCACGTGATGGGTTAGACCTGGGGATCGAAGGAAGTTCAAAAGTGATGGGACGTTTGTTGATTCTGATGTTCGTGGAAGTGGCTACGGAAGAATAGCTTCGGCAAGTTCAGAAAGACGAGCGAGGAGGGGCAGGGTCTCTGTAACATTGTAATTATCGAGGCTCGCAGCGCTCGGAAACAGCCACCCCCGATTTCCAGTACCTTGAACGTAAGGGCCCAGTCGAGGATGCTCGCGAACCCTCAATCCGCTCTTGCTCGAGGACGGCTTCAAAAGGTCTCTCACCCTCTCGTTGTATATCTCCAAGTAGCTGAAACACAGAATTCAGCCGACGTTACGCTCCAGCTATTACTTCGATCGATGGTGTTCATTTCACCGTTTCCCTTCCGGCAGCCTGGCAAGCCTCTCAAGCGGATGCTAAGTTCGTAAGAATCCTAGAAAGCTCCGTGGAAGATCCCCACTTTTCACCCACTTCTCGTTATTCCGGTCAATGGACGCCAGGAAGATCGATGCTCAGAGGGACGATCGCGCGGATCGAGGGACAAAGATTCGTCCAGCGATCGACACGTGCCTCTCGGCGCTCGTGGACGAGCACGCTGGCCGCAGCATGCTTCTGGATCCTCTTAACGTCATTATCTGCTCCGCTGTGCCCGTGAAACGTCCGCACGTGCGATCGTAAATCCGCTTAACAGCGATCGGAGGCTGCAGCGTGTGCGCGGGGAAAACAGTTTCAACTTGGATTCCGAGCGGTTTACCCATCCTTCTTCTTTGTTTCTTTCTACGTTTCACGCGACCGTCTATCTCGAGAAATTTGCACCGATTTTGGATGCTGAGGACTACGCGTCGTCCCGTGTTCCTCACTCGAGACGAGAATAAAAAGAAATTTCATTTGAACTGTTGGATGTCAAACAGCAGCAATAAACACCTTTTGGGGAACACTGCAAAGCCGTATTAGCTTCAATCGTATTACATTATCTCCTCTGCAAATTTCATTAACAGTCCATTTGAGGCCTAATTGACCTGAATCATTTATATTGTTTCAATCAGCCAGCAGCGTTCAAAGGACTCGCGTTTTAACGTCACGTATTTCGCCTATACACCAAAGGCTGAGCGGAGTGCCGAGATCCAAGTAGATACAGCCGTTCGTGGTCTGGCTGCTGCATGTATTCACCAACGGCGTGGCGTGAATACGCGATCAGTGTTCATTCACTCTGCCGCTTATGGTGAACACGCTTCTGAAAATTAGGGAATCGAACGAATCCTGGCCATCACCTATGCGCACATTTCCTTGGCCTTAAAACCTCGATACCTCGAGCGCGGGGGGTTAGTTGGGAATCGTAGGTCAAAGAAGATACCGCTTCAGTTCTCCCTGAAATAATTTCAAGGAATATCAAGATCTTCGGTTTCCATTACTTGGGTGAATTTCCACGAGCGCCTCGCGTATGTCTTTAACGATCACTCGAGAGTTCCCCGGTAGCTGGCCCGTCAAAGCGGAGGAAGGAGCAACGGGGCCAGCCCTGAGCGGCGATCGAAGGCAGTAGTTTGCAATTTACGATCGCGAAATTCGCAGGAACCTGGTAACAAGAAGTGACTCGCGTTTCTGCGCTCCAGATGGAAATTGGGCTCGCCCTTTTAAAGAGTAATGGGCTGCTTTGTAAACTCCGGCTTCTTTTTTTTTTATCGCTGCACCGACCCAGACTCACAGCGAATCGCGAAAAAGCTATTTAAAGTTTCGCAAAGATAACTCGGCACCTCTGTCCAGCCAGTGCTTCACCCGTCATCTGTTTCCTTTTTCCTCTGCTTTCTCGTTTACTGCCCGCGTTATCCGGCGGATAAGTTCGCTTAATAAACAAACGGGGCGGAGGTTCTTCGAGGGACGAGATGAATTCAGAAAGCAGGAAAATTACGTCAGCTACATACCCTTGGCAGGTCGGACAATACGGTCAGTTTTATAATGTTTTTTATATAAAGACAACGTTGTATTTAAAAATAAGAATGTACATTTTGTAGTGTATAAATTAAGCTGTATTCTCTGAGAAAATAGATTTAATATCTTAAGAAATGGTGCCACTGCAGCCCTCTCTATCAAGACCTCTTCATAGTTACAGCATTACCAGTAGCCAAAATTTCTCAGAGAATACTAGCCTCATTTGATTAAAATTTTACACGAATATTCTTAAGGCTATAAGTCTAGTACTTTACGGCGCCGATTTTGAAGAAATTTATTATTAGGAAAATGGCAGCTGATCCAAGTGGAGCATGCGATTTTCGACCGAAGTTTTCATCTTCTTTTGTTAATAAAAAACAAAACAAGACACTTATTGAAAAATCTTCACTACAGATACTAGATTTTAGTCTTCAGAATACTCGTGCAAAACTTTATTCCAATCGGTCCACTAATCTGCGAGATATTTTCTGTACCCCCAAAGCTGCAATTAAGAAATGCTGCAACGATGAGACCTTGGAAGAAGGGGCTGCTAAAGCACCATTTCTTAAAATATCAAATTTCTTTCCGAAGAGAATACAGCTTAATTCATAAGCAACAAGATGTACATCCAGATTTTTGAATATCACGTTTCCTTACATAAAAAAAAAATCCTAAAAGTGACTCTATTTTCCAACCTGTCAATGGTATGCAACCCTTAAAATCGATCCCCATTCCCGCGACCCTCGGCGCGATACAAGGCGCGAGGCGTCGGCTGGCCAGTTGACTGGCTGCTAATCAACGAAATTCGAGGCAGAAAAAAAAGGTGGCGAGAGTCGTTGTTAGGAGGCTCGAAAGTTCTTGAGTGGCTGGCGAGGCTTCTCGTCGGTCGGCGATGGCACGCCGGAACCTAGCCAGAGAAACCGAAAGCTGGCTCTCGTGCTCATTGGATATTACGCGGAGGAGCGGTGTCGGAATGAGGATCGATCGGCTTCGTATCCAGCCATCGCGTCAAAAAAACCAGGATTCCCAGCCAGTGCCATGGAACTCCGCGCGAAGCCCTCGATCGGTGAATGTGTCGTTCCGACGAGCCGCGGCGACGGGTCGAAGTCGCTCGGCTATTTCTGCCGTCGATGCTCGCGAAAATTGCAAGCCTCGACGGTCAGGTGAACGTTAACAACGACGCTCCCGTGGCTGATACGTAGGAGAAGCCGTTAAAGGGCTCTGAAGGGTCGACTTCTATAAAGAGTCGCCGAAGAGTTGACTGACCTGACTCTTAACCTTACGCAGGATACACTCTGACCCGTTTTCCCTTAATGCAATCGACGTTATTCTGTTGCGAAGCGTGTATACATTTGACGGGAGATCGCGGAGAAGCGCGAGTGAAAACATAGAAATCGTAGGGCTCGATCGAAGCTGGCGCGATTGATTTCGATGATGTTTCAGGGGCGGGGGATTCAGGGGCGCCTTTTCGAGCCCGATGCAATTAAAATCGATGGACGGCTCGATTGAGCGGCGGCCGACGACAAACAGGAACTGCGAAATGCGGGTCGAATTGAATTCGCGACGGTCTCGATCCCAATGACCGGGAATCGAAATCGTGGTCGCAGTCGAATTAAAGCTTCCTACGCGCGCAATGGCAAGGGCGATGGAGGGGGAAGGGGGAGCAGAGAAAGGGAGATAATCGGAAGAGAACCAAAGAGAGAGAGAGAGAGAGAGGGAGAGGAGGGAGTTCTATCGATCAATCAGCCATAAGTAATGCGGAGCTTTTGATCGGTTACCGTTTCATTGCGGACGGGGAAGTGCTGCACGGCATGCTATCGCGTACGAATTCGGCGACTTAATCACGTTAAACGCCGATGCCTAATGACGATGGTTCCTGATCAATTAGCCGCCGACGAATCGTCCTGCGCGACGGTCCTCGGTTCCGCGCCTCTGTGCTAGAACGATCGCCGCGCAAATTGATCGCTCGCCGGTCTGTCTAATTTCGGTTCAAATCAAATTAAACGAAAAAGATACAAAACATAAGCGTAACGGCGTGCCGGCCGTCACTTTGGCTTCTGCTGGTAATTAGCAGTGACCGGCGATCGTTGCCCTTCGAACTCGGTATTACCCACGAGTTCACTCATCCAGTGCTGGATTAACCAATAAGCGAGTGCTTAGGGCATCAAGAAAAAAGGGGCACCATATAAATTATCTGAATTTTGAAATCTATATTTTGTTAGAAACACTTTGTAGTCAAATTATCGAAGATGCTTAAGAAATCGCAAATGCCTCAAAATCTTTTCAATGCTGTGAGCCTCTAAAGGTCTCAATTCAACCCTGCACTCATACCATCGGTAATCTATTTTTTCCCCAATCTTTTGCAACGAGAATAAACAACTTTCTATTACCTTTCAACGATCGTACACGTTGGAAAGTGACCAGTGACAGCTATTTTCATTATTCTGAAATAAATTCACCATCGGCAACCTTGAAACCGCCGCGATATATCCTCCAAGTCTTCTTCCACCGACCTTTAAAAGATCCTCGCCTCTCCGTCCACCAACACACCCTCAAGCTTCTATGAAATCTTTGAAAGAAGCCTCGGGCAAGAAAGCGTTGCCGTTGTTCGATAATCGAGGAAAAGGACAGAACGCTCCATCATCGGTGGAAGGATCCAGGACTAGCGGATCGGTCACGGATATCGACGTCACCGGGAACATGGGCAATTTCCAGGCCGGGTGTCGCGTTCACCGCGGCTACGTGTCAGTTGTAACGTGATCGTCGGCAGGTCGTAAATTAAATTATGCCCGGCCGTTTATTGACGAGTACGATTCGCTAATATGTATAATTAATTGCGCAACAAAACCTCGACTATCGATCCGCGCGCACATCCCCGCGTCCCCTCCGTCCGTACGCTGCCGCGTTCATAACGCCCCGGTAATCGAGCAGCGAACGTGCGACCTGAATGCAACGCGAGAATATTCCGCGAAAGAACGCGGCTAATCAGCTCCTCCGCGAACTACTTTCACTCGCTGCTTAAACGAACGTTCGCTTCGTGCTCTGCTCCGCGCACCGAAGCACACCCCCGCCGACTTTCCTCGAGCTTATCCCGGGAATCTTCGATCCCCGTTCGATAGGAATCGCTTGGCGAAGCCCACTCGTCGATCCGCCCAGTAAATATTGCAAGCTGCCGGCTAATCTGTCGCTGGACAGCGACGCTGTTGACGAATAAACGCGAGCGCTGCTGTCGAGCACCCCGTACCGAAGGATTATCTGCGGGCCATCAATAATTTCGTTCGAATAATCGCTGTCCGACGGCGCAGAAAAAGCGAACCGAACGGGGGATCCGATTTACGGGCCTCGATGGCCGTGAACTTGGCGGAACATCGTTGCGGCCACGTCGCTTTCTCCCGACGCGGCGATTCCGGCAAATTCATTCGAGCTTCCCCGTTTTTCCCACCTCTCCGCCATTCTCCCTCGCCCTCTTGCTCGTGTATGCGGGTACCTGATCTTCCTTTTTCCCCACCGATTCCACGCCGCAAGCTTGAAAACACACGCTGCTGATTTTGTTTATCAACATTCTTCCCTTCTCGTTTTCGGCCATTCGCATTTCCTTCTCTTCACCCTGCATTGTGTATTGGTGGTACGGTTTAATTCTCGCTTAAACCCCTTTTTCACGAATCTCCTAGGGGTTCTCGTCATTTCTGCCCCTTTCGAATAAAGTTTTAGTGACTTCGGTGGATCAGTTGTAGGAGGAAATGAATTTCTCGGGCGATGGAACTCGATCCCACGATCTTCGGATCCATTGTGGCCTGCCGCCTTAACAAGGAACGCCAAAAGTAGGCCATTTTTAAGAATTTTTTCAGGAATAACTTACAGTTTTCATAGATAATTTTTATTACTTATCTTTAGTACGCTGTCTTAAAAAACTATACAAAAAAAAAATAGAAAAACATCCATAAGTTGTAATATATTGATTAATCTTCTAAACCTCCCTACGTGAGCTGGTCGAATGTGTAACTACGGAACAGCAGGTCTGAAATCAAATTTCATTTTTTTTTTTATAAACTATATGACTGTAGTTTCCGTTGTGCGTACGGATTTTTTGATTTAAAACAAATTGTTTGAAATACGCTCGAAAAACTGTCCATCTTATTCGCGGATTTTCGAAACTTTTCTTCCAAAGCCCACCATTTTTACATAAATAATTTGTTTAATAAATCAGTACGCACAACGAAGACTACACTCATACAGATTATAAAAAAAAAATGAAATTTGATTTCGGACTTGCTGTTCCACAGTTACACATTCGACCAGCTCGCGTAGGGGGGTGTCGAAGATTAATTAATATATTCAAATTTATGGACGTTTTTCTATTTATTTTTTTTTGTATAGTCTCTTAAGACAGCGTGCTAAAGGTAGGTAATAACATTTTTCTATGGAAGCTGTAAATTATTCCTGAAAAAAATTCTTAAATATGGCTTACTTTTCCGGTCGTCACAGTGGTGTTCCCCCTTTACCAGTTCCCCCAACACCACCTCCCCGAGATCTGTATATTTTCGGACTGTACTAAAGGGGTGCCATGTGCCAGACATCCGACACAATTTTGTGTGGAAGGAGGGATCGTTACGAATATGTCAAAATTCAACCTGTTTTTAACTACTTCTCATTAACATCGTCGATCTTTCATCATTCCGCGGAACACGCTGACACTAAAGCATCACTGTTATCACAATCTCCCACGATCCCCATTATGACGTCCTCGTTAAAGTGGTCCTCGTGACTCTGTGCAAAGCACAGAAACCTCCTTCCTCTTTCTGTTCCGCGATTAAAAGGCTCGCAGGCGAGTCGTAACTTCGTTCACGCGCTCTTGCCGATGGCGTTCGCAAACACGCGCCGGCGAGCAATCGTGAGGATCCTGTTTTTTCCGCGGGCACATCGGTCCCGTCGCTCGTTCTAATATTATTCGTCGACGAGGTAGCCGAACCCTCGCGGAGAGCGGTGTCCTCCTCGTGGGAACTCTTCAGCTTTAAACGGTGCGGTGTGAAAGCGCCGGCTACGTTTTAACATCCTATTATTCGCGATATTAAGCGTCGCGAGATTGACTTTAATTGCGCCAGAGGAGCTCGGTGTCTTAATGGACACCGGTCCGAATGAAAACGCGGCCACTCTCGGCGACCCCCAACCCTTCCGGCAGCGACGGCAGAGGAGACTTTTACGGGGGCAAAGTGGCGTAGGAAGCGTGCCGGTCCGACACTGGATCCTGAATAATTAAAAGCAGCGAACAGAAATGATATTTCGCGTGAAATTAAGGAGGCGCTATGAGTTTTCGAGTTGATGGCGCGCGATTCTCTCCCCCCTCGCACCGACCTTCCCCCCGCGTTCGGTGTGATAGTTTCGAGGGACGAAGCTGTACCTCGGAATCAAATCTTCCACTTCCACGTCTGCGTCGTCTGGAAACTATGGATTCTCAAATATTCCCAGCGCCCCGCTCGATAAATCGTTTAAACAGCCGCGGGCGGGGGAAAAATTCGACGCCAGAAAGCTGCTTGCTTATTTATACGCGTTGCGTGCAACAGCTTCTGCGAGACGCGGCGAACGCTATCGCGCTTTATCGTTCGAATTCACGGGATCGGGGTGTCCTGATACCATCGTATCGACATTCATATCCGAAGATCCCACATTCAACCACACTTTCCAAAATGCACGAATCCACCTCGCGAATCTCGCGCCCAGAAAGTTACTTCTCCCACCGCCCCGAACCCTCGTATAATTTGAAAAAACCAAACCTCCAACAGCCGTCAAACTTTCCACGGAGACACCTACAAATCCCTCGACGGGAGGAAAAAAAGAACGAAATTTTCCGACCGAGATATATCGAGATGGCGTCCATTGACAGGAATTGCCCGCTGCGCGCTTGCAAGCTTTCAGATACGTTTTAATTTAAAAGATATTGGGAATATTTTAGAGGGCTCTGCGCCATTAGCGGCCGCCGCGTAAACACGACGGACGAGACTGCCCGATGACGCCGTTAGCTGAAAAATCTCGCTCCCCAAATCCCCGGGCACTGCGCGCGAGGATTTTCGGCCGCAGCTGGCCAAGAGGGAACATGAATGACGATGCTGGCAGACTTTATGCTCCAAGTCGACGATACGCGCCCCGTGTCCCGCGGCCGGGCGCATATTTTTCTCTCGCCCAACCCCCTGTCGAACAACGACTCGCCCTGGCACTTTTAATAACTGCCGGTGATCGTATAAACGCGGATTTATAGTATTCCGCGCGCGCGCACCGTCGCTGGCCAACGATTCTGCTCGTACGACACGCGTAAATCTGTCGTTTGCTCGTTTTTTCGGGGCATTTTTGTTTGAGCACCGAGCGCCGAACAAAGGATGATTCACGGGCCAGTTACGGATGATAAACAGTGTAAAGACACCCCTCGACAATGAACGTTGCTTGTTTCCTTGCAGGGGCCAAGGAAACATTGCGCCTTCCCTTCTGAGTTGGAAAGTGGGGAACGTTGGATGCAGCTTTTTCGTTTCGTTTGGCGCGCGCGGATGAGTTGTGCGAATCTCTTTATTAGACGGCAGAAGCGGCGCTCGCTGTGTTAAGCTGTATTGTCTGCCCGGCAATTCTTCGAAACGCCTCGCGTCGGCGACAACGTCGAGTTCGACTACTGGCGCATCCGTAACTTCCCTCTCGGTGAGGAACGAGGAGCACGGAGGAATCGAAGGTTCCCGGCAGCTTTCGCGACGGTTCGCCGCGCTTCCCCGACAGATTTTTCCGCTCGCGAACGCGGAAAAGCGCGAGGAACTGCGGTTGATGTATCGAGGGGGCAACCGAGTCGGTCAGCTCTCGAACACCAGTTCCTCTTTTCGGTCTGGCTCCGCGGTCCTCGTCAGTCGTCGACGTAAAATCGTTAAGTGGGTCGAGGGAAGGAAGTTTCCCGTCTGCGTGTTGCCTCTGGGAACACGTTGTTTTCAAGCGTGAATGAAGTTCGCACGGAGCAATTATGCTTCTTCTGTGCTCGCTGAAAGTGACCTTTCGCCTGCCGCTGCATTTCCTTTTATCCCTCTTCTTTGCCCGATTACCGAGGATCGTTTATCGTAGCTGCCAGCGTATCAGCGACAAGACCAAAAGCCGCTTAACGTCGTTTAATAAAGAGGGACGAAGAGGAGCAGCAACTTCCCTCTGCGAGAAGCAGAAGAGATACCCTCCAGGTGCTACATACTTGGAGAACTTGTTCCTGATCACTTCTCCCCGTTCCATTACCAGATTCACTCGTCAAAAGGTCCGCGAGCAATTCAAAGAGAATTTCACGAGGCCCGTGGCAAAGCGGAGGCAACGTATTTTCCCGCGGCGGGAGTTTCGTCGCGCCCCCCCCCCCCGCGGCTCCAGAAGCTACGCGACAGAAATGGATTTAACAATTTCGCGAAAAGCCCGGCCCCGTTTCGGTTACACGTACGAATTCCCGTCCAAGTGCCGATAAAACTTGCGTGAAGCAACACTGCGACCCTCCTCTCCCATTCATCCGCGAAACAGGGGGTAAAAAAGAACGCGGCAGAATCGATATTTCCCGCGAACGGTGAACGCAATTTTTACGAGTATTTTAGCATCGCGCGCTCTAGTTCTCGGTTTTTACCTTTTTTCCCCTGGCACCGAGCTCAGGGCAAACCAACGAGCGTTTAATTCGGGAATAAAACGTTGTTTGCGAGGGAAAGTGCGAACAAATGATGGAGAGTACGTTCGGGCATTAACATGGTGGAAACGATTGAACGTACTCGGTTATTTATTCACTCCGTATTTTTACAAGGGGCGTGACAAAAAGTGGAGAATACAGCGGCGCTTACTGAGGGGACAAGGGCGGGCGGAATAATCGAGTTGTCGAGGGTGTATTTCGAGAAGAATTCTTAACTGAGCGTGGAAATTAATATCGGACGAATGATGTGAATTAAAATTAATCGACAGGTCACGTAGTTACTCTACGAGGCACCCAGTAACAAAGGAAACAGCGCGAGATAGATAATCAGAGGGTGAATACCAAGTTCTTCTTACCAAATTACCAAATCAAGTCGGTCCCGTGCTCTGTGTTCAGTTTTTCATACGAAACCCGACGAATCGTGCAAGGACTAGGTGCGAATGAAGGTTGCAAGGGTGCAGTTTGAGGGTGGATTTCTTACCCCAGGTGCAGCGAGCTGGCGCGTCCGCCTAGGATTGCGAGTCACGGGGCACTGAGCTTACAAGACACATCCAGGCCAACAGCGCTTGGAAGCTCGCGACTCCTAAGCTCGACTTCTATCCTCCCCCTTCCAACGACGCCAATCGTACCCTACCCTCCTCCACGGACAACACTTCCCTCCACCACCCTTCCCCGAAATTAACCCTGGTGACAATCCTGTCGCTTTGGCTGCGAACCTACGTCTGCTCAATGCTCGATCCTTCCACTTTCGTTAAATCTGCCCGACCATTCAACGAGTTGGACCACTTCGGGTGGTATTGTCGCTGATTCTAAAGTAAGAAATCTTCTTAAAATTTCCTCGTTTAATAAATCGAGGCTGACGGAAAGAAATATGTCACGAGGGTGGCGATCAACTCCTCATCGCCCTAATACCAGTTCGACAAAACTGCTGCTGGCTGGAACGGGGTTTCGCGAAGCCCTTTGACGCCAAGCGGCACGGCAATGCAAGCGAAACTCGCTGGAACAGAGGGATTAGCAACGATCCACTCCGAGGTAGCGACGAATCGAGTGGCAGGGATCGAGTCGATCGACAGCCACGGGCGGGTCGAACTCGAAGCACGGTCTGCTGAAAACGATAGGTTAAATTGGCCCGATAGCCGGACCTTGACCGAGAGGCGCCGATGAAGACAACGCCGATCTGTGTACGTTCGTCCATGTGCCCGTAGACAGCCACGGAAGACGCGGCGAATGTTAAGTTTCCCACAGTTATCGATGCGAACGCTTTATCATCCCCGTAGACTCTCTTAATCTATCCAGGCTATCGGCTGCTTCCCTCGACGCTTCGAAATAATGCAAACGATGCGAGTGACAGTCGCTCATCCGTCTATTATTATTCGTTTAACCCCTTGCCGTACCAATTAGCGAGAGAAAATCCCGGCCAAACTGGTTTCGGACGACATAATCGAATACTTTGTAAGCGGGAATCTTTCGCGTTCATGTTTGGCCCGAATTTAATGCCACTCGGTCGAAAATCTTCACCACGAGTGGGACTCGTGAAAGTATGGCAAGGGGTTAACCAGCTTCTGGGGAACGCGAATGACCTCTGATTACCTGACGGAGACGCGGTGAGCCCCTTCGGTCCCCTTCTCCTTCTCGATCCTGGCGAAAAGGCCCTCGCAGAGGCGCGGCGTCAGTCCTGGGTCCTCCTGTCAAAGGCACGTCACGAGAAAGAATCGCATTGTTAATTATTTCCATTTAGAAACGAGAGGGAAACGCGGGAGTGCGGTCGACTCGAAAATTACGCGTCGTTAACTATCGGTCATCGAGAATGCCTCGCGGCGATCCAACCGCTCTTGTTCCATAATTGAAACTCGGACGAACGTGCTCCGAGTATGATCGCGATACGCGTGCCGGGGCTTTTAAAAATCCACCGCCGTGCCTCTAATGCACGGCAGCTTTCGTTGGCCCCGGGATCGGCTACGTGGCCATGGAGCGATTTAATTAAGCGTCGCTCCGCGAAAACAGTTTCAATTTGCCGCGTTCGAAATTTCCTGCGACAGGCAAGCTGGGAAAAGGATACCGGTTGTCGGCCAATTAGAGAGCTCCGCGGAGGCGACAGATTATTTCGTTGGAAATGTGTGTGATACCTAGGATTTGAAGCAGCAAGAAGGATTTTCCTCTGGATAACTGTGCTAAAGATGTTAGATCGATTTCCCTCTTTCAAGCACAGTGACACAGTTTTCTTTGAGTACTTTGAAGATACAGAAGCTTCATAGACTACTGTCATATCGCTAATTGTAAGTTAACACTTTGGCGGCCGCTGTCACGTATGGGGTAGACCGAGGGCGATAGTAACAGGGGGACGATTGTAACACGTTAAGGTAGTTCCTAGTCAACTATGCTAATCAAATTAGAGTTGGATAATAAACGATAAATACAAAGTAGTATGATACTATGGAAATAATAATAATAATTTTTAACATAATGTATATACATTTTAAAAAGTGCAATGTTAATATAAATAATTGTAATACGATAATGGAATATTAAATTGGTTAACGTAGTATATTGGAGCAGCAAATCTGACAACGTCGCATTCATTCGGAACGTTTTTTGTAACCAAAATATCAGAAAAAATGTTCATATGGATCTGAATCTTCGTTCCCTATTTAAATGGCTAAACATACCGATTCTGCGACGTTGCCACGTTCACTGCTCTACGTAATTTCTCAAAAATTTGCACGTAAACCTATTTTTTATGGGCATTTACGAAGAAACTATGTGGTCAGTTTTGCAGAAATTAATAAATTCATTTCCTGACATTTCGATGTACTTTTGTGCCAATTTTGGTAGATTTCTTAAATATGGTTTTACTGTTTCAGAAGAAAAACTGAAACTATAACCCTCTTTCTTTTTACTTCGCCATATGCCACTGTGTTAAAATGCATCAGCTTTAATTAACAATTTCTCGATAACTATATGGTAAATCGACATTAAACTTTGTACATGGGTTTCTTGTATTCCAAATTAGTTTCGTACGAAATTTGAAAGACTTCTGTAATTTAGTAGATTATTCAGAAACTACCTTAAATATCTCAAAACATATGATAGATATTAACCCAAATTTTGGATATATGATGATGAATGACACTTGGAATACACACATCCATGTTCTAGAAGTATAGATACACAATAGACATGTATAGCGAAGAAAATAACTTTTCGATACCCTAAAGTAACTTTTTCTAACTGATTTAAAATTGTAATATAAATACTTCCTTTACAAATACGTGTTGTTTCGTTTTTTTAATACTTAACCTGACCATTTTTAAAATAATACTGATCGTTACTTATCACTTTTGCCCGTCTCGTTAATTAAAATTTATAATTTAAGTTCAAAAGTCTGGTCGGGGACGATTGTAACATTGGCAGTGGGGATCGAGCACAGCACAAGCAAATCAAATAAAAAATGGATGCAATTTACTGATTGTAAGAATTGATCAAATGAAAAATGCACGAGCCATAACGTTTTCTATTTCTGCCACAATTGCGATACCGCATAATTGGTTATAAATTTTATTTTTTTCATTTATTATTATAATTAAAATCAATCAATATTTCAATTTTGTTATGTTAAATTTTTGCTAGTATCGACTCCATGCAGTGTTACAACCGACCCAGGGTCAGGGACGGTTGTAACACTTTCTGCGCTTCCCATTTTTTATTAATAACCTGGATATTACTTGACATACAGTAGACCTGTTATATCTCAATAACGTTAGATAATTAAGTAACATTTTCGTATAAGAACTTTTGTTCTAACTATGATAGTTCTTGCGTAATCACATATATTCCAAAGTCAAAGAGTGACTACCGCCCCCGGTCTACCCTAACTACCTGATTTCTCCATTAAGGGGACAGGCTACTGTAACACTCCGAAATGTAAGGGTGTTTTCGGGAATTTATTTCAATCAAACAACGCAAGTGAATCAATTACTTGCTTAATATAGTTGATAGTGTACATATCGGAGGGTAAGAAATTTTTTTTCAATCAAATTCATAAATCCGTTTTCTGTATACTCTTCGTCAAGATGTGCACTGCGGCAAAATCGCGCTCGTCGCGTTGACAGTGTCCAAGCCAAATGGTTAATCCGAATTCAAAAAGACAAAAATATGTAGAAACTAGAAGCCCACCTCTATTACGTGACGATCAAAAAAAGGCAAAATCGCAAAAAATTACAAAATGACGGACCACTGAAAAAAATCGTGTTTTCGGGATACAAAATTGGGGAATTGTTGATAAAAAAATAGAAGCAGGTCGTTAATTGAAAAAAATTAATTTCCGTATAATAAATGCCCTTGCTCGTGTCAATTGGACGTATAATTTTCTCTGTAGACTGTCAACGCGGTTGAAAAATGTCATTCTGAGAAAAACGCGTTCAAAATTCCGCTCGGTTCAGTCGCGCGCTTGACACCGCTTCACGGAAAATACTATATCTCCGTGAATTTTACGAATTTCTTCATAAAATTTGGAGAGAGTATTCTTGAAAAGTATGTCTTTCAGAAAACGTAAAAAAGAAAAATCGATTTTTTACAGTGGTCTGCCTCCTTAAAAAATGAATTGAGGCAATTACTAAGGATTGATAATATAGTACCTTGGTTCCCGTCATCGTGTAGGTCTTCCCAGAAGCGCTCTGCCCGTACGCCACCAGGCACGAGTTGTATCCCGAGAAAGCGGCGTCGAGTACGGTTTGGCCGAGGGTCTCGTAGATCCTCGCCTGGCCCGCGAATCCCTCCGCCTCTGGATCGGAAGAATCGAAGCAGTAGTCGAAACCATATCGCCGCGTCCGCTCGCGACTGTCCCCAGCCTTGCTCGAGGACACCTTCAGATTCGTCAGAGAGATCCCGCTCGAGTCTGTGCGGACGACCACCGTCGACCCTGTCAGATTCACCTCCCTGGATCGAACATCACGAACCCTTCAGCCTCCCCCTCGACAGGCACCGGTTAAATCGAGCGCGTCGGTTAATAACGATTCCCGAACGCGCCCGAGTGTTTCGCAATATTCGTCACAGTGACGGAGGGGGGCATCGACGACGAGACACGACGACAAATTTTTGTCGACGCTTTCGTCCACTTTTCACCCCTTTCGTCGAGGCCAGCAGGGACGCTGTCCCTTGTTTCGTCCCGTGGAGCATTTTTTCACGCTCCGCGGCTCGGAATCGATTCATCGAGGAACGGTGCATCCACCGTGCCTCGCTTTTCGTCGCTTTTCCACTGCAGCCTGCCCTCCCCAACCCACCACCACCTGCGACACATTTACCAACGATCTAGGATCTTTTAACCAACGATCGTCGATCGAACATCGCTGGAAACATTTATCGCAGCAATCCGATAAACACGTTGTCGCTAGGACTTGCTAGGAAACTACTGTAAACGCGCCAATAAATGAACACTTAAGGCTAGCGAATGAACACTATTATAAAATTATGTTTGCAGCGCGATTCATTCCACGTGCTGCAAAAATTGTTTGCATACGAAGCAAGAAATTAAAAGAAGTCTCTAATTAGTTAGTTGCTTTTTTTAATAACTTATTTTACTCATTTTAATCAAAAATGGCCATTCACTGGTACGTGTTCATTTACTGGTACATCCACTCTATTATTGCAAAAAATAAGTTAGATACGAATCATTTTATCAATCATATTGCCATGAAAATTGTGCGCACTAGGTAAATATAAATATAAATATTTCCAGTGCTGTACGTTTGTTCCACCGACCTCGCGATTCAATTACCATCATGAACCGCAAACCGACCTCCCTGTATCGCTCCCTTCGAATCGCCCGACTAGCAGAAGGTATCTACCGATCGAGATCGAGAAAGGGAGCAGATAGCACCGAGTTAACTGTCCCGGGATAGTCAGGCTCTCTGTTCAGAGTTTCCAGGAGATGGTCCAGCAGGTCCTGCCCGTGAGTGCTGGATCTCCAAGAGGATCTATCGGAAAACCGTGCAAAGGCTAGGGAACGGATCGTCGGATCTTCGCGGATCTCGGTGCGATCCCAGCGGATCCGTTCGCGAGCCCGCGGTCCCCGGCTGCCGTGTGGCAGAAATTTGGCGTGACCGGACAAGTAGCAGTACCATTACATACGATCCTCGCGTGCGTGTGACGCGTGCGGTGCTTTAACCTCGGCTGCTCGCGTGATCCTATCGCCCCGATTTCGGTCTAATCACCTCGATTCCGTGCCACCAGTCGCGTTTTTGCGGCGTTAAAGCCGCGGTGCCCGATACCTGGACGAGCGGATCGTTCTGGGTCAAGCCACTAAACCCGATGGCTTCCGGTGTCCATCATGCAAGTTAGTTGCATTTCAGGCGAGCTCCTCTTTCCGAATCGCAGCGGATCAATTTTCTGATCGGATAATAGCAGCCGTCAGAAGTACCAAACTGAATCGAACGTCCGCGAAGCTGCGCGCTTAACTCCATTCACGCGAACCTACCCCCAGCGTCGATCCATCAATCATCGACACCCTGGACGTACCTGACGGAAGACCAGCCGCATCTCTATCGAAACGCGAGTGCTACCAGCACCGCCGATCAACTTCTGAATGAAGCGCAAACGTGCCCGCGATGCTCGGAGAGGGGGCGGGGCGCGTTCACTCGCTCCGTCGAGCAAACGGCGCGAAGCATTCGGCCGGCAGTACGGTGTCCCAAGAAAGCCTCGTCGAGGAGGTCTTGAATGAAGCTGGAGGAGGCGCGTACGCGAATAGCGCTCGCTGTTATTATCCGCCCGTCGCGTCCATTCGCCCATCCTCGCCCGTGGAGCCACGCTGGAAGCGCCAGGGGACCGACCGAGTCGAGTGTTATTCTAGAACGGCCGCGGACTCCTCTCGTTGCTCCTCTTGGAGTCGTTAAACCGTCGAGTCGTGTGTCATCCGCGTGTCGCGCTGCTCCTACGATGCCGCGTAGATCACTCCGCGGATCGGTCGATCCTTTAGGACGTCCCCTGGATCGCGGGCCGAAGCGAGGGACCATTCTTTAAATACACGCGTCGGACGCCGCGGAGGGCAGACACGTCCCACGAACCGGGTCGACGGGTTGCGGTACAGACGGCGGCAGTTTTATGGGATTTTATTGGTTTCTGCTTCGGGGGAACCGCGCGGGTTTGCTTCTTGTGGCAACGGGGATGGGAGGGTGTTTTTTCTTGGAGGATTCTTGAGCGAGAGGAACGTGGGGCTCGCTGGCACTCTGGTCTCATGATTCGAAGAGGAAGAGCTATAGGGTTCGAAGATACGACTTCAATTTTTTTTAAAAATGAAAGTCACTGTGACGTTTTTGGTAACTGCTGTTATGCTACTTCGAAGATTCCCCGTGCCCATCGACTTCACCGTCGGCAAGACTTATTACCTCCGTTTCCCGAGCAATTGTTAGTTTGTCTTACTCTCCCCGGCGCTCCGGCCCCTTCTGCTAAGTATAGAAACGAGTTCATATAAGTGGCGGCTCAAAGGCGCACCGCGTAGCCCTATAAATCTGCCTCCAGGTCCCTGTCCCCGTTCGTTTGCCGCGCGAAAGCTGGGCCACGACCCGAAATAATTATCTCGGGGGCCGTGTGTTACCGCCAGGCACCAGTCGATAAACCAGTCGTAAACGGCGTAAGGAGTGGCGTCTCGCAAAAAATGGAATTGCACCGGTGAACCTTGACCTCCGCTTCCAAAGACGCGCGTATAGAGAGCATGGAGAAGGAGAGCCGGTAACGCCTGCGTCGCTTTTTGCTGCTTCTTAAAATACACCGAGAACCGAGCGTAAAGTTAATGGCAAAGGCAGCTCGCGACGAACGTAAAATTTCAACCGATGCCTGCATTACTAAGCTCCTATACCCGGGCAATCCTATTAACAAGGCTTGAAAAGTGTCCGTTTTTCCTCCACCTTGACCTTCGCTGGCCCATGCCTCACAGTTAAACCTCAACTCTGCTGCTAATCGAAAGTACTCTATGCTGAAGCACACTGGCTAAGAGGAAAGCGATTCTCTTTCGACGGTGGAGGATTAAAATGTCACTAGTCGAGCGAAAGGTAGGTGTAAGCTGGGACGAGTGCTCACCTGGCGGATATCGGTCTTACGCGCACGGCCACTTTGATGTTCGCCATATTGCCATCCCGTGGATCGGTAACATCACCTGGCCCCCATTGTTTAAGGGCCCAACTGTGACTCGATGGGACTCTCGATTACTCTTCGATGTTACATTTTTGCACGGCGGACACTGAGCACGAACGATGCACCGTGGAATAGGAGAACTCGAGAGGTGCCGTCTTGTGCGTGCACTGGCCGGGTGCACGTGTTGTACTGTTGCGATGAAAATACCCTCGAGTCGCTCCCGAGACCGTTCGCTCATGTTTTACCCCACCCAGAGAGAACCAGGCCGGACTCGTTACGTTTTCACGAATCTCCTGCGAGTGCGTGTCTCGATGGCCCAGGTGACATCACGGGGGACTGTGACGTCACTGGAGACGAAGGTGTTCTTTCTGGGAAGTGTCATCCCTTTGCCAGGGCATTCGGTCTAGATTGTGGGTGTACTGCATCTTGAAGTAGTTGAAGACGGTTGGATTGAAATTCTCTGTGTACTTTCGAGCAACGAGAACCTCTATGTTTATGCTACCCTGAAAGGTATATTAAACTGTTTGATGACCCTAACTCTTGACAGGGAATCCTAATTTTTGGGGTAAAAATATAGCAAAATTTGGGATTTATTTTTAATAAAAAACTAAGCTATTCGATTCATCTGAAATTTGGACCCTGTTTTTATGCATCTTTGAAGAAGTTGGAGTCTCTCAGCAGTTGCATTTCTATATTTATTAAACAAAAACTACAACTTCTTCAAAGATGCATAAAAACATGGTTCAAATTTCAAATAAATCGAATCGCTAGTTTCTTAAAAAAAAATCCCACAATTTTGCCATGTTTTTAGCCGAAGAAGTAGGATTCCCCCTTAAAGAAATCTACCCTTATAAGTGCCCCCAACTAATCGACCCTTGAACACACATTCAAACTAATTACTGACAGCAGCTACGATCGCGTCTTTATTGGCAAATCTTTTTACAGACCAACCCCCACTGTCTATAACCTCTAGCAAGAACCAAACTCGTCGTCGATCCAACCCCGAAATCTGTTTATCTCTACACAGCGGCGAACGAGAAAGGCTAACGTGCACTTTGAGGTGTTCGGATATTTTCAGGCTACTGGAACGACTGTAGTATATTCCCTGCAAGCTGAGTCATTAAGGGACTCCGTCTACAATCGTAAAACCGTGTCGTACGAGCGTCTAGGATCATCGCGGTGGCCATTAGTCGTCTTTGGCGGCCGTCAGGACGGTGAAGTACGAGAACGACGTACTCAGGACCTGGAAATTACAGGAAATCCTGTCAACAAGCGATTCTTCTATCCCTTTCCGATGGGAATCGTTGATATTGAGATCAGAGAGGGTACAGATTAGATGGCCGAGTATAAAAGCAGATGGGGTTGCGTCGAGGGGGTTGAAAGAACGTTTCCACTCACCGCTGAGAAGCTCTCCAAGGACATACTGTAAAATTTCGCTGCAGTTATCGTGCTGGGGACCCTCGAGCGCATCATCATGATACGAAGGTTCGGAGTGAAGCGGCTGCCTACCCAGCCGCTGCTGTAAGCGGATTGGCCCACTGCAGCGCTCTGTTTCATTGTTAATTACCGATTATTTCGCTGGAATATTTGTAAGTAGATTAGGATTAGAAAGCAATTCTGACTATTTCATGCGATATGAAAGCTTGTGATAGAGTGTGTACAGCAGAGCCGGCCTTCTCTATAAAGGTGCCCGGATGCAAAAAGTAAAGGGGGGCCCCAAATAATTTCTCAAGCATAATAATAATAAAGAAAATAAAATAAAAGAAACAAACAAATAAAAGTTAACATACTTAAATATATAGCTTTTTTATTGCCATATCATTAAAAATATCAGATTATTGTAGTATTATATTATTATATTAGAAATTATACACTGATCTCTTTTTTGGAAATTATATACTGATTTCTTTTTTCATCGCCACAATCGTGGTGTGCCCATGTTATTACCAGTTCTGTGTTTAGAGCGTGAAATTCAAGTTGGTTTATAAAATTAGATTAATTTTAACTAAATAATAATTTTTCGTTCAGATTTTTTCTTTTTTTCTCATTTCTTCCTTTTTCCCATTTCTAGGACCAGTGTACCTACACCCCCGGCCTGGGTGCCTTGCATCCGCTGCACCCCACTGTGACTGGCCCTGGTGTACAGCTTGGACAATGATCTATGAGGGATCTATAGCGCGACGACCTTTCGGCCGAGTAAAGGAGCTGTTTTCTCTGTCACCTCGTCGATCAGCCCGTTCCCACTGAAGCTGAACATGAACAGCTCAAGGATGGCGGAGTTCAAGAAGGTGGAATATTTCATCAGACGTCCCTTGTCCTCCATCATCTGGAAAGGTTACGTTTTATCGACGACGCCTCGACACCGCGCAACCAACCCACCCAACCCACCGAGGTGATCTGGAATCCCGCGAAGCAGATCAGCCCGGTGCTAATGACGAATTGCCCCAAAGCCAGAACATTAATGATCCTCTCCAGCGCATCTGCGTACCTGCAAACGGATCGCTCCAAGTAGTCTCGCGCATTCGTCATCGATAGAAGAGAGAAAAAAGGTCCCTCGACATCGTTCAACGTTCATTTAGCTTAGGAATATAGGAAACTATCGCGAGATTCTGTTTGTAATAGTTTAGAGTTTAGAGAAAACACTCTTAATGACTTGAGGCAGACAGGGACTGATTTGAAGATTTTGCACCCCTAGGCTAACAAGCGTCTGCACCCCTTTGTGTGAAATATCATGAAAAATTTCAATTTAAAGGAGTTGAGGCAATTTTACAATTAATTCAATGTGACAACTCAAATATGAGTTATTGCTAACTTGCTACATGCAACGAAAGTAGATTGTTTTTAAAGTTGTCTTAAAATATGTGCCCTCCTAAAATTTTCAGCCTACTTTGTCTTTATAAAAATCCAGCCCTGAAGACAGTATCGCGGTGGTGTTAGTAATTTGAAATTGAATTGGTAAAGATACCCACTCTATTGCCTCCTGATGGCGAATCACGCAGTCCGCCATGGCAGAAGTGGAATTAGAATCCCCGCCGTTTAGTGCCTCCAGTCGCTTTCTTAAAACCGCGAACTTCGCCGACCCGTGCATTATCACCACTAGATTGAAGCTGGTCGCGCCCGCGATCATGCTTCCACCGAAGCCACCCGCTGTCACGTTGAACAGGTAAAGACACTCGAAGATCGGGGACACGGTTTGATTGATGACGAAGTAACCGCGGAAGGGCAGCATCTTGGTCTTCCCTGCCAAGTAAATCTGCAACAGAAGAGAATTACACACAGACTGGTATTCCATTGGATTGGAGATTACGAAGTGAATAGGTGTTGATTGCACAGAAGCGGCACGGATTAGTCTCATGGGGTCCACTACCCAAATATTGCCACTTACAGAAATATTGGCAAAAATATCCTGGGGTGCGATACACCCCGTGTGACCAGGAAGGAATAATTGAACTAAGGCAAATCAACTTATATGCACAGTCTAAGTGTCCAAGCAATCTCTTAAAGTTCCTGTACGTACTTCCAGAATGGGAGCGCACATGAATATCACAATCGTAACGGCCACAGTGCTGATAAAGTACTTGGCGAGTCGAAAGGCAAACAACGACTTCTCCGCCAAGATACTCCTGTCCTCGTACGAGGACGTCGTCCAGTCCGCCTGCATCGTGTTCACCACGTAAAGCATGTCCTTCTGATGAATCGTGTAAACTATTAAACGCACCACGCACAGGTAGAAGGCTGTGCAGATCAAGGCGCATTCGGTCGCCTCGTCCAGATCGCTGAGATTGTGAATCACGTCGGCCGTCACCGCGATCGACATCGTCACCACCTGAAAAATCACTTCCAAATGAATGTGCTCGATCCAGTGGCGGATTTAAGTGAAAACGCCCAGGAGGCACCTGCTCGTCGGCCGGCGGGGACATTAAATCCGCCACTGGCTCGAGCTCCACTGACACTTAATTTTCCTACGCTTATCGGGAAAGAATCTTAGGGCTAGATATCCAATTATCAAAGGGTACCATTTTTACACAGACCCCGAGATTAACGTTCACTCGTACGCCTCTTGATTCGAGGAAGTTCTTACCAGGAAAAACATGCAAAACAGATGAAACCGCCTGAAGAACACGGTAGACTTGGCACTGTCCTCTGCCAGCGGCCAAATAGAAATTATTCTCCCAGTCAGCATTATGGGTTTGATCAGCTTCTCGTATTCCTCGCCACCGTATAATTGGAAATCCATCGTCCTCAAAGTCTCGAATTAAAAATTCGTATCGAAAGAATTGTCCCGCCTGTCAAACCGAATCGTAGTCGAGGAGGCACATCCGCCCCGGTTCCATCCGTACTTGCCAGGACGACTGGACGCGCGCTCCGTGAAATCAAGAAAAAATATGCCTGCCCGCTGTCGAATGGGACGTCGATCGATGACATAAGTGGCACTTATTGTTTTATAGTGGGAGGATCGCGATGATTGACGTCGATTCAAACTTTCCGACCGCGTAAGTGTTACGTGCGACTTTGCGGGCACTTCCGTAAGGGGATGACACGATAGTCTAAAATATACGGGGGATATACGTAGTTCGAGCTATTCTTCGGCAAATATGCATGCACACCTGCATATTTGCAGGAGAAGGTACACGTTTCTGGAAATTGCTACCTGAACTTTTTGGAGCAATTGGAAATTCAGACACTCGCCAAATGTCATTGGCCTCTGAATGCCTGTGCACAAATGAAACAGGAAAAAGCATCCAATTACAATAAACGAGATTGAATGCAGCGGCGTGAATGCACGGTAAATATTTGTTGCAATTATTGCGTTATGTGGAAGTTTCCGAGCAAACATTTTAATGCAGAACTGTTTACCGCCGCAGTTTCGGGAAAATGAGGCTGTGTCCACCTATCGGGGAATATCGGAAGTTTGTTGAGAAACGAATGTCGAGCTACCCTGTCGGTAACATCGCGCCAGAAACATTTTTATCACTTGTCGATTAAAAGAATTATTAGTTGGCCGAGAGCCACTAAAATCGTTCATACCAGACAATGTATAGAATAGACCTTCGACGAAGTATATGATAGACCTATCACATTATGGAACTTCGTGTCGTTACCCAAACTATGTTACCGACCCATAACTCGAGGACTGAATGTAGTGGCATCTGTTCATGAAGAGCGTCCAAGTCAGGAACTACTCTGAAATGTGTCGAAATGCTGAAAGGTGTTGCGTGCTTGTATACGTGTGACTCGTTTAAAGTGTGAGTTTGACATACGGGGTCAGCATTTTATCTTGCAACCCGCGCTCGCACGAACAGGTGAAATGGCAACAGCGCCTCACAGACGCATTCCACTACTACCATGCACCGGCCCGACGTTCGGAGAGCTGCCAGCGACCGCTGGACAGCAGGGATGCCGGAGAGAATTTTAGGATAGTCTCTTTCCAATTAATGTGGCAAAAAGCTATTGGGAATTTCCCGACCCAGGTAATCGAAGCGCGCGCTCCGCTTTTATGATCGGTTTACCACTCGCAACTCATTTTACTGTAATGAGGTTTGAAAACAATGTCGACAACTAGCCTATTGTTTATCAACACCATCAATTTTAAAAAAGCATTAAGTACAGTATCAAATAAACAATTTGCAAAAGCTTTTCACAACAATTACGGTTAAAAAATTGATAAAAGAAAAATTATGTAAACGTAAAATATGTTAAATTATCCATCATTAAGAGGGAATAATTTTTTCTCATTTTTCGGCGCAAATTACATTCCGATATCTTTTATAGTTCAAAAGTTATACGAAAAAGGATCCAAATTCTTCAACCAGGCCCAGGAAATTCTGAATAACTCTTTGCGACGTTAATTTGAAAGAGACCATCCAAAAATTTTCGAAGCTTGAGCATTGCCGCGAGCGCGGGTTGCAAGATAAAATGCTGACCCTGTAGTATCATGAAATCATTGCTGCAGCGCACACATTTAATCCAATTGTCGTTTTTCGAGATTTCGAAATAGTTTTCTATGCATTCGTTTTTGTCCCACTCTTTTAACGACATATCACTATCTTGTAGAATGTAATTTTCGCTCCCTGAATCTGAAGATGGGTTTACAGTAAAAAAGACACATGTAGGTAATGTTTAGAAAACGTTTCGATGTCAGTAACAAGAATAAGAAATATAAAATACGAGCATGCTATGTCCCCCTCGACATCGTACAATTTTCCTCTGAAAAAACTTTTCAAGATAGTTACACTTTTTCAGATACAACGGACCAACTGTATATTTAACTAATGTGGTCGGACTGTCCCGCATTAATGTGGTCGGACTGTTCCATAATCATAGGAGTGATCGACCAACTTGTCAAAATAAATTAAACACGAATGCATACGTATTGTTGGGGTCACACTGTAGTTTTATGCATATCATATCCCCCAATATTGGAATAGTGTAAGTAAACTTACCTGTATTTCAAATATCACCAGCACTGTAACTTGCTCCAAAAACTTTCAGACTCGCATAAAGTCTTAAGTGTATCTTATAATTTGAATATGGATTTGTGACAATGGTCAATGCGAGATCAACAACAAACGCATTCATATCTTTTGTGTCAATGACACACAACACTGTCTCTTGCGTCTTAAAATATCAACACTGGCCGGATTGTCCCGGTGGTCGAACTCAGCGTTGTGGGGAAATGCGTCCGCCTGGCAGCCGGTTTGTAGTGGTGGGCTGGTGGGGGAAGTCACGCATGGGAAACGAAAACTTGTCGACCAGCGTCGACCACCGATTCCCCGGCGACGCTGATTGGCTGCGACCTCACTTAGCTTGGCTAGTTCGCTTGGCTTGGCGCTGGCGTCGTTTCGTTTCCCATCGTTTCCCATCTTAGCGTTGATTGGTTCGACATCGCGGCGTCCGAGGATTCCTCGGCGTTGTTGGTTCCCCCACCACTACTAACAGGCTGCCAGGCGGACACATTTCCCCACAACGCTGATCGAACTATACTCTGGACTTACCCTATCTTATAATTTCATAACAAAAATGTACCATTCGACTTATCGTTCTGGAGTGCAGTGCACATAGTCATCATAGCGTAGGTAAATTCCAAGAAAGTAATAAAAGGAAATAGTCCTGTTTCAGCGATGGATATGAATATCACGAACTAGCACTACTGTACATTCGAGGAGAAATCATTTAATCTCTCATGGTTATTGAACAAGCCCTTCCCTCACCAATCTTTTAGCTAAACGCTTCTATTCTTTTTCCTCCATATTCGCTCCGCTCAAACGTCCAATTTTTTGGAAGGTACAAAACACAGAGTTTGCAGTAATATGGGTTTTTTTTCAACAACGAGTACACTGTATACTATGGAAACAGAGTTTGGGACTACGTACGTTCAATCCACGCCCAACATAATGCGCATAGTTGTGAAGATTGAGAAGGCATTGGACAGGTACTGAAATATTATTGACTCTTTTATTATTACTATTATCTTTGAATGACAGTCGACCATGTATGATATGAAACCATATAATGCGTTATGTTGAGTGCGATCGAGGTATGAGTTCATGACATCAGGCGATAGATATACTGTACACGGAAAAAGGTCTGCACAGTTGGGAACAATGCTTGTCATACACTGTCCAGACGAGTGCTCGGGCACCGCGCGGTAAAAGTGTGTATCGACTTCGTGAGAATTGCCCACGAGGCACGCCTCGCGTAGTGGAGAGCCTGGAGACTACCTCGACATGATCACTTTGCGAACCAAGGTGATCATGTTGAGGTAGTCTCCAGACTCGCCACTCTGCGAGGCATGCCGCGCGAGGAAGCCTTGCAAAGTCAGTACGTACCTTATAACGTGCTCAGCACCGGTGCTTGCCGTTCGTCGTTGTTTTCGATGCGCGAGCACCGTAAGGAACGATGAAAGGCCAGCACCGAAAATATCGTCGCTGACGGTGAATACCTCTTTCCGTGTACGACGATCCCTTACCGTGCAGTAGTAACGCAAAGTAAGCTCTGGCATGATGCCACTGACTGAGATAGTCACTGGTTCTTGAAACGTCAACATGCAGACTATGTCCTTCTTCATGTTCACAGCGCGGTTGTACCACTCCGATTCGTATACACCTTGTGGCACGAACATACTCTACGAAACATTGAGCATCAGCACAATTCCCTTAGTTTATTAACACATTACGAGCCAAGCATTAAAATAAAGACTCTAAAATTTCCGTTGTATTTGCCCTAATCAAAATGAATTGAAATTTAATGTTGCGTTTATGCAACAGGTGTTAATAGGTTAAGGGAGACAATGTATTGTAAGTTGTAGGCATGCGGACTTTCGGGGCGGCCACGACAGCCTATGCTGCAGATGGCACATAGGTGGCGCCCCGAAAGTTTGGTATGTAGCGAGCGGAAAGAGACCACGGAGTGTCCGAGTTAATCGTTGTGACTAAAGGTCTGGGTTAAGGCGGAGTTCCACTAGTGCAACGACGCGTCGCGCACAACGTTTTCGTCCACTTGAAAGGGTCTAATTTATGAGGCCGCGCGCACGAAATGGACCGACGCTCTGCCAGGTACACACGCGGATGCTTGGCGCGCACATCTTAAGATGGAATCTGACGGCACGTGAATCGGCGAGCTTTACGTGCCGTGAGAACGCTCACAATATCTCGGGAACCGCACGCGCACCACGAACGTGCAGCGTATCATTTTAATGCTCTTGTCGAGATCTATTCAAATATATAAAGAAGAAATCATACTGGTTTTAACTAGAATGTCCGTTGTATGTACAGTCGCTATCGCCACCATTCCTTAAAATCCTTCGGTCGAGAGTAAGAGAGCCTGAGAGCGAGCGAGAGGGGACTCTTTCGTCCTCTCTCGTATGTTCACGGGTTCTCTCACTCGCGTAACGTATACGTTGTAAGTTCACCGCCAGCCCTGAGAGTGATGCCTATAATTTTCGTGTGACAAACATATCGTAATCACGAAAAAACGATATTGTTTACATCTAGGATTTTCTTGTAGGATAAATCAAAGCAAAAACTTAATTGTTTTTGAGAAATAGAATAATTTGAAACTGATAAAGATGTTCAACTACAATTCAGTGTCACATATCTACATATATAGTGTATGACAATTATGCAATATCTAGAAACAAGTATACCTATCGCAGCAGTATAATTGTTGCTATTTATAGTAAAAATGATCATGTTATTGCTTGCTTTAATATATAAACTAAATAACAGACCATAAATACACGTATGCAAGTGATATGTAGAAGTAAAGAGTACATTTGCGTTAAAAAACACACTTTTTTTTAGTCTTTTCGACGATGCGCGGCGTGCATTCGAGTGCGTGCGTGGCAGAGAAATCCTGACACAGCGCACACACGATCGCTTTCGACGCGCGCGTCGTAGTAAAAGTCGGCCCTCTCAAGTGCTCCAAACTGCTAAAAAATCCGAGAAACTCGTATATCAGACTCGTGCGCGGCGCGCAGTTACACCAGTGGGACTCCGCCTTTAGGGTGCAAATACCACCTCAAGTTCTGGGACGCGGGCAACAGCCGAGCGCTGAACTCTAAAGATGCATTTAAACCAAACGAACGAATGCTGGTTCGCCCCACACATCGACAAAATTCAAGTAAAAAGTTGCAAGTGAAGATTGCCGTTTACACTAAATGCGCACGAATTTTGTCGATGTGTGGGGCAAACGAGCATTCGTCCGTTTGGTCTAAACGCAGCTTCACAGTGCCTCTACGAGATATACATAGTGACTTATATAGGTGTGAGATAGAGCTGTTCGAGTACTCGAATATTCGAGTAGCTCGAAATTCGAGTCGAGCCGGGACTCGGTTTCCGAGCCGAGCCGAGTACTCGAATGAAACGAGCGGCTGGAAACAATCGGGTGGCACGAATGATCCACATGTTTCGTTCGTCAATCGCCACCTTCACTATGCAATCTACTCGCTTTTTAATCGAGCCGCTCGCTTTTTAATCGAACCGCTCGCTTTAATCGAGCCGCTCGGTTCTTTCGAGCGCTCGGCTCGGATCGGTTATTCGAACCGAGTATATCCCGGCTCGCTTGTTCCGAGTACTCGAACAGCTCTAGTGTGAGATCACTATACCTCGTAACGGCACTACATACACATATTTTTCAAACAAATAAACTAGCCAGCCACAAGTGCACAACTCACCATATCCTTCAAGTGATCAGCTGGCCACGCGTACATGTACATCTCCAAAAGTATAGTAAAGAATCCAAACATGTTCTGTACTTTGCCTATCATTGGTTGCTTCTATTCAGAAAATTCCTGGACCATGATTTGCTTAAATTCACTGCGGAATGAAATAGCGTTACTCACCAGAAGGAAGCCGATGCAACAAACTGTGAAACTCATCGTAAACAACACTGCAGCGCAAATGATACTTAATCGGAAGCAGGAAACAACTTGCTGAGCATATCTGCGCGAAAATTACAGAAATCGTAAGCTACGGAATACCGTGTTACGCAACATCGTCTTTACCTCCTTAGGTGCATCTGCTTTTTAATACAATGGATTAGCATAGGAGCATTCGATGCCGCCTTCAATTCCAACGTCAGACACTCGAATCGAGCAGCGCTGAACCAAAGAAAAAGCGCACCGTACGCGCTGTGAGACAGGGCCGCTCCGCATTGAACGGCGCAGATGTTCTGATGTACGTAAACGATCGCCCACGCGTGCAGGGTGTCAGTGGAGAACGGATATTCACTCTTCATCGGAAATTTCTGATTCAAAAGGAATGGAGAGGCCACGTAACTAAGTACGCACAGGTAAATCCATATTACCGCGCCCAAATAGAGTACACGGCACTGGTTCACGTATTTTTGGAAAACTTCCCTCTCGAGTGTCGAGGCATTCTTCACGCAGTCCATCATTTCCTGAATCACGTCCTATAACCAGACGTCAGACGACAGACCTGCCTACCTTGGACTACGGAGCTACTCTGTAGACGACTTACCTGAATATTCTCATACTTAATTAGAGAGAAGGCGGCGTGGAAGCCGAACTGGAACGTAGAAACACTTGCGACCATGCAACTGGTTAAAACGGCTATGTCTTTCCGGTTGGCGTACGCCCCGCCGAGCAGGGGCAGAAAGAACAACGCGGAGCTGATTATCGAGCAGCCTTGCAGGATCTTGAACACAAGAGTTTGACGCTTCGTTGCCGTTGATGGAAGCGGCCACACGAAGCCCGAAACTACGCTTTTCCGGATAAACTCGATCGCTTGCTCCGGCGTTACTTTGTTCATCGTCAGTCAGGGTAAATGAATCCTTCCTATTCAACTCGCGAGTTTATCGCGTCAAGCTGTGGTCTGTCGACAGCTGAAGTACCAGTGCGACCCTCTAAAAGTGTCTGACTCTCCACAGACCTCTATACTTTTACAATGGGCTCGCAATGCACGACTTGGGTATCACAGCGAATCGTAGGACACTGCAACGCTTGGTTAATTCCCGGGGTGTGTTACGCGCAACTCTTTCTCATCCCCCAATTGCAATAATTACTGGGTTTCAATTATGGATCGTTAGAGTGCATGCTACTAGCCAGGTGGTACGGCCACTTAATGCGTAGACGAGAACTTACCAAGAAACACACCAACGCATAAAGCAGCTTGTATATTCTTGATATATACACGTGTACTGTGAACATATACATATGTCCGGTCGTCGTGCTCCGCTAAGTGCTTTCTCTTCAGGAGGCTTTAATTGACGTCGGCAGTTTTATCCATTAGGGATACACAATACGGCGAAGTGAGTGAATGCTTTGAACAGATACTGAAAGCACGAATGATTATTCGATGACCGTGAAATTGAACATCTGTGTAAAGTCTGCAAATTGATAGACTACCTTTGCGTAGTAAGACAGGGAAAGGTCCGGCAAAATACCGCTGATACGAATGGCTCCGAGCTGTTGAGACCTCAGTATCATACAAGAAATCGTTTTCTGCTGTTTTAACATCCTTGTGGTACCAGTTCGTGTTATAAACAACCGCAGCAGTTTCTTTGCCCTGCCATACGATGGAAGCGCAGGTGAATGTAGAGTAAATTAAATAAGGAGACAGTTTATTACCATGTGAAGCACATTGCCAGCTGACCAAGCATACACAAAGAGCTCCCAGCTTGCGCTGAATACTACGAGGGCGTACGGAGCATCAATGGGTAATGATTTCTTCTGTTTTTCTTTTAAAAAATACGCGGAACTCGTAAACTTGTACTACTCTTCATACTTCATACAGGAGAAAGAAATTAAAATACTTCAAACTGCCGAAAATCGCAGCTAAATTTGTCGTTGCTACAGTAGCCAACGCTAAAAAGTCCCCTTGTGTATCTGAAATTCAACATCGAGTTAAAGCGACTTTAACTTTATGTCAAATGTCAACAAAAATACAGTCCTATAGACGACGAAGACTGGCAACAATGCGAAAGAAGACCGGGACTCCCAAGATATTAACGTTTGTTTCGTAGACCTAACTAAATCATACCTCTTACGACGAATATAAAAAAATGGTCATTTTTCGGGTAACAAATTCCGAACTTGTCACGATTGTGTCTAGAGCTACTTAGCTTATCTGGTCAAAAGATGAAGGGGACGTTTGATTTGTACAGAAATTAGTATAATAAAGTTTTCGGGGTCGTTAATTAAGAATCTCAAGTCAAAATTGCAAAAATATTTGAAATCTTTAACAAGATAAGAAACTATTTTAATGTTAAAATATTTTTATTTCAAGATTTAATATTACGATCAAATACTTTTTTTGACTAGGTTTGCAAAATTTCCGACCACTAAGTTTTCGGGACACTAATTGAGTATGTGTGTGAGCATATTTTTCTGGACACTCGCGGACGGGAGAATCGCGGCGCGTGCGTGCGCGTGTGGATGATTTTTGAGGGCAAAATTTTCTTTGATCATGGTATCCACCCTCTGTAATTGAGAATCCCGTTGAGCGGGTTTTCATATGCTCTTGTTGATTTTATCGAGTAGGCTGGATTAATGCCGTACAACGTGATGTTTGTGTCTTTTCACAAGTTATCGCAAGAACGTCGCACCGCATTGCATCACAGACGAGGTATAGGATAAACCTATTACCCAATACGTTTATCTGTCACAGAGATGGGCAAAAAATTATTTGAAATAAAAATTTCGTACTTTGTGTACTTTGTGTACGAAATTTTTATTTCAAATAATTTTTTGCCCATCTCTTGTCTAGCACCGGTTTGTGGAATCCAAAAACCTCATTACCATTTTTGTATCACATACAACGATACCGGTGAAGTCTCGAAACAGATTGTAACGCTACGCGTGGTAGGTAGTAGAATTTTAAGGTGGTATCTGACGGCACGTGAAACGGCGAACCGAGCAATCTCGCCGATCCACGTGCCGTCAGATTCCAGCTTAACACATGAGCCGTTCTTTGAGAAAGTGGTATAAGTCCATTCATTCATATATTGAGATATTTAAGGGTTCGCGTTTGAATCAATTAAAAAATTACGTTTTATAAGCGCATTCCGTTCAACGACAGAGAAAGAAGGATCACAACAAAACAAGATCATATACGCCTTTTAACCTCGCTATTCTATTCGGGTTTATTTAACTTAAAACAAATTTATTTAACATAAACATTTATATAAACAACAACATTAATTGTAGAAGATATGGTTTGATGATGTAACGTGGAATACCATCACCAAGGAATTATAACATGGTATATTTCGATAAGGTGCTAAAGCAGAGAGGACTTTAAAAATTGTCAAAAACCCATCACTTCCCGTGTATCCCTGAAAGTTTGCAACTTGCACTTATCCTTCTATTTTAACACTACATATACTCGTGCTCTGGGGACGGGTAGGAACAATCGAACAACATTTCAAGTTACATGTTTTATTCTGGCATTGTACCATAGCATTGCAAGTTAGAGAAATTCTTATATCAGACTAGAATATTTGACAATCGCAGCCATCAGCTCGATTTTCACCGATTACCAGGTCTCACCGCGAGGAGGTTGCTGCGCTTGGAGACCCGTAGAGAGATAAATGGAATCAAAGTTCCGTCGATCTCTCTGTACATGAAACCCTTAGCCTACTAAACCAAAGAGATGGATGGATACAAAGTTCCATCGATCCCTTCGAGTTAGATATAAAATCTAGGGAACTGCCAAGCAATCACTCGGTTAAAATAAATTCAGCAAGGAAGGAAAGACTACGGGTGAGCGTGAAAGGAGTATTGGATGGCGCAGTTCCTACCACCCTAGTGTCCGAGTCGAAAGGGAAGAGCACTCGGCGTCTCCCAGGCGATTCCTGTTGCACCGATGCGACTCGTCAGGAGCAACACTAGGTGTGACCTGACTCAAGCCGTCTAATACGGAGATTGGGTAATCGGACCAGGAGACTTACGCAGGCAGTGTACCAAGCGGCACACCCCCTACGCCCGAAACTTTTCCCTTTCGACAAAAACAACAGGGGATGAAACTGATCCACCCATACCAATTCCATGCTCAGTCGCTTGCTTCCGGAAACGGAAGCAGCGGCGACCTCCTCATCAGAGATGAGGAGCCAACGAAAGTGCAAAAAAACTAATGATTCAGTGACTACTTGGCAATTTTACATGGGGCCTTAAATACTTCATGCAATAATAACTTAGCCTAGGCTTCCTTAGATGTCTTCTGTCACTATCACTTTTCACTATTTTCTTTTAAATATATTATTTTATTAACCTCCTTCCCCACGAGAGCATGGACCTGAAATGCTGAAACAATCAACTACATTATGTTAGTAATTGTATAGTAGGCTTCAGAGGAAGCTAAGGAATTACTTATTGGGTTGGTGCCGATCGAGATGATTTGGAATGTCAAAAAAGCACGCACGAGCATGCAGAACCATCGTAGAGATACCTACATGAAGAAAAGCAGGAAATATAAATCCATCGATGAGATTCATGAGAGGGAACAAATCATGCACAAGCATCAAAGGAATGCATAAAATAAAATAAATCATGTAAACGCATCGAAGAAATGCATCAAATAAAATATATCATGAAACCCATCGAAGAAATGCATCATGTAAAATAAATCATGTAAACCAATCGAAGAAATGCATCAAATAAATTAAATCATTTAAACCCATCGAAGAAATACACGAAATAGAACGACTCATGCAGAAATCCACGAAGGAATGTATGAAATAGGAGAAAAGATGAAAAACAATCGAAGAAATCAGTTAAAAAAGAAGAGAAATCGGTTTTGGCCTTGGCAGAATAATAACATTTTGAATGGCTTTTAACGAATCCGAAAATTTTATCGGCACTGACCGAATAAGCTAACCTAGGTCAGGGGGCCGAGGGGGTGAACGAAGGACCAAGGGTTGGAACCCTGAACAGGTCCCCAGGCAGTCCAGGTTATCTAGCAAGTCCGAATGGTCCAGGTGGCGAGGGGGTACAGGAAGGACCAGGGCTGAAACCCTAATCAGGTCCCCAGTAGGTCTAGTAGGTCTAGTAGGTCTAGGTGCCTCGACAGCTCCAGGGTCCCCGGAGGTCCTCCAGGCCCGGAGGACCGACGACGATTGAATATATGGAGCTCCGTGAGCTCCTTATATACACTTTGGGGAACCATGTCCCCCGATCAAAACAAGGTCGACGGTTGATTACAATTGCGAAATCCAACGAATTCTTCGGCAAAAATGGATTTGCCACTAAAATATCCATTCCAGTGGCTATTGCTATGACAAATAATGTTACCAACATTTGCATTAATCAGCCAGTATAAATTATTATTAACTATGACTGATACAACTCAAGATATCAAGCAATTAGTAACATTTGGCCCTGGATTTGCAAATGATTTTCTACGCCGAATGAATTCTCTTTTATTTTCAATGTTTAATCGTTCGATAAATGAATGTTAATGCTTATACATATCACATAGTATTATTTATAATGTATAAATACATTTTAGTTGAACTTGGTGTAAATGAATAGTTGGAGGAATATTTGGAGAAATATGCGTGACATACTTGTTTCTCCCCCTTAATTACTAACATCAACGAAGTATTCAGTCTTTGAAAAAGTCTTCTAGGTAACGGGTATATATCAGTGGAATCCTGTTCAAGGGCCTCCCACATGGTCCAGTAATCGATGAAATTGATGCTCGAAATGAAAAATCCCAAAATAATATGCATTATGGCATGCACACACTTCACTGAACACTGAACTGATGAACTTCTCAGGGCAGAAAGTAGTTACTTCAAAAGTAACGCAATTTGCAGTTGCATCCATGCACCCCACGACACTCATGCATCATACAACTTTCTGCGAGGCTTTTAAGAATTAGATTTTACTTTAAACTTCAATGTCGGCGGTAAACTAATACTCGGGGTAAATAGAATCCAATTATTATTACTTCACTAGAATGATTAAACAGTGCATTAGAAACTTGCGGGAATGTCAGTAACAGCGTGAAATTTTAATACTTTTCGGCGTACGATACGTGAAAGGGTTCTACTACACGCAAAGTACTAATAAACAATGTCATCTTGCAATTTATAGCTTACACGGGCTTTGAAGAAATACCATTTTTGAGCGCCATAGTGTCTTGATCCTCGAAATGGATTTTCGGTGAGAGATCCGCGTGAGTCGTTGACAAGCCGAATCAAAACATAGCGTAGCAAAAGCCTGCCTTCAAACAAGTCACACGTATACAAGCACGCACACACCTTTCAGCATTTCACACATTTCAGAGTAGTTGCTGAATTGGACGCTGTTCATGTGCACATGCCACTACATTCAGTCACAGACGAGGTCTATCCTATATCTCGCCTGTGGTATTTTCTACATTTACCGGCTAGCTTGAATTTGAACCAATACTGGTGCAACGTGCTCGAATATACCATCAACACCTCTGACGGAGAAGCCTCGAAGCCTCATTCTGTCACTTTTCGAGCTGTCCTCCGTACACGATTCATAAGTTCATTATTATTTCAACGCACGGTGCTTATTAGCATTCAAACGCATCAGACCCGCCTGCACGGATTTCTACTGGAGGCAACTATACCCGTAAAAACTTCCTTCTTGCCGATTCCACGCCGAAAGTTGGTTGAAACCGTTTGTTTATTACATCTCGTATACGTACTTAGCTACGCTTTTCCTAGCTGGGTGAGTTCAAGTCATTCAAGTCCAAGTGAGCGGCAGCCTTTTAATTTTAATTCCTACCACTCGTAGCACTGTAATCTTATTTTAGACTGAATCGATAACGGTGGGTGCGACACGAAAATGGTAAGGGGACTCGCCAGCCCCCCCCCCCGCCCCGACATGTGACACAAATTTAAATTGCGTGAGACGTCTATACTATACTTGGTCTGTGACTCAAGCATTTATTTTGTTAAGAAATCTTCATTTATTCGAGATTCGCAGTCGCTTCTTAAGCATGGCTTAAGTGCGTATGTATTCGTATAACTGGAACTTGGAATATTTCAGCGAGATATTGGAACTGATGGGTTTTTAACAAATTTTAAAGTCCTCTCTGCTTCAGCACCTTACTGAAATATACCTTGTTACAATTCCTTGGTGAGGTAAGTATTCCGCGTTACATCATCAAAGCATGTCTTCTACAAATAATGTTGTTGTTTATATAAATATTTAAGTTAAATAAATTTGTTTTGCCTTAAATAAACCCGAGTAGGACAGCAAGGTTAAAGGCGTATGCGTTCTTGTTTTATTGCGAACCTTCTTTCTCTGTCGTTGTTGAACGGAATACGTTTATGAAACTATCTTTAAATTGTTACTCTAACAGAATCGTTTGTAAATCGCGGGTTTAACACGAATGACCCTAGTTGTACCCGGATTTAATTCTAATTTCTACCACGCGTAGCGTCACAATCTGTTTCGAGACTTCACCGATAACGTTGCATGTGACACTAAAGTGGTAATGGGGTCCCAAGACCCCACAAACCGATGACAGGAATATGCATTGCATGATAGTCTATCCTATACCTCGTCTGTGGATCTATCCTATATTCCGAATAACCCAGAAATTAGGAATGAACTCCTTCCAATATTAAATTTCACGGATAAACCATGTGACCAAGTTCTGACAGACACGAGCGTCCAACAAATGGTGGCGCTGCCTTCGTCTACAATTGAATAACAACTGAAGATAACGAGAAGAAACCACTTTATACACAACACGAATACACTCTAAACCAACCTCTGACAGATAGGTAAAATTGACAGATAGGTAAAACGCACAGATAAATTCTCGCGCTACGTGCGTCGTCGAATAACGAGCAAAAGATACAGCATCATTTATCTAAAACTGATTTAAATAATTTTCTATTTAGATAATGCCAAACTCTGATATCGCTCTAGAGTCTATTGATCGTGAAAACTTTTGTACTAGTTGCACCACACAGGATTGTCGTTGCGAGGAAAACAATGGTAAAAATTGACGCCTGCAACGGCTTACTCTTTTTTTCCCCTGTTCCTCAACGATACTACATTCGACCTTACTTTTAATGTTACGAAATACGTAGGGTCGCCATACGTCCCGTATTTCACAGTTCTCGTGAAATATTTTACAGAGTAAACTAAACCATTACCTACCCACTTTTTTCAAGTTTTATTTATTTAGCACTTAAACGTTCCGTATCAATGCTTGGCAATTATGGCAATCCTAGAAATAAACCATTACCTACCCACTTTTTTAAGGTTTTATTTATTTAGCAAGTAAAAATGTCCCGTATCAATGTTTGGCAATTATGGCAACCCTAGAAATAAGTGATGTCATCTTATAATAAATATAATTTTCTAGTTCTCTTCGAGATCTCCCATGTTTGTGAAATACCCATTTTCTGCTTCTAATAAACATTAATTCATTCACAGAATCCTGTAAAGACTACGAGTGGGAATGGGACCAGGATCATGCTACGTATGGTGTAATATTATCGAAACACAACTCAGAGGTAATATTTCACAATGGATTCAGCTGCGGTACAGCAGCTGTGCGGGGCAACAAGTTGCTGGAAAAAGGAAGACACCATTATTGGGAAGTTGAAATGCTCACTCCTATTTATGGGACGGATGTGGTAAGCGTTCGCGTCTAACGGCGTGTGCGAGGTTTCTGTGTTCACTAACGACTTAAGCGTATATATATTTTAATAGATGGTTGGAGTCGGAACTAGTAAGGTGAATTTGCATAGCACAACCACCAGCTTTTGTTCCTTGCTGGGGCTTGATCAGGAATCTTTCGGTTTCTCTTATGTAGGGTACATACAGCACTGTGGTAAGAAACGCAGTTATGGCTCTTTCTTTGGAGAAGGTAGCCTGGTTGGCGTGCACTTGGATATGTGGAGGGGCACCTTGGAGTTCTGGTTGAACAAGAAACCCCTCGGTAAATGTCTCGCGCTGCGCACTTTGATACACGTAATACGTCTTATCCGTCTTTCGCTTTACATTTCAGGTACCGCGTTTACTGGATTAAGAGATATTATGTTGTATCCCATGGTGAGCTCTACGGCTGCACACAGTAAGATGAGGTTGACTTACAGTTGTTCCCTACCGGCATCTTTACAAACGGAATGCCTGGCAGTGTTAAAACCTTCGCACAAAGCGTATTTGACGGCTGTGTATCCGGGACTTCGTTACCTCTCAGAGAGCATCTTTGCGAGCATATTACAAAGGCACTTACGTAAACAGACTTTTAATCTTCCACTCAGAACGATATGAATAGTTTGCCTACGATGGTAATTCTATTTTTCTTTTCAGAAGACAGTGACGACGAAGCGGAAGATCTTGAGTTCCTCGAGACGAACTATATGATCTTTGATGAATTTGACTTCGCTCTGGTAGGTGCTGGGAGGAGGCAGAAGAAAAAGCGCACTGATGACTCTCCGTGTAATAAAACATAAGACAATAGAATAAGAATTATTTCTAAAATCCGACAAAAGGAATATTTACTCATCGTCTCTTCGGAGATTCCTTACACCTACTACCTTTACGTTTCTTACTCGATGTAGTTGTAGCACCGTTATTAATTTTCGCACAGAAAACAATAGCCTGTGCCCAGCCAGCAAAGGGTCCCCACAATTCGCGTAAATGATTGCTAATTTCTTCGTGAATTTTTGGAGTGACCGTCTTCTGCTGCCTTAAATGTGGCAAGTAATTTGCTCTAGCGATTTGAAATATATGAGTGTCTACGGGGATAGCTTCCAAATGACCCAATGACATTAAGCATACGCAGTCCGCAACTTTCGGGCCAATCCCTGGAAGAGTAATCAACTGTTCTCTAGCTTCTGCGTAAGCCACATCGTTTTCTCTGCGCAGGTTTGAAAGCCATTGCTCCCCGCCAAGTTCCATTAAACTTTTAGCTGCGTTCGCTATGTACCCTGCACGATACCCAAACTTCTCTCCCTTCAATTTATTTTCAACGTTTTCTCCTGCTAGCATCTCGATAGACGGAAAGTTGTAATAATCCTTGCCCTCCAACGTGCAAATCTTCTCGCCGAACAGTGAACACAACTTCTCCACCATCCCTGATATCCTAAATGGATTATACAATTCCGTACTGTGGTTTGCAAAAATATTGGCACCTGGATGTTGAGTGGGGCAACGGGGCCACTTTGCTCACATTGGCTCCCACTGGCTGTGCGCCCTCCGCTTACTTTGTATTGGTCGACATTGCCGCGTTGGCCAATACGAGCAAAATAGCAATCTTGCCTTGCTTAGCATCCGGGTGCTTTCTTTTCTGCAAACCACATTAATTATGGTACACGTCGAAGTACATTCTTGGACCCACCTTTGTATATTGTTATTCGAGCTACATATGAAAGAGAATACATTTTCGACGACTTCTTGACTCAAAATCCTAACGCCGTTCGTTTGACTCAGCGACTTCTCGAACTGTTGGTCCCCTGCAGCCCACTTTTTACACAGATCTTCCAACGACACGTCTAATCTGAAGTACCGAGATAGAATATCGTCGTAGTTTCTAGAATCAACAAGTGGGCCATGCACGACGTAAGACAAATGTGCGTCGCTGTGCGTGAGGGTCCAAACGCATCCATCGAATACACCCCTGTATCCATTGTTCCAAGGAGACCACCTAAGGAAGCATTAACCACTTGAATACTGCAGAACTTAAAAGAACGCGGAATCATTGGAGGATAAAATCACTGATACTTTTAAAACTCGCAAGGTAATCTGGAAATAAGTGTCATAATAATTAATAGTTTACCTAAAACTTTGACCTCCTTTCAAAGTGATTCCCAAATCTAATTCAGTCGAGGGGCAAGCGATTTTACCTTGCTTTGTCTTCACTTCGTTCTCGTGCACCTTCATGTTCAACTGTCTGGAATATCTCCTCTGGCTACTTACAATATTCCTTCGTAATAAATAACATTTAGCGTTCGGCAGCGAAAGCTTGTAACACAGAATTTTGACAATTCGAAGGAATGAGCAACACTCGCACGTTCATCCTTCGGATGCGATAAACCGCCCTTTTTTTAGGGGCTAGCTTGACGGAAGCGACGCATGCGCGTGATCGCCGGAAGTGGGGTTTGAATTCAACATAAAAGAACTGGAAAAGTACTTGGGTGTATAAGAAACTCTCATTGTTCTTCACAAGACTTTATTTTAATTATTATCCCCATAGTATGCGGCATCTTTTATTGAAGATGGTAGTACAGTTTTCCTATTATACATATTTACAGCAATAAACCTACTAGTACAGACCTAATACTTAGGTCTTGCATTTCTGTTGATAGTCTGCGTGGCCTGCTTTCGTTTATACAGTATATATACGTTTATATTTATATATATATATATATACTTTATAATTATATTATATTGCAATTTCTTAAAAAAGTATACATAAAAGTGAATGTAACGACATTGGGAGAGCTTTGAAGCTTCCAGATACAAGTAGTATTGTTTCGTACAAAAGTTTCCGTATCTATATAGTCGTGAGAATTTCAAATCTTAAAGAAATGTTAGAAACTTCGTGTAAAAAATGGTACGAAATTGAGGACCTTGCAGCAAGAGTGGTACAGCTCCATTGTCGACACTTTTTGAGTTACGACGTGTACCATATGTAAAAGAAAATTCGATAACAAATGACCGATTTATTGCAAATTTTGAATCTGCACCCATTACTGTTTTGCGCAATACGAACCGTCCAGATTTTGAAAATGCGCCAAAAATAGAAATAAAAACTTATCAACTGAATAACTACTACTTATTGTGATGAAAATATATATCTTTTAATGTCAAGTCAAAGCGAATAATTTTATAAACAGTTTTTTCTAATTTTCTCCAGTTAATAAAGACGAAGCTGCACCTCTCTCGCTGCAAGCTCCTCAATTCTTATTTTCCATTAATTCAATGATATGCACCGATCGACACCTGTTGCGTCCAACTCCCGTGTTTCAAAGTGTGAATAAAATTAAAACATCTCAGCATCGTTGACTCGCCCTCTAGCATTTTCACACATCCTGGCACCATACCTCACTCGCACATAAATACAAACATACCAAATACATGCAGAAACTTTGTTAGATCTCTACTTAGTAAACCAAGAATTATAGGAAATCGTGGATCTTCACATTTCTAGAGAAAGAGCTACTTTGTCCCAGTCTCTCCCCTTTCCTTCTTTAAGTAATCACCATGGATGGCGATCGGACCGAGCTACGTTTTAACATACCGAATCTTTGTCCCTAGTTTTCCCATGCTTGAAAAATTACTCTACTTGATATGTATAGTTTCATTACACTTTATCTACAGAATAATTTATTTGGCATCTTTTAGAGCGATAACGTCTACATCATAGTTAGCGTATAGATAATAGAAACTATACCCTGTCTAATTCGAGCAGTGCCGCGAGTTCGTTCGCACGCACCGTTACGCTTCGCATTGTCGAATGATCGAAATCGCCTATCTTCGCAGGAATTTGGAAATCCGAGTTCGAAAGATTGATGAACGTTACCGTCGCGATTATTACCTGGATACGATATCACCTACGACTATCTGGAAGTGAACGGAGATAGGTATATCCCCTCTATACTTCTGCGCCTTGAGTATTCCTCCACGCGAATCAAAGAGCAACCAACGGAAGCCATCGCGACACAGTGACCACGTTTAATGCCCCCCTTATGCGATTGAATCGGTCGATTATACGATAAAAGAAAAATTCGCAGGAAATTCGTAGAAAGTCCCGCGACGTCCCCTTATCGATTACGATCCCTACGTATTGTCGTTCGTGCAAACAGAAGTGAGAAGGTGGTAGCAAGCCCCCGTCCTCGATCCTTTCCCCGAGCGCGCCCGTCCAGGCGTCGTTAAACACTCGATAAAATATTACACCCCTGAGAATTGGTATTGACATCTCCAGAAGAAGAATATTCGACCACCCCCCACCCGTCCAGTCACGGGATTTAATAAGGAACATTGTCCCGAACGTGGGCCTGCTTCCGGTACTCGTGGCGCTGGCACTTGCCCATCCAGGACCATTTCGCGCACACCTTCTGCGGCTTCAGGACGAAGCACTTGGTCCGCAGCACGTCGAAGAAGATCTTCCCGATGAAGTTCGCCGAAGCTGTGCCGGCCATCTTCAAGCACGTACGAAAGCTGAAAGGAAGAAGAGAGTGAAAAATCCCCTGAACGCTGGAAATTCTCTGTGTTTAGAAAAAGCGGGGCAACAGTGAACAGCGACAGAGAGAAGCTCGGTAATGAAACGCATGGATCTCTCTAGCAAAAAGAGTCGCGTAAAATCTAAATCACCGAAGGGTATGTTCAAAATCGATCTGAATCGCGGTTTGTTTCTAGAACAGACGGCGGGTACCGTTCATCACAGGCGCAGTGCATCATGCTGGAGATGCCCCAGTTGAAGAGGCCGTAGCGAGTCTCGAAGACGGGGATAAAAAATGGACAAGCGGTGTCGTGTCTTCGGCAACAGGCGTCCGCCGAGCCGAATCCTCCCAAATTCGTGTACTTGGTGGCCCGATGGCCTCTCCCGCACCACTGTGTCCCCGGGATCATCAGCAGGTCCCTCCGCGACCTGCTCCTGCCTCTCCTCTGCTTGCGGCCGCTGCTCGTGGCGTTCGCGTGCTTCCTGCGCAAAAGAATCACCGCTTGCATATGCGAGAGCATTCAACGCTGAATCTTCCACGTCGCACCTCAATTATCAGCCCTCCTCCATCTTCGCCTCGTGCATTATACAATCGCGCGTGTAACGAGCCGGCATTACCGTTGCGTCAGAACGCGCCACTGCCGAGGATAATAAAACGAGTTGATGGGAACTCGCACGTGGTGCACAGGCCGCGCCACGTGCGACGAGGAGCTTGATTAAGAAGTCGGCTCGAACGAGCTACTTTCGCTCGGGGGACGCTCGTTTCCTTGGAGGGATAATAACCGCGACTTTGTCAGTTGGCCGGCGCGTGGGAAAGTGGCTTAAGGACCGTAAACGAACTCGTTATCGACCGTACCTGCGACGATGCTGAGCGACGACTTGATTCCTCGCCCTGGCCCTCACGCGGGCGCACCGATGACGGAGCTCCGACGTGGACGAGAGCCAGGAGAGGTCCCGCGGGATCCTCCAAACCTCCTCCTCGTCCTCCACGTCGAACACCTCGATCGACGCCTCGTCATCGTAATCCACGTCGGCGGGGCCACTCGACGCGCAGGAACTCTCGTCGTCCTCGTCCAGCTGCTCGTCCACGCAGTCGGCCAGAGTGCCGCCCTCGTATATCAGCTGCAACCTTCTGCCCGTCTCCTGCAGCCAGACTTGCCTCAGTGCTACGTCCGTATCTCTAACGGGGACATATATCGTTGCGAAATTCAATCTAACAGTTTTCCTTCCACTATTTCTTGCCTGGCGGAATAATAACTTAAGGTCGGTGTCATATATATTGGCCGGTGAGTTTCGCGAGGGGTATTCTCCCACCACACCGTTTGCTTGCCTCGGTGCTCCTTTTCTCAACGTTTTCTGACTCGCTCTCGTTCCATCTCGCTTTCGCCTTCGCAGAACAAGAGTGAGCCAGAAGTGGTGGGGATAGTGCCAAGCGTCTGGCGTGTAGGCCAAACCGAACTCTCAGCGTAGAAATACACACATCGGAATAGGTGTGCGTTAGCAACGAAAAAATTCAGGAGCTTTATTGGTCAGAACATTGATTCTTTCTCGATAGCTTCATCTCGTATTGGTCTACGCATAGCTTCGGAACGCGCACAACAGTAACGTTAAGGATAAATAACAGCGAAACGGCTAGGTTCAGGCGGAGCCGAGCAGCGTTCCCGTTACCCAACCGTACCCTGCGACGACCACGCAACTCCAACTGACAAATCCGCGATCGTCAGATGGTGGTGGCCGATTTCTCCTCGATCGCTGCTCGCGAAACCGAACTCACCGGCCAATATATTTGATACCGACCTTAGGTCCTCCAATCGTGCTTTCGAATGGGAGGTAAGAATGTTACGTTTAATGTCGCTGTTGCTCGGTAAAAATCGAAGGGGCTGATACTTTTGGGACTGTGCGCGTCGAATGGGGGAGAGGGTTCGCACGGGATCGTCGGATGCAGAAAGAAAAAAGCGAGGAACCGTGACGCGTGAATAATGCAGGACACGGCGAGAAATTCACGGTAGATTTGGCGTGCACGCGTTACCGAGCGCGACGCGCTGATTAACGCGCACCTATGATTGATGCTCCCCCGCCTTATTTTCTACGCGTCGATAAGCATCTTCGACGTCGTCGCTAAATTCGTTAGGATCAGCTGGGCTGTCGCGATCATCGTCGATGCCCCGGCACTTTTTCTGCGCACACCAGGTTCTAATCTTTCCTGCGATCATTCGCTTAAATATGATCTGAAATAGAGATGCGAGTATCGCCCCGTCCACGTTGAAGGGCTCTTTGAAACTTCCAATTAAGATTTAATTAAGGAACCCTCTGGGATACGTGGGCCCCGAGTTAACGAGCCTTGCTCTGTATTATAGCTACTGGATTACCGAAGCGACCTGCGTATTCTTTTATCCGTGAATGACAGGTATAAATGGATCGTTTAATATTGAATCTCGACTGGTGGAAGGTTCGGCGAAACGGCGGAGGCGGAGGGAGGCTCGCGCGATCAAAAATTGATCGGCCGGTGGTAGCAGGAATCATGAGAACTCGGGCAGCTCGTGCTTTTCTCGTTACAGCGAAAGGGCTTTCCCCGATTTAAGTGCAAGGCGACGTTTCGCGGTCGTGGAATTCCCTGGTATCCTCGTGAGAGCATCAGCAGATGAGTTACAACTACCGGCTGGCCGGGGCTTGCTACGGGACAACATCCTCGGCGCTCCGGCTACCAGCACCCTAATCCTTGCTTACTTAACTTGCCGCTTCTCGGCTTAAGGCCTCGGTTTGGCTTAGCGGTCGCTGCCCGCTGGAGAACGCGATAAATTGTTTTTCGATCCGAGATTTTCGCGGAAACGCTCGCGTCGCGTTCAAATGGATCCTCGAGGAACGTTCCTTGAGAATTCTCCGTCTAATATATTTTAAAATTAAACGCAATCCTCCAACGAATGAAAAAGAAATAAGCTTCACGGAATTTTGATAAATAATCGGAGGGGTCGTGTTTCTTTCACGAACATCTTCCCCTAGACTTCAAAATATATTCATAAATAATGAAATCTCGAAAAGAAATCACCCCTAAAGTATTCCGGAAGCCGCTATCTATATGCGTTAGGATTTTTTTTCTGAATCGGAGCAAGGTGACTGACTCGATTTAGCGCGCTGTGTGCAATTCTATGAGCTTTCCGTCGCCTGACGAGGACGCGGCGAGAAAAACTGCTAACGGATGGCCGTATCAGCGGCGCGACTCGTAACGAAGGTATTTGAAAGAGGTAAACCGATGGTAAATGCACACCACCGCACCGGCCATCGCTCCCACGCGTATTGGCAGCGGTGAAAGGCGGCATTGTTTCCTCCTTGCCCGCCAACAGTAGCTTCCTCGACTTCCAGGGGAGGCTGGGGGGTCCGCTTCTGCCCGAGAAAATGTTATTCTAACAAAGAGGATGAGGCCGATGTTGGTATTCGACAGGCGAAAAAACACGGGACGCCTGGCCGGCGGGAAGCTACCGAGGAACCACCCCTGCCTCTCGTCTTATTAACCCTTCGCTCCTTGCGACTTACTTGCCCGTTGATCGGCCAGAGATACTTCTCAACGCGAGAGTTTAGAATAGAAAGCGTAGCAGAGCACGCTCGAAACTTCTGAGTTCCTTGAATCCTATGAATTAGGAGTTTTATTCTCGTTAACTTTCAGCTTTGAGAATTCCTCGAAGAAGCTTCACCTATCCTGTTGCTTTTAATTGAAATGGCTAATTCGCGATTTAATTGAAATGGAAAGTGGACCGTGTCATCTGGGAAGGATTGCTTCATTATTTTAATACCACCATACCCTCGAATATCTAACAAATTTGTACAAATGACATTATGCTAGTGAAACGACTGGAAAGCTGCGGAATCTTTACCAGAGTGACACAGTTCACAGAGGGAACAGTAGAACCGTGCGAGTCCCAGGAAACCTGGTTTCTAGGGTAGAATTTCTTTACCCCCAATTGACGACGGTTTCCTTGGCGCAAATTCCTGGCCAGCGGACCACCCGCTCCAGTTCACCGTCCTGCAGGATCCTGGTGACCGAAATGCCACGGCTGGACGTGGCCCTGGACGAGGAGTTGCTGGAGTGGGCGCTGGATCGTTGACGAAGAGCTCTGGCGTCCGACAGCAGCAGCAGCAGCCCAAACGCCAGCAGCATCGGTCCACGGTTCCAAACGATTCGCCTTCCTTCCCTGGGCACAATATTTATTACCTGGTAAAGCGATCTATCCTGGATAGCAAATTCAACTTCACTCTCTCCCTGGCCCATCTCCACCGTCCCTCTTCAACACGGGCACACGAGAAAGTCTCACGTTACATATTCCTGCAGTTTAGAATTACTTCCACTCGCTCCTCCACAGGGCTAATCTTTCGTGGATATGTTGCAGGGGAATTGTAGATCGACAGATGAATCTCCCCGCGTTTAAAATCGAAAGGAAATATACATGTTCCAAATTTAAACATTTCCCTAATTTTCTTCCGTTAAGTAGCATATCGAACTGCAATGTTTTAGTTTATTTAAGGACTGATATGACGGAGCTTCGAGTTTCAGCTTTCTTCGATTTAGAATAAGCTACTTTTTATTGGTAGAACCGATGCCTAGGCTTCTCTAAATATTCCGCGGCGTATTTGTCTGTTCTTGAAATATTCCAAGCCCGGCCCATTGTGAAGCGAATTCGTGGTATCGAACGATGTAACGGGGTATCAATATCCGGTAGCGATTTAAAGAAATCAAACCGCCGTGGTACTGACAAGTCCCGTACGCCGATACCACCCGCGATCCTGTCGTTTTCTTTTCGCCGTTTCACGGAGGACCGTTTGGCACTTGGCCATCGGACGCTTAATCATCTTCTTTTCATCGCGAAGATAAAAAGAAGCCGCGCCTCAGCTGCCCCCCTGCCCCCTCGGCTCTTACGTAATTAGCACGTATCATATCTGCAGAGCACGTACCGCGACTCTTTATTACCATTTCCACTGGAGGCTCGCGAGTTTCCGTCATTCCGGGTGTCTAAATAATCGAGCAGCTCGTCGCACGCGACTTTCCGAAGAAGAAAATAAATTGGACGAAGCGAATCAGGAACGAAATTATTATTATTCTATTTAAACGGGAATCCTCAGCGTGAAGTACTAAAAGAATTATAAACGCGTGAAAGAATATTCGGTGCCTCTGGAGTCTCGAGTAACGTAAATTCTTTAAAAGTGCGATTAAACACGATAAGTTTCTAAAACGGCTATCTATATTCGGCAGAGGCAGAGGGAACAAAAACATGAAACGGAACTCTGAACTCAGAAATTTGATTAGTAAGTCTTGCTTTTTATAATACACAGTAACCGTCGCCCGTGGAGCGCTCCAGCGCGCGATATGGATTAAAAGAGCAGCGATTAGCGGTGTACACATATAATCGTGATGTCACAATGTCAAATATGACGCTCCGTGCAGTTTTCCGCGAAAAGCGTTATCGTGCCGGAGTCACCTCATGCGCCGTCACTCGGGCAATTCAGGGGAGCAAGGTGATAAGAGCGACGCGTATCGCCTTTTAAACCGGATCTCCGGCAATCGCGATGTTTCTGTGAAATAATCCATCGCGAGCAATATACGCGTACACTTAAGATGGAAAGCTCCAACACTTCTAATAAAAAGCGATTCCAACAAGCAAGCCTCTCAGACACCAAATTATCTACTCCCTTCTGACTCGATATACCACCCAGCTTGCATTTAGGGTAAATCCGGGAGACGCGGCGGAGCTGGAGCGTTGGTCGGAACAGTTGATTCCTAGAGAATTAATTGTTCTGAACGTTGACACACTTTTACATACACGCAGATGTAGAGTCTGAATATAGCGACTCGATCAACTCTCCAGCCCGACTCGCGTCTCCCGGATTTACCCTGTACGTCGTTTCAGTTAATTCATCGATTCGAATCAGAGTCGTAAACGCAAGCATACCTTCGTAGCACGCTCATCTGCACGGTGCGACAGCGAAACGCTGCAAGTGTCTTCCGCGCGGGCGTTCAGAGTGTTCCATAAATCGTGAATCTCGGCGAGCCACGTTGAACCCGTCCAACGGACGCGCGTTCGTTCATATTCGTCGCGTCACTGTCCGTTCGCACTTGGGCATCGTTCGGCAGCAAAGATCTCGACGGCGGAACTGCTAAATAAAATTTCCTCGGGGAACGGTTCTTAGGGGTTTCCGAGGGGTAGCAGCGGTCCCCTTCGCACGGGACTTGGTTCACTGATTCCAGGTGAATGGCGGGCCGGGGATCGGTCTCGGAGGCTGGCAGTTTGGCACAGAGCTCGCAAGTTCAGCGCGGAGGAAGACGCTGGAGCGAAGGAGGCGAGCTGTTCGGCGAAATCTGGCCACGTGGCTGGGAAGTCGGTCTGGCGCGTTTTCCGTGCGTGAACCAGCGGGGCTGTCCAGCCCGGTGGACACCTCGTGGATGCAATCGGCCGTAGTAACTGGCGCGCTACGCTCGCGACTCTCCCTTAAATACCGCCGAGAGTTCTGGTGGTTGTCCAGTTCACCTACACCACCGCCTATTCTGTCACTTACGTCTCCTTCTCCCCGCGTCTCTCTCCCTCCGGCGTGGGTCGGTGCGTTTCCCATCCGCAACCCCACCACCACTCGGACACCAACCAAAGTCTCTGGCCTCCCCCGTGCCTCCCTCTTTCCATCTCTCTCACTCTCTCTCCCTCTCTGCACATTCTATCCACCGACAGGGCGCCTCTGCCAAATCCAATCCTACCCACTCACCCTGAGATCTAATCCTCGCTCTCCCTCCCTCCCACTCCCTCTCTCTCTCTCTCTCTCTCTCTCTCTCTCTTTCTCTCGCCCACTCCTCTTCACCACCACTCTTTTCATCCCCCTTTCCGCTTCTGAATTCCGCGCGCCTCTTTCCTTTTTCCCCCATTTCTCTTTCTCTCTGCCCCCACCCCTCAACGTCTTTCGTATCTCGCGCGCCTTCCACCACCCTCCCCCTTCCCGCGCCGCCCCACCCCCTTTGTCCTTGCTGCCGAGTCCGAAAGGCTTTTTTACCGCGATCCGTCGCTATCGTCTAGGCGACCCTGCCGCGGACGACTTTGGCAAATGCCGGTGCATCCATCACCGCGCGTCACCCACGTCGACTTTCGGCGGAATTCGGTGGGGCAGAAGCCCGCGGATGGTCTTGCGGCCCGCGGACGTCTGCCAGTGGATCTGGCTCCTTCGGTTGCTTGCAGGTCTGCAGAATTGATGGTATACACTGAGGGGCTGCTGATCGCTTGGTTAGCTGGGATTGGGAAATCTGTCGCGTTTTCTGGGATCGAGGGAACCGTTTACTGATGCAGTAGGGGTGGAAGAAAGTTTTTTATATCGCGTAAATGGGGGGTGGTAGCAACATGATACTTGAAGTTTGACTATTAAGCGTTGAGTATCAATAGTATTAATTGATTGCAGGATTATAAGCTCAGGATTTCACCCTTAACCCTTTAGCCCCGACACCCAGATCCCATTGAAGGAAATATATCCCCTTTTTTATCGTTAAAAATGGTGTGAACTTTATATTTTTAAGTTTTTTATTTCTTAGGTCCATCTTTCTTCAACGAATTGGTTCCCCTTTCGAACACTTTCAAAGGGAATGTATTGTAAGTCCGGGAGAGTTCGACCACGTTTTGGAAAAGAAATTGTAGCATCGTTGTTTTTCACATTTTTGTCGTTTTATGCACATTAAGGCAAAGCCCAAGCAATTTAGAGTATATATGAATTATAGTGTGCGATAATTTAAAATATTTATTTTCATTTTCAACGAAAAACATTGGCACTGCAACTGGTCGGTCTCACCCGCATGTCGGGGTTAGACCGTCCACCCACTACGGGTAATCAAAGTAGCGATCGACCACCTTATAAAAAAAAATTAAAAACGAATACATGCGTATTGTCGGTGTTACACTGTAGTTATATGCATATTATATCCCCAATATCGGAAGACTGTAAATAGACTTAAGGTAAATGTCCCCATTACTGACCGCGTCCCCATTAGTGACCAATTATTCATTTATATTGTTTATTGCAACACAGAAAGCAAAATATCAACCAGAAAGTTCAGAAATTATTATTAGAGGTATTTCGTTTATAGTTGCATACGTTATTTATGTAGTCGTACATTCATTTTTAAGTAAATTCACATGTAAATTTTACAGACTCTAATAACGTGAGGTTATACTACAGATATCATTAAACTGGCAAATTTTACAGTAAAAATACATGGATCCATGCAGTAAGTTACTCAAATTAACGGGAAATATATACAGAATTATAAAATAATGAGAAAATATTCATTTTCTTTCATTATTTTAGCAGAGAATCGATAAATTGTAAGTTGGTCAATAAAGGGGACATCAGGTCCAATATAACTTTCACCATAATTATTGTATAAATAGTCAAATATCACTCTAAAATCAATTTGATTAAGAAACTAGAGACTTAAAAAAATATAATGATCCATACTTTATTCAAACATTGTCCTATATTATTAAAAAAATTACTATTTCGAACCAGTCGCACTCTTAAACGGTCGCTAATGGGGACATTTACCTTACCTGTTTTTCAAATATCACCATCACTGTAACATGCTCCAAAAACTTTCAGCCCCGCATAAAGTCTTAACTGTATCTTATAATTCAAATATGGATTTGTAACAATGGCTAATGTGAGATAAACAACAAGCGCCTTCATTTCTTTTGTGTCAATAACACACAGTGCCCTATCTTGCGTCAGTCTTAAAATATCAACACTGGCCGGACTCTCCCGATGGTCGAACTCTCCCGGACTTACCCTATAATATACGATACGTCCGGCGCTAAAGGGTTAATAATGACCCCATTGATCCTAGTTGCTCTAAAAAGTAAACAAGCCTGAAATTCGTCTAGCTAGGAGACCAGAACCCGCCACCCCTCGTTCCGCTTGCGGGTGTAAAATATCCGCGGTCTGCGGCGGAAGTAAGGAATCGTCCCGTGATCTATTTCGCCGGGAGGGGCGGGGAGGAGCCGAACGATTCTATGGGAGTCTAGCCGGTGGAAGAATTGAAAAGCCGCGCTAATTCGCGATGACAATGCTCTCTCGCCGGGATGAAAGTTTATCGCGCGGTTCGCGAAAAACGACCTTTGGCTGGCCGCCAATCGCGGCACGATCTTCCTGGAGGGGACAGGGGATTCCCATGGCCAATGACGAGGACCACTCGCGTCCCGTCCACTTGCATAATTTATCATCGACGAGCGTTTCGCTCGGTTCCCGGCGTCGGAGCGCAAAAATTTCGCGTGCAGACCGGGCGACGTCGGCGTAAACGCTGACCTTGCCCGGTATCATCGTCATTTGACCCGTCTGACGGTCATCGAACGACTCCGTCGATCCGAGGATCCACGCGCATCCTCTCTTTTGCCTATCGCGTGCAATTTTCAACGAAACTGATACCGATACCTTCTTCGTATTCGTTTTCCTTAAATTCCTTCCACGCGGGGTCAATAACGAGGGGATTCAGCTTTTTTGCAAACTTCTTTACCTCAATTAGGCTGAGGAAGCGTAGCCTTTTTGTAACACGACTAGAGACCTTCAGCGTTAATATAATAGAAGCATCAGACAATCAAAAGTATTGAAGTATTATATATTATATATTAAGTGAAATATGTATTGTAAAAGTATTAAGTATAGAAACTCTATAATTCCTCAGCCTAACATAGGTAAAAATTTTGTAAAGAGGCCAATTTTACAGTGGTGTTACGACACAGGTATCCACATTCACCGTGAATAGTTCCCTCGACGTTTTATACCGCCAACAAGATTCTTCCATCGTCCCGATGTACCGAATTCTTCTTTAAGAGAGGGTGTAGCTCAGCGCCGAGCAGTAAAGCGCAGGTAACAATTAGATGTAGGATGTGTTAAAAGAATGGGGAATAGTGGGATCCCTAATCGTAAGCATCGTGGATCCTCACAAGCAAAATGCATTAATACTAAGGAGAAGGGAGACGGAAAAAATGGAGAGGGGCAAGCACAGCCGGGGTGTCAAGGATCCGAAGATTTATGCTCATCCATCGGCGGCCCTTGAGTGGCCTGCTCGAGGAGGAACGGGATCACCGCCACGGAAATTAATTGGCGGGACGAAGAAGTGGCGGTGAAAAGCCGTCGGTGGTTTCCAACCATTGTACTCCTCGTGGTTATGACTCGGTGCCCGTACGACAAGGAAAACGGGGGTGGAGACGGGGGAGGCGGCACAAGGTGAGAGCCCGTAAGTGAGTAGGTAGACCTGGGGAGGGAGGCACTCGATTGTTCGACCCTCGAGGGTTCCCGAAGACGGACTGCCCGTCCCTCCTTATGCACGAGTGCTGTAAAGAAGTCCCTGACGAAAGTCACCCCTCCCCTTCGTCGAGCCCGAGTTGTGGAATTCGTTACGGGTTACGCGACGGAGGAAGGTCACCGTTAAGTCTATAATAGTGGCCTTTAAGTGGGCAAGATCTTCAAAATCAACTCAAGTTCCTCAATTCACACATCGACGATCGAGGAATTCACCTACTTTCACGGAATATATCTTCTAACCCTAGTAGCACAAAATATTGAATGCACATACATCCAATATTAAAAAGAGGTTCGATATTCTTTTTGATATTTAAACATACATACAATATTTATTCTAGATTAAGAAGCAAATATATTTTCCAAATATGCTGGAAATATTCATTTTATATTATGAAAAAAACATTCTTTTTCAAATATAAAGTAAATATTTATTGAATGGTAGAAAGAAAACATATTTTTCCGAATATTTTATTTTCTAAACCTTTATTTCACATTTTCAGTATGTGTATATAATATTTGGAATCAACATTTTTTTCATATTAAAAAGTGTGGCTAAAAAATATTTTTTTAATATTTGGAACAAATATTTAATCAATATTTTGTGCTACTAGGGAATATTCTAATCAGTGAACGGATACAAATATAATTAATGCAAACGCAACAAAATTCATTAGGTGGTTGTGAGAATTTATTTAAGGAATAAAATCCATCGCTCTTTTCTTTTCACAAAGCCCTTTCGTTGGAGGTTGCCAGAGTTCTATTGGGCGCGCCAGTGATCCCAATTGTTTCCCCCGGTGTAATTTTAATGTTGCACCGGCTACCAGGTAGCCCAAAATAGATTCGAAGGGACAAGAATCTGTGGAAGAATAAACAGGGGGAAGAACAAGTTTAACATTACTCCTGCTTGGTAAACAGGGTCTCCCTGGCACAGCCCCGTGGACCGAAGTTTGCCTTCGTGAAGAAGACAGCGACTGTAGACCGGGACACCCGTGGACGTGCTCGATCAAACGGCAAGCCAGCTCCCAAGATCTCCCTGCTCTATAACTAACTTGCCATTATAGCGGGCCAAGTGTAATTATCTCGCGATAGTTGGACCGCAAGATACTCCGCTAACTAGCAGGCAATTTGTGGATACTGGCCATAATCGAATCCCTCTCTGCACCCTCTACTGGGTGTCTCAGAAACACGTAGACAAACTTTGAAATACACTTTACCAACGAATTGCCTCGGAGTCACATCCCCAAGCAGAGGCTGTGTTAAAATATTAACCCCCCTCAGTTTGAATTCTATGGACAATGAAGAATCCCTTTAACCCGAATACAATATCCTCTCAAAAGGTTGTTCACCTACGACCCTAAAGCCCTTCGTATAATAACGCGAGAAATCGAACGCTGCTCTCCGTTCCCATTTCTTCAACATCCTAAACCCCCCATTGTTACAATTGTAATCGTCTAATAATTTCGCTGAGACCTCTGTCACGACTACGTTCCGCGAACACAAGCTCTTAGGTCCTCGATTTAGCTTCCACGTTCGTTTGACTACGTACCACGGTTCTTTACCATTGGAAGCCATTCTAAGAGAATCCGGCTGAAAGGATCGTCGATCATCAATGGTAAAAGAGTCGATGACTAATTACACCTCGTACGAACAGCGAGGTGGAGAGGTTTCAGCACTGTTCGAGGTGTATCGATCATCCATCGAGCAGCCGCGACAGGAACTCGGCCAGATCCAGCAAAGATGGGCCCCACGACGGTTTGGAGAACGGTTACAGACCACTACTTCCAAGGGCTAATTAATTTTTATAGGTTCGGCTGGAGGGGGAGGGGCAGGGCTGGCCACGAACCGTACACATTCCTTGTTCGGATCCTGCACCGAGGAATATTAATGGGCCAGGTCTGGACTGGTGTTTGCAGATTTCGTCCAGCGGTCCTCTTTATTTGCGGACCGTCTCCGTCATTATAGTTTCTCGGCCCCCTGCCGCGGGAAAGTGGCCGCTTCCGAGCGGGATTCATCAGAAATCCGTTGCGTTCGGACGAGAATCATCGGCAGAGAGAGAGAGAGGAATCATTAAACCCCCATATCAAAGCGTATCAATTATTCCAGCACCCCCTTGTCCCCCGACAATGTCGAATTAATGGAGTCCCGCTGTGTTTTATCATTCGTACGAGTCGGCGCGGATAGACACGGCCACCGAGCGTACGTAAAGAAAATGGGAAATGTGTATCGGTGATCGATTATGGATGCTGAGGAGTTGTTGACCTCGTTGGGGAATTCGTGGGAAGCGTCTTTAATCGAAACAGTTCGGATACTTAAAGTCCGTGGGACGATGAATTATAGGCAGATCAGCTGGACCTTCCTCGGGGATGATTAGGTTTTAGGGCTCCGTGCACCGATCATGGTAATTATTCGATCCGAGTGGCTTCGTTAACACACTGAATTAGTGTCTGGAAATTCGTGGCGGGCTGAAATGAACGATTCTATTAGAAGCTTCTATAAAATCGAGGAGGAACACGAAGAAGATATCGAAGACGGTGTTGGGGATTCTTCCACTTGATCAGTAATTCTAGTCGTAGTGCAAGGATCGCGTCGTTTCACGCACTAATATTTAAACACGTTAGTTGTCTAATTAAAAATCACGGAATAGAGGATGCTGTGTTAAGCGTTTACCACGGATGGGCAAAATCTTTAAATAAAAATTTCAAATAAAGAATAAAAGATAATAAAATATATTCGTTAAAAGAGATGTTATTTGATAGATTATTTTTGTATATCTTTTAATCGTTATTGCAAGCTTGTTTCAACGGTATTAAATGCCTGTTCAGCAAGTATACGGAGACAGAGAAGCATTTGGGTAGGATGGTGGGGCAGATAAGATTCCAAAGAGACCGCGTTCTGGCCTTGGGAGAAACAGATAGCCGACAACGACTCTATCATTACCCAGAGATAATTGCAAGCTACTATCAAGGTTCCTTTCCCTTTCAGTGCAAACGGGCTTTCAAGATTCTCTGGAAGAAAGCTCCATTCCGTGCGCCTGCACTGTTCATCGATCAAATTGATGTATCCCGCGAATATCTCGAATTTAGGAGGTCGTCGGATTATCCAGCGAGCAACTTCGAAGGCCAAAAGCTGTCTAAGACACTCCACGGAGCGAAGAGTGCCTTATATGCAATCCACTCTTGCAACCTTGTGCAAGGATTTACAGGAAATGACTCATTGAACATCGAGGAAACGAAAGTCATACCGCAAGTGGTAATTATTTATGTGAGGCCTGAGGAAGACCTAAAACTTCGCTCGAAGAAATTCGAACAATTACATTTTACGATTAAAGAGGAACAAATCTTATATCTTAGATACACGACGGAGGAATAAAAGAAGAAAATCAGGTTTCAAGTCCCTCTTACTAAACTCGCTATAGACACCAGCCACGTGTTGGTTAATGCATACATGCGGGTATTTCGATCCGTCCTGCACGGGCACGATTAATTGTGCGTGTGTAAGCTTGTTGAAACCGTGGCCAGTGGGGCCACGCGGGCTTCTTCGTGAGGCCGAAATATTTGCACGCGTAGCGTTTGAGTGGACGAAGAAGGCGCGCGCTTCTATGCCCGAAGTCGAACAATGCTTTTATTATTGCTCTCTATAGAGCCAGCCATTGTGGGCTTAACGTTCTGGATGCTTGAACGAGTCACTGTTCGCAGTACATTTCAGAGTCAGCGGCTTCGCGGTGGCTCTTTTACTCGGGTCGCTTCAAGGAAGTACTCGCAGCAGTGAATCTTTGTACCCTCTTCAAAGAAGTTGCTAATTTGTCAGCGAACTTGCTTCGTGTGCACGGTAATTGATCAATGGATTTTTTTTACTTCGCGATGCCTGGAGTTTATTGAATATTCTGTACGAAATGGTGGGCTAGCTCGGTTGCAGGCTAACTGCTCTCGATTCGACGCCGCCTAGAATGAATTGAAGTTGAAGAAAGGACTAAACGCGTACGGGGAGGTAGGCGGTTGTAAATCGGCAAGGAAATCCCCGTTTCTCGCCCCCTTTCCTCGAGACACTCAGGCCATTCAGCCGGCCGGCCGTTTTCCGCGACAATTGCCGGGGTGCAGCGCAATAATTGCATAATTCCCGCCACACTTGGCACTCGGAGGCGGTCGGGCCACGAGTGGCTGAACCGCCCGCGCGAAAGGGCGCAACTCGTAGCCACCGAATTGCGCGTTTGCACGTTTGTGTGCTGTGCGGCCGCGAGAGAGGGGCACCTTTCATTTCGCCACCGCGGCAACTTTGCCCGAGGGGGATGAAATTCGTGGATGACGCGCGCACGTCTTCGTTACGACGCGAGCCATCCGACCTCGGGGGAGCGCAAGATTTCGAATGCTGTCAACTGTTGGGATAGCTGGCTCCTGGTGGATACGAGGCCTGGGAAAGTTGACTGTCCGAACAGGTGAACCTTGGGACAGCGGGTTCTTAGGGAAATTGAGTTTTAGGGAGACTGAACCTTCGGGAAGTTGAATTTTAGGGCGATCGAATGTTGGGTAAGTTAAATTTTGGGAAAGTGGAAGCTTGAGGGAGTTGAGATTTAGGGGAATTGAACTTTGGGGAATTTGAGTTTTGGGAAAGTTGAATTTTAGGAGAATTGAAGCTTGAGAAGCTTGCATATTTGGAAAGTGGAACCTCGGGGAAGTTAAATTTCAGAGAGATTGAATTTTGAGGAAGTTGAATGTTAAGAGATGTGAACCTTGCGGCATTGAATCTTCGAAAAGTGGAACCTCGAGGAAGTTATATTTTAGGAGAATAGAACCTTGAGAAGTTTGCATCTCCAAACACAAGTATTTTCGAAATTTTTTTCAAAAACTTGAAGACTTTTTTAAATTTTTTATTTGAAAGTTCTTGTAGTTTTTTTGCCAATGCGATACCTAAACAAATTATGGAATTGTAGGCGACCTCCAGGCAGTGTTTTTTATTTAAGTACTTTACGTGACCACTGTAACTTCGACCTGGTTCATCAGAAATGAAAAATTCGACCAAGTTTAGTTAATATATTCAATTTTCTAGTTCTTAATCGTGGCTTTTTCATTTTCTTTGCGTAGTTTTTATTTTACAGATGAAAAATGATGAAAAATGAGAGCGATTCTTCGATACTTTTACTATGAGAAGCCGCCATTTTGTAGCAAATTAATTCGTCAAGATAATAAACGACTAAGGACTAAGTAGATAATCTAATATACTAACTAAATTCCCGCGATTTTTTTATTTCAGATGAACCAGGTAAAAATTAGAGTCGTCACCGCAAACTACTGAAAAAAAGAATCGCTGCTGGGACATCGCTGACATATATTTTATTTATTTATATTTTCCATCGCAAAAAATACTACAAGTAGTTTAACATGTACACTTTCAAATACGTAAAGTTTTGATTTAAAAAAGCTTTCAAGTTTTTTCCCCAAAAATTCCCCAATATACATGTTTTTCCAGACCTCACTTTTCAAAAAAATGATTTAAGCCAACATGGCAGCCGTTTAACGCAAAATAATGATTTTTTGATGTCTGAATTGTTCGTTTCTCGTGAATTAAAAATAGAGTTTTCATCAAAAACAAAAATCCTTTGTTCATGAACTAGATAAACTCATACACTAACAGAATCTTCTTCACTTTTCGATTTCAGATGATTTGACTCTGAGAAATCGTGCTTATCGCAAAAAAATATAGCTTCCAGGAGAGTGGCTGTTATTCGTTCATTTTTTAATATTTTTCTATAACAAAATTACTGGGAGTTGCTGAATATATGTACTTTTAAAATAAGCAAATAGTTGTAAAAAATATACATTAGATTTTCCACAAAAAATTCCCGAAAATCACGCTTGCCAACTAGGCATGACCCCTTAAACAGATTACAAATTATTAGTAGCGCTTTAAAGTACGCCACTATCTTACCTGAACACAACAATCTGCCGAAGCTCTGCGCACTCTACCTTCCATCCCCTCCCTTTAAACTGTGCTTTAAGTCCTAAGCAGCATAAATTGCCCCTTTTCTCCCAAACTTGAAAATAGAGCAATTGGCTGCATCCCCGCGGATCAAGAAGTCTAACAGAACCGAAACAATTTCTATTCCCTTTCATTCTTCGAACGCTCCCCGATGGAGCTGTTAATGGTCCTGCTATTTAAGTCCACTAACATCAGAATGTTGCTGCAACGACAGTAATTACGAGGGAAAATGACGTGGCTCGTCGCGAGGAGGGATGGTTACGTTTCGCAGGCGGCCGACGGGGCCGAGGCGGAGGGCCAGGAAGGAGAAGAAAAAGAAAGGAGACACAGATAGGGCAAGGTGCAAACCGCTCGGCGAAGGAAATAGAATTCAGAGGAGAACTTCCTTCATTTCGACTTTTACCGGCTCCCGGCCAAAGGGACGTTGCGTTGTAACGGGCGACAAAGGACGTTAAACTTTTACGCGGACTGTCTCTGCCGTTTTTAAGCGCGTCGATAAAAACTTGTACAATTCACGCCGAGCCTGTTCACTTCAACAAGAAGCACGCGAAAATAGAGCGCAAGCACATCGCATTCTTCTAGAACTCTCCGCTTTGAGCCGAGGCACATTTAAAGTATTTCATCGGATCAACGGCTAGGGTAAACCCGGGTGACCCGGTCCACCTAATATAAAATGGCTATTAAAACTAATATAGACGTTACTTATTTTATCAAAACAAACCTATATGTTCAGAATTTTATGCTGATTCAGAAAAACTGGTCAATATTTGCTTTAAGCCCATATTTATTTATCCTGTTTTTACTACAATTCCCTTCCTTTGGAAATTCGTTCTCTGTCCTCTATTCCCGATTTTAAATGTTCTGTCCGATCTTTTATTCTCGTTCACTATCCGTAACACCCCTTGTCTTGTGGTTCTCTCTCTCTCTCTCTCTCTCTCTCTCTCTCTCTCTCTCTCTCTCTCTCTCTCTCTCTCTCTCTCTCTCTCTCTCTCTCTCTCTCTCTCTCTCTCTCTCTCTCTCTCTCTCTCTCTCTCTCTCTCTCTCTCTCTCTCTCTCTCTCTCTCTCTCTCTCTCTCTCTCTCTCTCTCTCTCTCTCTCTCTCTGCAAAATAATTTGTGGTGAATAAAGTCGAATTATTATTATTATTATTATTATTTACTGAAACTGAAGTCATGACATCTGACTACCTCTCCCGAGGTTGCCGGGAGAAACGGTTTTCGTCGTTGGCAGAGACCACTGACATAATTATTCATGGAAAATTAATCAAGGATAAAGCAAAATTATTTATGAGCGAATACAACCACAGATTCATTGATATTTAATTTGTTTACGCTAAACAAGTAAAGAGCACATCAAACAAAAAATGAACTACCTATTAGCGATTAGCAAGGCAAATGAATGCAAAAGTGAATAAATAAACTAAATAGACGAAAATAATAATGAAATAATAATAAAAAATAAACAAAACGTCTCCCGGATTTACCCTACGCGAACGGACTCCTTTCGTTTTTAATAAAAGTCCTCGGTTTTGCTTACCAAAGCTCTTGCTCCCGACAAGACCACGTAAATCTCTTCCCTCGAGTGTTGGCTTATTGGTGATTCGCCTCGCGTTCGCTTGCGTTTACACCGACGTTCCCACTTCGTAAAAAATCGCTTGGCTGGTGAACAGGCACAATGACACCGTTCGTCACGGGGGAAGGTTCGTTTCGATCGGCCACGGCGCACGATAGCCCGCCCGTAGGTTCGTGTACCCGCTGCCGCGGAGAGGGGTTGGTGTTCCTCGGAAGAGAGGCGAAAAAGAAAAAGGCAAGAAAGAATCCGTGGATTCACTCGAAACACCCCCCCGTGCCATGGCCCCGTCGATAATATTTACAGCGCTGGGACGCGCGAGAGGAAGGGAGGGCTGCTCTTCATCCAAGATGAGGCTGGGCCCATTCAAACGAGACGCTATTAACCGCGCCATTGTCCGGGACGACGTGAAAGCGACTTACGTGAAATTTAAAGCGAACCAATATCACGGTACTAATTCCCCTTCGGCTGGGCAACGGTAACGGGACGATGCTGAATGAGAGAGGATATCGCCACGGCGTATACATCGTTCCCGAGACAGTGATTCCTTCGCTCTGCCTCTGCATAATAATAATTGCTGTATTTGATGAGAAACGCGGAGAGATTCACAATGTTAACGAGACAGCAGATGATTCCACTGTTCTCGTTGAATGGTCATCCCGAAGCGTTCGACATGTGGCCGCCGTAAACATATGCCTTGCACTCCGCAAGTCCGTGGATTAACGAGGCATTGTGGGTGATCCCTGCGAAGGCTGAATGGTAACGTGGAAACGGGGGGAAAGCTTTAAAACTGAGGCCGACGATTTCCACGCTGGATGGCCACCCTCGGAAGTGATCGATCGGTTGGTAGCGGCGATCGAGGAGCGTCATTGGCCCGCAAGATCACAGAGAAAAGAGAGACTTTTACGAGGCTGGCGTAGACGGTGCAGCACACGATCCGGGCTGCGGCACAATTCGCCACTAATTGATTTTACGACGTCCGTTATATTGACCGTGAAGATCGTGGACGGGACGCCGGAGAGAGGGTGCAGATGACACCCCGGCGCGAGGCGATGCATGACGCCCTTTTTTCAGGGGCGCTGATACACCGAAGGAATCTCTATGTGTACCCCCCCCCCCCCCCCGATCGGGGGGTAGCTCGACCCGGAGCCTGTGCCCGCGCTCTGTTCTTTGTCTTTTTAATGCCTCCGCTGATAACAGACGCGCCGAGTGCGGGGAAACTCGATTAAACAGAGATCCAGGGGAAGTTATTGAGGCCGTATCCGTAGTTACGGTTTCAAGGGCCTGGGGACGAGGGAAGGAATAGTTTGGGAGACTCGTATGTCGAGCGTAAGACAGTGGAGGGTATGCACTGCTTAGAATAATACAGAAGTCAGATTTGTAGGTAAATTTGAGGAGCGATGGGGATATCGAGGGTGAAGGAAGTGTTCGAGGGATAGAGTTACCCAGGGAGTATAAGATCGAAGGCCCGGGTCAGCGTTAACTTACGTGATAGAACGCCGAGGAACGATGGAAAGTCGTGGAACGATAGGGCAGACGGGCGGAAGCAGGTCGTAGCCTCGATTCCCCGTCTCGTGGCATTAGCTGCCCATAGAAGAAGAGAATCCCCTGGCCTCCAATAGGATCGGGACGATCTGAAAAGGAGGAGGGAGCAGGGACGAAGGAAAGTCATCTCTGGTTCTCGGCCAGGCTCCTTCGCTATCTCTCACTCCGACGGACAATGAGACAATAGAGTGACGTTTGCGAGACGCGATAGCAGTCGGATTAATTCCCGATCGATTCGCAGGCAGCCTCCTTCGCTACTTCTCCACGGACACGCAACTTGTTGGTCGAGTATTAAACCGCCACTTTGCGCGCATCGCCTCGTGGCCATTTTCAACGAAACACTCCCTGCTTCGAGTTAGAAAAAATTTTAGAAGCTTGGGTCTGTCGACAAACGGGAGATGGAGATTTTTAGTAAATTGCCTTTCGCTTGGAACGTGACATTTTGGTATTCCAGCTTCGATTGAAAAAGGAATTGGTGGGCGAGGGACGTTCTTATAGGAGCGAAGCAATTCCGAGCGTTGGTATGCGCGCAAAAGGGCCCACGGCGCTGAAGATCGAATTATTGTTATCATAACCATCTGGCAGTCGCATAGACGAGACTAAAAGCCGACAGCGGAGTACGCCAGATCAAAGGAGGCCGACGATTTCCGCTCCCGTAGGATGGAAAACATAACGCGAAACTCCCTGGCGGATAGATACCAAAGTGAGCGTCGAACAGATCGTCCAAGCATCCTCCTACCTCCTGGGGGACTGCGAGAATTTTATGCGTAGGGGAACAAAGAATCCTGCCCCTCCCCTCTCGCGTATTCGGGGGTTACAGGCTTGACACTGTACCATCGCTGCATCGGCCTTCTGGGGGTTGAAACGCGCGCGGTGCATCTATCATCGAAGATACGGATCGAAGATCAAAAGGCTGTGTACGCGCGGCCCAAGTTTCATCTAGTAAATGGTGAACCTTCGTGCTCGCAGGCCTTGTGCCTCGGAGCACTTGACTTCGATGTGCTGGGAGTTACGGTGAAGGTTTACATTCAAGGAATCCCGAAGAAGAAGAGTGAAACGGATTATTGTAGGGTAAACTCACCGGTAAATGAACAGTTGAGCCTAATGAATGAACACTATTATAAAATTATGTTTGCAGCGCGATTGATTGCACGTGCTGCAAAAATTGTTTGGATATGAAGCAAGAAATGAAAAGAAGTCTCTAATTAATTAGTTGCTTACTTTAATAACTTATTTTACTCATTTTAATAAAAAATGCTCATTCACTGGTACGTCTTCATTTACTGGTGTATCCACCCTAACTATTAATTATATGAATCAAGTATAATTTCCCGCATCGCTCCGTCCTTTGTCCCTAAGGAATAAGAAACGTGGACTTGTAAATAGGTGCAGGTATCCAAAGCAGCAGTAGCGCACCCAGATGGGGAGCCGAGGGACCCCGGCAGCCCCCAAAGAAGAGGCTTTGTAAAAAGAAAACTGGATTTTATTCTTTAAATAAATTCTTATAATTGTTGGTCTTGTTTAACTACTGAAAGTTTATTTATCCAAAAATGATCTTTTATGTTACTGCTCTGGAATGCATGAGAGGACAGGGTTGTAATTAGGGAATACAATCCCGGTCATTATTTACTATCCCGGGATTGCGGGATTGTTTAAAGTCTATCTCGGGATTCCAGGACTATTCCCGGGATTGGGTAATAGAAAATTTCAGTAATTAAAATGATTTATTATGTGTTAAAATTCTAAATCTTTATTTCGAGTAAACAAACTTATTTTCTATGATTAGTGTGAAACATAAGCTAAAATCATTTTTAACAATAAAAACAGTAGAACCATGAAGAATAATAAAGTCTCAATAATTATTAATAACAGTAAACCATTATGAAGATTTTTGGAAAAGCGAACGAAGAAATAGCGAAGCACCTAAAGTACATATCTACAATTTGTCGACTTTATGTATTCAGACAAGTGGCGATTTGCAACTTGCGCGATTTCGAAGTCGAGGAAAGTGAGAATATCATTGTAAAAATAAATACAGTTCAGTTAGTTACGTGCAACGTAATATTACTATTTAAATAAATCATTATTATTATTGTCCTTATTATTATGAAATGACTATGTTTATTTATTCTGTTTATTTTTATATTTTTCAGGTGTTTTTCATGGCCTAATTCCCAATAATAATCACCCAATGAATTTTGTTGAATTTGCATTAAAAATATTTTCATCCCTTGAACTCCCCCAAAATTAAATCCCGAGTGCGCCACTGCGAAGCAGCATTATATATTACAACTTTGACTCGCGACTGCGTTAAAATTACGGACTATTATCACTGTACTATCAGTGTAAACGTTGCACTTGCTTTGGAAACTAGTTAACAATCGTTCACGTGAATATATGCATATGAGGGAAGTTAAAAATGAGATAGCGGCTGGTATATGTAATTCGCGATACCAACAATAACGTTGAACGGACAGTTGAGTTGGTTCGGGCTATAAATCCCAAGCAGATAGAACGTCTTTCATAGAGCACGTTTGCACCATTAACTTTCGATCGCGATAGTTGCACTAGACAGGGTGCACCGTCCCGCGGACTATGAACGCATGAATTGTCACGCGGCTTGATTTCGGGGTGGCTGGAAAATCGATGAACCTCTGGCAGGTCCTAGGACTAATCGTGATCGATGGGCCACGGCGCGCAGCAGCACGTGACCCCGTGATCTATCGCGCGGAAACAACCTACCCGCGACGTACGGACGAGAGAACGCTTCGCCCTTTCGTCAGCCACCATTTTTCACCCCTTCCTTAACGCGAACTCCTTTCAACGATATTCATCGTCAGCCCGAACGAATACCGGAAAAAGAACCACGCGGATAATATCGATATCCATTTTGGACCGATTCGAGAAAATTAGACGAATCGGCCCGAGAACGTAGAGCCGACTAATTGCTCGGAAAGATTTCGATCGCGGAGCGTGCATACCGACGCGCCGGTCTCGCGTGGTTCCCATCGGGAACGGTCGAATGGTGTGCGACGGTCAGATAGAAATCTCGAAATTATAGCTCGCTATATAGATGTTCCCGGCGACAGGGGTGCTCGTTAGCGGCCGTGGAGTATCGATGACCCTCATTAGGTAATCATCTTTTAATTAAAGCCGGCGAGGGAGAAAAGAGGACGCCGCCGATACTCCGCGACCCCGGCGTGCGTGATTACCTTGCTCTACCGGTCCGTCAGGCGGGTTCGTGTCTTCGAACCGCCGCTCGACACCCAACTTGACGCACTCTAATCTCACGCGCGCGGTATCGTTACACCTAGATCCACTGTCGGCCGCATTTTTCAACCCTCCTAAGAATCCCCGTAATCTCGCCGTCACCCTTTCGCGACAAGCGCGAACCCCTCGCCCTTCCCAGGCAATAACCAGCGACACGTGGCGCTGCTCATTTGGAAGCATATAGCACAGTTTATATGCCGGCGATAGCGCGGGATGTTTACGCGTAATCGTATCGCGTACGAGCAAATATTTGCAACTTCTGTGACCCGACGACCGCGGCTACCGTAGACGGTTACGAGTCTACTGCGTTAGATAAGTGACCGTCGAAGGTGCTTATGAACGGGACCTTTATAGAGGTTTCGGAAACGCGAGAGGAGTTTTGGAGCTTTTCGTTGCTGAGCTGGTGAGTGTCGTTGGGATCGATGTGGTTTATTTCAGACCTTGGCGTTTGTATTAATAAACTGGAAGCTAAGTGGCGAGTAACTAGCATTTGTTTCTTCGTGCTTCAGTTTATAGAAATTGCAATCGGTTCGAAGAGTGTAGACTGGAACTATTATTTATCGAAAGAAAGGATTGGAGGAAGGAGTAGGACAAGGATAGCTATTCAGTTCTGCGTGTATACAGAGGGCTCGAAAAATGCGCTGTCGTTGGAAGAGACCGAGGTACACAAGCCGAGGTAATTGATACACAGAAATCGTGACTGACCTGCGGAGGATGGGGCCACACCATGGGGGGACGGTAGACGAACGGTTGTTTGACGACGCTACCCCCACACCGACGCACGGCGGACCTGGTATCGCATTCACGCTCCACTGCCTCAGGATTCGGGCCTCCACCCTGCTTCTACGCTGTCTCCTCCTCGTAAAAAAGGAGAGAACGAGAGGGGGAGAGGGCGGGAGGGAGGGAGAGTGACGGCGAGAGCTACGCGCCGTCGGTGATCCGTAACCCTTGATCGTCGGATTCAAACGTATCGCGAAATATACTTAACAGATGGTTACATGGGCAACGCATTTGTCTCGCAAAGTGCGGTTTCGTTATGTCCCCCGTGTCCCCTTCCACGGGAATTCCCCGAGTTCAAGTCTCCGTTCTTATCGAAATGATTTATCGGCGACACTTTGCGGGAATTATTTATCGTAAACCCATGGGGCCACGGGTATCGAGCGTGCCCGTGATCATAACCGTGAGCCGCGCCGTTGAGAAACAAATACGTGGCGAAATTCGCGTATGGATAATCGGGTAGCCGACGTGGCTGCCGAACCGTCCGACGAGAAATGCATCTCGCGATCGAATCGTGAACATAACTGCAGTCTCATCACGCGTCCGAGGTATTCCGAGTCCGAGTCACGAGTGCGACTGCATGCTAATCAGTAGACGCGAACGGGGGAACAAAGGCAGGAGGTGCTTTAAACGGTGCCGTCCCCCATAAAGAATACCGAAGGCGAGAGAACGCCGGGATGTATTTACGTTTCGGCTTCGCAATACGTTTGCCCGGATCGCGGAACGGTTAAACGCATAGCTTCTGCGAACGGTTCGATTGTGATTACGGTAAGGCGCAGCGGCGAGCAGTATTTCGATACACGAACGCGAAACTGCCACGCAAAGTTATCTATCAAGGGGGGCATAAGTTGTCGTGGCGTGGTAAGAAACGCCGGGGCGATATACGCGGCAGGTGCGCGTGCAGACAGCTCCGGGCGCTTACCAGTTAACCGAGAGGGTTGGGCAAACGTTTTTCTGAAAGGGCCGAGTAAGAAGCTGCGGGATTTACCGTGGCCGAAAAGAGGTCACGCCACGCTAAAGCGGGTCTTTTTTAATCATCTTGTCAGGGCAGTATAATCCGTGCAAATCGTCCGTAGAAATTCTCGCCACTCCACCAAAGGCACGGCTGCAACAGGCATCGTTCTCTGCAAGGACACATTCACGCTTGCGAATACGTTTCTTTTATGGCCACGCGTAAAGGAAGCAAAGAGAATGCTTATGAAGTCATTAGAAACGTAGCACTTCGAAGTTTGCCCATATACGGTGAACGTATGTAAATGGTACACGTTCAGGGGTTATGGTTTGCGATCTACGATCAATATTTTCCGCGCACTGGGTATACCGGCCGTCGAAAGGATGAGTTACAAAGAGTTGGGGAAGATGGAGACAAATGTCGGAGATCTATTTTACGTTAAAGCGGGAAGATGAGTAGAAGTTTGTAAAGATAGCGCTAAATCCAGCGTGTATACGTCCACCGCAGAGTCCACTTAGGAGAGGGAGAGGGAGAGAGAGGGGGAGAGAGAGAGAGAAGAAAATGAATGGGAAGTAAGAGTAAGATTCTTCGTCCCACCAGCACGCAGTGGCTTTTTGCCAAGTCGTGAGCGCGAGCCATTAACGCGCGCGGGATTGCTTATCAGTTGCTGAGTCCGCGTTATTGCGTCGACGATGACCAACCGAGCGCGACGGCGGTGTTTCTATCCCCGCGCCACCTAGATGCCCCCACGTCTCATAACTTGCCAGTTATCGGCTATAAACGAGGGAAACCGATTGCATTCGCGGGAACGCGTGGCATCCATGATATTGACCCTACATTGATTATGAAAGTATTTGTGACTGGCGAAAAATCTGCCGCGGACAAAATACTCCTTTCCCCATCGAGACTGTCACAAACTGTTTGATAAATAATCGAACGACACTTTGATACTATCATCTGTCGAAGAATAAAAAATGATTTTCTATTTGATAAATTTACAATCATCGGTATTTGATTAATTAATAGCTTACAGATATTCTTTGTACGCATACTAATTTACGTAGGAAAGGTATGAGATTGGGTTTTTATACGATACAGGGAACAGAGAATGTAATAACAAAAGGTTTCTGTTCAAGATATGATAGTGTAACAGCTTATGTAGGTTAATAACATTGTTAACACCCTATATAATTGCCCCACTCTCGTTTACCCTTTACATCCTGGAACAATTGATTACTACGGAACCTGTAATTATAGGTTACCCGCGCGTTACAATGGGACTGTCGTTCTTTACCTGGACTCGTAGAATTCGTTCAGGATGTTTGCCGAACGGAGATTCAGGTTGTGTGTTTCGAGAAGGGAGCGTAAACATGGCCGATAAACGATACGTGGATGAATAATGGAAAAAGTTTTATCGAGAGTAAAAGCAATAATTCGTAACCTGTGAGCGTTTAAATATGGTGGAAGGAATCGCATCGCGTCGGCGGCACACAGTGTTGCCAGTACGGAAGTACTCGATGACGCTATTGCCAGCTTTGCTCCCTCCAAAACCCGCGCGTGCATTGGCAGCATTGTTTTTTGGTAGTTTACAAATAAAATGGCCGATATATGAGGCTATTTTGTATGGACAATAAAATATGCAATTCTGTAAAATTAATGACCATCGGCCGTTCGTGTGCGTACGTCAAAGTATAGGTTCGGTGCCGCGAAATACGAGAAAAGGAGGTGAAGTTTGAGTGAGCGTGTGGGAGTGCCGTGAGACGAAGGTGGAGGTTGTCTTTCAAGACCCGTGGACGCCGCGGGCCCCCGACGAGACCGAAACGAAGGATCACTTACGGACTCTAATACATAGAAAAGCCCACCGACCGCCGTATTTTTTCCATTGGCGCGCGGTGGCGCGGCAACCATACGAAAACAGCTCTAGATTTACGGAAGCTGGTTTACAGCGCACAGGCCCCCTCTGCCGCCTGCTCCAATTCTCTGAGCACACTTGCCTCACCTCCTGGACACCGTGTGTTCCTAACTCTCACGAGAATACCACTGTGGGAACACGTCGCGTGTCCGGGCATTGTATGTCGTACATGATAAGGGCAGCACGGTGTTAACCACCTTGCACGCGTCGCTACATGTACACCGATCGTCCGAAGCCCTTAGACAATATTGTATGCCAGAATATTATCGTACCGTAGAGCCGCCACCGAGCAGATATGATTCCCAATTTTGAAATCCAAGGCCGAGATACTGGAGTGTGACGGGTACGTTTACTTAGAACCTTTCAAAATATTTCCCGCCGACCAATTTGTTGTAGTGGAAAGAAGTGGTGCGGACGATGCGTTGACAGAGACGGAGGGGCCCACGAGCACAGCTTCGAGCCAGCCCACCCCCTCCGTTACCCCTCTGTCAAATATGTGCACCACTCCTGGCAACGTGGGCACAGGGTTTGGGTATACCTGGTCCTTTGGAGGGCCTGGTGCCGACACCCGAGAGAATGCGCAGGGCGAACTCGCCACTAACATTAGCTACGCTGTGAATAATAACCAAGACCAAGGATCCAGTCAGAAGATACAGGTCGACATTAAACCCACTAAAGTTGCCAATAGTACGCATCGTAGGCCGATGTTCACTATGAATGAAACTTGTCAACAGACCCCAACTACCCACCACGGCCATACAGCTGGAGCTCATAATCAAACGCACGGGACGCACGTTCGTATTAAGAAGCAGCACGATATATTTTCATTGACGTGCGACAAGGGAGGTTGCAATTGCGACGCGGCGCACTCGACGCCGCCGCCTTCACTTTTCTCCAACACGTTAGTTTTTACCACAGCCGATAAGCACGCCATGAGTAAGCATTTCATGACACCCCTCGGACCCCTGCAACTTACCGCAGAAGAGTGCAATGAAATTTTAATGAAACGAGCAGCCGCTGCGTCCAACCAAGCCAATGTGAATAATGTGGCGACGAGCCAGACGGACAGCACTGCTCATTTCGGGCATGTTTTAACGCATGTGAATACCCCTCAGATCGAAACAAAAGTTAAACAGCAGCAAGACATGGGGAGCCAAGTCCGCGTACCGAAAGAGCGACCTTACTCTTGTTCGGAGTGTGGGAAGTCGTTTCTGTTAAAGCATCACCTGACGACGCACGCAAGGGTGCACACCGGGGAGCGACCCCACGTCTGCGTTCATTGCGGCAAGAGTTTCGCCCACAAACACTGTCTTCACACTCATCTGCTCCTCCATAGCGCAGACCGGCCGTACCAGTGCCGCGAATGTAAAAAGTCCTTTACATTAAAGCACCACCTTGTGACGCACACGCGTGTACACACAAGAGAGAGGCCATTCATTTGTCCGGAGTGCGGAAGAGCATTTCCTCTGAAGCGTCACCTAGTGACACATAGTAAATTCCATTCGGGAGAAAGACCATTCGTTTGCGAAGAGTGCGGAGAATCATTTTCACAGAAGGATCATCTCACAATGCATTCGCGCTTCCACGGCAGTTTACATCCATTCGTTTGCCACGATTGCGGGGCAACCTTCCAGAGAAAGTTTGAGTTAGTGAATCATGGCCGCCTGCATGGCAGAGTTCCACATTCGTGTACTGTTTGCGGAAAGGAATTTCTGCAAAAGAGAACACTGTTGGCGCATATGCGCCTTCACACAGGAGAGACTCCATTTGCCTGTACCGTCTGCGGCGAAGCATTCCCTAGGAAAACGGACCTGGTCGCCCATTCTAAGATTCATAACAATAACACGAACACCGACGAGAAGTCCCTTATGTGCAGGTAAATAATAATTCCTAAAGCCAAACCTGAATCTTGAAGTGAAATCAGTTGTGCCGGTGCCTATCAGTTTGCCAACAGGATCGTTCCTTCGTACACTTATACTCTGTTTACTATTTCAGGGAATGTGGATTGGACTTCTCGAATCGAGAAGCCCTTACTTTGCACTTAAGGTTACATTCTGGTGATCGAACGCTTGTTACGGATCTTTGTGGGTTAGCAGCAGCCTTCCAACACACTCCTGGGCACTTCCTCACTCCCAACACCCCAGGAACGCACCAGGTATTGCCTATATCAATTTAAAGCCAAGCATGGATGTAAGAGTTTAAGGATTTACAGATGAACGGACCCATTGGGAACCCCGGTGTCAGTCACATGCATGGCGCGACGCAAACATCACCTCCAGTGGGATCAGGCCCGAAACCAAAACCACACATTTGTCCCGATTGCGGTCGTGGTTTCGCACAGAAGCACGGCTTATCTCAGCATCAACGGCGCCACACAGACGGCAGTTGCCACATAAGGTCACATGTGTGTGACAAATGTGGTAAAGCCTTTTACCAGAAGAATCATTTGTTATTGCATCAACGCCAGCACATGGATCCACCGCCGAGTATACTTCGGCAGCAGCAGAGGCAAGCCGCGCAGGCCGCTGCTCAACAAGCGCAACAGCAGCAGCAGCAGGCCCAGCAGCAGCAGGTGCAGCAGCAACAAGTGCAACAGCAGGTACAGCAGCAACAAGTGCAACAACAGCAAGTGCAACAGCAGCAGGTGCAGCAGCAAGTGCAACAGCAGCAACAGCCCCAGCAACAGCAACAACAAACGTGCACCGTTGACACAAAAACAATACAGCTTCAGGCAATACAGCAACAGGTGCAACAGCAGCAACAAACGTGCACCGTTGACACAAAAACAATACAGCTTCAGGCAATACAGCAACAGGTGCAACAGCAAGTTCAACAACAGGTACAACAGCAGCAGCAGCAACAACAGCAGCAGCAACAGGCGTGCTCTGTGGACACTAAAGCAATACAGTTGAATGTTACTATGTGAGACGATATAGAAAGTGGGGATTGGTCTGTCCCTGGAACAATAGCACTCCCAAATGCGCACCCCGCTGCCACCCTCTGCACGCACTTCTCTTGTACTAACATTACACATTAGATATATTTATTATCTCTAGAATCGAAATACGAAGTAATCAATTTTATTACAAGAGTATATTATACAAAGTATACATATTATATTCTAAATATGTAAGGCTTGTAACAAGAAAATAAAAGTAACCATATATTAGTGTTTTACATAATACTTTATATATCATTTACTCTAGACATGTAAAATGAAACTAAACAAATTAGTTGCCTTAATACGAGATGGAATGAATTTTAATGAACATATTAACTATTGTTTGGTGAACTTTCTTCTTTTTTGTTCTCATTTACTTTTAATTAGTAGGGCATCACTTTATAAGAAAACGCATATTGAATAAACAAACGTAAAAAAAAAAAGAAAGACGAGGATAAGTTTCTTTATGTACTGCTGCTTTGTTGTTGTATCCTTCATGCTGTGCTTGTATATGGTGGGAGTCGAGAGAGAGATACGTGTTTGATCGTGTGAGTGAGCAGTAAAGGATGAGTATGTAGAAAATGTGAAGCAAGAAAGAGGCGGAGGGTGGCAAACACCGCGCATTTACGGAGCATTTTAAAATTCTAGGTCTGCCCCGGAAACAAAAGAGGAAAAAGATGACGAGAGAAATATGGTGTTTTTAAACAAACTTTTACGTTGAACGACTTGTGCGATTTGTTTAACAAATACTAGAGGATTAAGAGCGCAAAAGAATTATAAAATTTATATTCCATCAAATGGATATTATTAGCTTTACGAATTCAAATAGATTCGAGTGCAATTTCGAATCGTTAAATTGTTCTGTTCTTTTTTTCTTTTATACGATCGTAGATGTTTCGATTTCTTAACGCCCGTACTTTTTCTTCCGTTCTCGACTTCAAGTCTCATTTTCTTTTTCTATTTTATAATAATACCGGAACGTAACGTGTGAAAGGTGTCCGTTCGCATGTTCTCGCGAAGAAAAAAAAATCATTCAGCATAGCGAACTTTTATAATAGTTTTGTCAGAGATATGTAATAGGCGATAGAATTGCGCAAAGAAATGAAAGAAGTAATAAAGGTAGCTTTCCTACATAGTTTTAACATATATACACATATTTTCCGAACGATCGCAAGCACGTGGAATGCTGTTCAATTTCTCGCGCCAATTAACCACTATCTAAACAAAGAATCGCGATCGCTAGACGATGAAATATTGCGAGACGTGTGTAAACGTACCTCTGTTTCGTCCTCGCCCCTAAAATATCTTCACTTTTCTTTTCTACATTCCTGAGATGCAACAGATTACGATATCGAACTCATTCGGCCCGTGTATTACGGAAATAATTGAACTGGTACCGAATAGGAAGCATCCCCCTATCTGAAAACCGCAGAATCCCAAGTTTATACTAAATATCTACGATCATCTCTGTATTCTTGCTCGTCCCGATCGAAACATCTAATTGCAAATCAAATCGTACTCCTCGGAACAGTTAAACGCGGCCAATAATGTATTATCTACGTACTTGGTATGCAGAAATTTCCCGCGCTGCATTTACTAACGCGCAACAAAGAAGAGAAAAAGATAACGCGACGGCCGGTGGCCTCTGGTGGCGATGTCCGGAGCGAGGCGAAGCGTAGATAGCGCATGCGCACAGGTCACCGTGCACCGTCCCGCCTGCGGACGAACCGAAATAAATCGAACGACGCCGAGGTGATCAGCAGTACGGTGCTCGCTGGACGCGACTGTTTCTCGCGGTTAGTGATGATCAAAACGAGTCGTCGTGGCCGTTGTTTGTGGCATTCCGCGAAGACGAAGGAACCGTGATCGACGACCAAAGGCTGGAGGCGGAGAAGAGGCCGAGGACACGCGTCGTCGCTCGCTGCCGCGGCCACGGATGCATATGGAGGTGCGTAAACCCTCCTTTCCAAGCACCCTCTTCTTATGCACGCGTTCTTTGTCCGTTTTGACAACACTATGCGGAGCACGCTCGCGTTCTCCGTTCCACTGCCATTTTGCCGTGGTTTAGCCGTGTGCCTCCGTGAAACCCGAGGCTCCGTCTCGAGCGGATCCGAAAGTGCATCGCAGTCACGTTCGCCACGGGAATCGTTCTCGAGGACGATAGTGTTCGATCGCGGGACTCGTTGCTCGCCAGAAACCTCTGTTAATCCCGTGCACTGTCGTCGGCCACTTTCTTCGACGTCGACGATCCTAATTGGGGAAACGCAGGGGCCAGGTCTACGGCGATTCCAATTCGTACCCCGTGCCCCGAACTACGCAATACTATATTCTTTTCCGTCTTAAGACCCAGCGGTCGGTGCGTAATTATCCTGGCGATGGGAAGGGTGCTTCGTTTTCGTCGAAATCGCGTCGCACGAGCACCGGGGGACCATCGGTTCTCCCTTGGAAACAAGCCGAGGCTCGAAAGTACGTGCGCATACGGCATCGGACTTTGTGTACGCTCTCAGCTGACGGGGGCCTGTCAGCTGCCTTACACGAGAGAGAAGATCAGGGCCGTCGTTTAGTGGCGTTCTACGCTTTTTCGTCTGACGCCGTCTACCTCGATTCTCTCAATAGTTTTGCTGCTTTCTTCGTATAGACGCTATCGCGCACCCTAATTAGGACTTTTCCACTTGGTAACAGTGCAAAATCTGCCATATCGAACTCACCTCTGTCGTCACGTCCGCGCTCGTGTGCGTGCTCCTATATCTATGTGTGGGTACGTACGAGTCTGGGGACAAGATGTTTTTATTTCATTGTTAATCAATAATCTGCTTGCTCCTCGACCGTGTACAATCGCATTTCGAGTAAATTTGAGTTGCAAAATATAGCCTGTTCTTTTTTCTCCGATTTTTTATTTTAGTTTTTTTTGTTAACACTTTTGTTTTTAGTAAGAACGCAGTAATGCCAGCGGCATTATTCGCGACGATAAATCTCGCTGATATACCTAACCGGCAATGTCACCAAGATAATGCGCGCTGGCGGCTTGTTTTGTACACACTCGCAGCTGATTCAACCGCCTCGCGTTCTAAAAACGTTCTCCCCGGGCTGTTATCTTTGTGCGACACCGTCGTACTCTACTCTCTCGCGGATGTTTCGATCGTGCTCGGAAGAAAAAGGTGTACGGCGATGCCCGTCCGCCAAGCGTGTGTGTGCAGCCGCCGCGCTGAGGACAGTGTGTTGTAGCGAGAATTGACGTAACGCGTCTCGTCCGCGTTTCCGACCGCCGAACCTCGATCGATCTTTCTATCGTAAATACAGTTGTGTCGAAGCCATTTCGGTAAAATCGTGTTTCCCATCCGCCGGTCGACTTGTCCCTACGCGGTTATCTATTCGCCTTGTCCCTATCGATCGCAATTCGACCACTACGGTTTCTCGAGACGTGCGACGGGCGCCTTTCGAATTTAATAGACCGAGAACCAGTGCGTGTACGTGTACGCGGGTGCGTGGATGTGCGCGAGGCGCGCACACATTACAGTGCAATTCGCTTTGAAAGCGACATCCGTCTTCGTCTTCGCCGTCATTGTCGTGACCGTCGTTGCCAGGACGCTTACATGGAAAATTAAATATGCGCGACGAGTGACGAAGGACGATGACCCGAATTAACTAAACTCGAAGCTGCTGCCTGCCTCCGCTGCGCTTGTTCGCCTCTCCCGGTGTGTTTATTTAAGTTGCAGTGGTGTAGCCTCGCGCGATTCCCTCCCGTCTCTGGCTAGAAACGCGCGTGTCCGCCCCGAGGAAAGTTCGTATACCTGCTCCTTCGACCGTCCTGTGTACCAACACACCCGTACGCCGATGCAGTTTTTACACGGGAAACAGCCTCCGCCAGCAATTAACCCCTTCGGTTGCTATGGGCGCCAGTAAGCGCTCGGTCGATCGACGCGCCGCGTGCGGCGAACGCCGATAGGCGTCCGCCTGTCACGAACATCAAACGGGATGAAAGAACTCCCGCACGGCTACTGGCAATCGCGCCTCCACCGATTAAAAATTCTCATTACACCCGATGCGTCGAACTCGCCCGGCGGTATTCTAATTAACCGTGCCTAATTAGGCAGCCCCAGCGAGGCATAAGTTTCTAACGAAAACATCTCCCAACGCCTTATCCTGAATCTTTAGAAAGGAGAAACTACTCGAAACTGCGGTAGTTGCGATTAATTAGTGGCTGATTGTTATAGGCGCGTAATAGGTCACGACTCAGCGCGCGCTCATTCTTTAGGTTTTCTAATCTACCGTCGAAGAAAAAGTCGATAGTCAATAACCCGGTATAAATGATTTTTTTTTTGCACGTAGAAAATGTGTAGGTACACATTCCGTTTGCTCGAACGTGTGGACCTGTTGGACGACGCTTTTGTGTACGGTTACAGCTGATTGGGCTGTCAGCTGGGCTGCGCGGTGGATAGAAGCGTCCCAGGCTGGCCAACGCACGTTCCAGAACGCTCCAGGGTCGGTGGGGGGTCGGAGGGGGAGGGGCGAGAGTGCCGAGCGGTGGGAGCAGGGCCTTGTTTTTCTCCTATTTTTTTTCTTCTCCGCTTGTTTCCCAGCGGAGAGGGTCTCTCGCTGCGCGACGCCAACGGGGGCAATGGCTCTTGCAATCTTTAAACTTATCCCTGCCGAGTTGCCCGTGGTTGGGATGAGGTGAAGGGTTACACGACGCGCGCGCGCAAGTGCGTGCGCGTAAATGAAAATACTCGAGTATATTTGGAGGTCTATAAATAACAACACCTGTCTTTTCCCTTTGTCTGCGTTCGACTATTTAGTATTTAGTCACGCGTGCCTCCCTTAATTAGAGATAATTTACTCTTTGTTCACTGGTGAATAAGTACTTTGCTTCGATTTAAGCAAGTCAATTTTGCATAATTGGTAATGCTTAAAAATCTGTCTGTGTGATATCGGGGATAATTATTGTATGTGGATGTCTAAATTGTGTGTGAAATTAAAGGACGCCGGTGTCCTGTAATGGAGACAGGATAATTGCTCGAGTTCCGGTCACGTTCGAGCACGTGGACGGAAAAATGTCGCAACGCAGGAAAAATCCAGCGAGCGATGTTTAATTCTAAGAAAGGATACCTTGTTAGCCGTACGTAAGAAGGCCGATCGTGATAAATTACGACGGGCGCTCATTCATGATGCGAACAGTCATTCGTCGCAGGTAGACTTCCGTTAAAGCGTGTTTTATCGTGCCCACGAACAGCGTATTATTTTCTTCCCGCGCACACTTGATTAAACCCGGCGACGCCAGCGGTGGGGCTCGCGATCAAAAACCTCGCTATCATTTATCACTATGCGGCTGGTTCGTTGTACGTGCGTGACCTACGCAACTCCGCTTCGCTTTTTCTCCAATTTTTTTTTCTCGCCGCCGTTGCTCGCGGCATCTACGCCTCGCGTAAATATTTTTGTGGATATTCCGGGCCGCTCTTGACAGTTTCTCCTTCAGCCGATGAAAGGAACCGATTATCACATTGCCGGCCATATTTTTGCCCACTCTAATATTCTAATCTAAGCGATGGCTTGCGTAGATTGTACCGCACGTACCCTTTATCTGAAACGTATATATCTACGACGTTCGAAAAGTCTCCTTTGTCGCGCAATCTGTCCACGTATCCGCCTGGCATTGCCCCCGAGTAATGGGACACGGAATAACGCCGAGTCCCATTCACTGTTCCGTGCGTTAATTAAAACGCTTCGAATGGAATAGACGTTGCGGCACGCGGCCGATAAAAACAATAGGTTACGGTTTATTACGATGCGCGGCGGAGCGTGCCGCATTTTCGCCAATTGCGCAGGATTCAGCCTCGAAATTACATTTCGATCGGCCACGCGGCTATATCCGTCCGTATTGTCCCCCTTTTCATCGTCGCGAGTGAACACGGAGGAGCGAGAGAGGAAGGAAACGAGTGTTTCCAATCTGTGAATCGGCACTCGCAGCTAGGCGCCGACCAACCGAGTGTTTTTCTTTCATTTCACTCGCCAGTTGACGAGCCAATAATCGAAGCCGTACAGGCTGTACGTAAATATATCCCCGCTGGGACACATATGTACACGGCCAGTGCATGTTTACTCGAGAGTCTGGACACACGTATATACATACGGCACATAGCTTGGAGAGGGGAGTACATGGACTTGAGGCGTGGAGGGAGTAAAAGGCGGGCAACGTTTAGAGGATCTAATACGACAGAAATGATATTCCGCCCGCGTTAGGATTGATTAAATAAAACTTTTGTCTCCAACGGCTAATTAATGACAGGGATTAAAGCTGGATTCCCCTGTTATCGCCGTCCGTTATCTTCCTCTAGCGCCGGTACACGCGACTCGGCCAGTCGCCACAACGTGCGCGCGACGCAACCGTAAATCGGACGCAGAGCCGGCAAAAAAGCCAGCTGGGTTATTGCATCGCCGATTCGCTCGCGAGAAGCATGATTCACCCGCTCGCACATGTCGCGACCGCTGGTGCTACGCAATTCGCAGCGGTCACGAATTCGGTTTCCTCGCTCGCATTGCCTGTCGTGACTCACTTCTACTTCTCCGTTTCTGCCGCGATCGAGTACAGGGCGCCTCGAAATACACGGCAGGTCCTGGAAATAGAGGATACACTGGGAGGAGAAATAAACGGGAAAAAGTTGTTGGAGTTCGCGCGCTGTTCCGTCGGTAATCTAGGGAAGATGCGCACGCAGGATATTCCTTGTTGCTCTGTCACGTGGGCGCGGATTTGAAATCAGCGCTAGTCTTCTACTCATTACTAATATAATTATGGACGCTATAACTCCCATTAAAATGGTAGAACTTGTATGGAAAAACTGGATTCTTCCCGCAGTGTTCCAAATATGTTTTCGATTAGCACGGCGGAAGGGACCGTTTCCCAGCGGCAGAGGCCTTATCGCGGCTGATTTCTTTTCCCGGGGCTCGGTCGGTGTGCACGGGACCGTTATATTGTGTATAATTACTCGACGCGCGTGCATACAATCGCGCCGGATGGTTCAACAATCTTGGCGCTTTTAGAGCCCGACGCGGAATTATTTATAAAACGGCCGGCGCGGCTTACGGGGGTTTATCCGCATGCTAAGTGAACCGCCGTCGCCCCGGCAGTTCCGTGTGTAATGCGAAACTTGTTGCCAGAGGGAAACGAGCAACGCCGCGCGTCTACTTCTTTAGAGTCATTGTTCTCTCTCGCCTGGGGAGCACGAAGGAGGCTCGCAGCTCTAATCGCGTGTTTCCCCGTCGCCGTTCGCGCGACGGACGCCGAGATTCTCTCCGGTTGCAGCGCTGGCGCGCGCGTGCACGGAATAATCCTCGAATATTTCCGTTTCTACAGGCGTGCCTTAAATTCACCGTAACCGCACGATTCGCGGAACGGAGAGACAAATATCACCGGCCGGGCTCCACGGAAATAACCGACCGAACGATATCTGGATTACGTTACGTACACTGTTTTAGAAGCTCGCAAGGTGTCCGTGGAGAACGTCGATAATTTTAACCAACGAAATACATCCCGATAATGTTCCCACTTTGCTCAACTATCGCGTGCTGGGGTCGCCGATAGAGGGACCCCAGGGGATCGTTAGCTCTGAAAAATTCATGAAATCGTTTCTTTTTTTACGAGACAGTTACATGTGTGGGTGTAGCGCCGCGATGGATCTGTATTCGCCGAGCGATCTGCGTGACTTAGAGAAGCCGTAGTTATCTCGTCCTGTATTCAATGGACGAACGAAACGGTCAGGGGAAAATAATCGTTGTTACTTAAGAACACGAAAGGGGACGTAAATTAACGTTTCTCCCAAGGAGACCAGAAATTAGGGATAGGGGCCGTTGGGACCTTGGATCGCAAGGTCCCCCGCTTTGTTCCGGCCCCAGATCTTTTTACTCTACTCGTTCGCCTAGTATTTCGCTGTTTTTGCGTGCGCCGCTCGTAAATCTTCGCGCCACGAAATGGCCAGGGACACGCCTCGGAATCCCGTCCACGAGCATTGTTTACGTTGCGGAGAGACGGCGATATATATTTTGATGCGCGAGGAACGCGTTAAACCTGTCGCGGGAGGCGGAGAGATAAAGAAAGGGACGGCGCAGCAGTGCTTGTCGCTTCTCTATCGCAAATATTTGTGTTTACAGTGCGATTCACATTCAAAGTGCGTATATTTGTTATTTACATGTACGGAGAGATCGACGACGACGACGCAATTTCGATTGTGAATTGCGAGGCGGATGGGCAACACGCGATCCTCCGTTCGTTCAGGCTCTTTATCACCCACACGCTGAGCTTCGAGTCAGAAACGCGCGTATTTTTCACATTAAGTTTTTCTCCCTAGGTGCGAACTGCGAAACCCGGGCAGCATGATGCATATGAATGAATTGGTCGGGTGTAAACATACTTTTTTCTACCCATCATTTGTTTCTCAATCGTTAGCTTGTTTACCTTCTTACCGATACACAAGCACCTTGTATCGATAAATAATATCGATGGCTTAGCGCACAAATATTGTAAAATTTCAGTTTTTATATACGACGAATACTTCTCGACTCCTTATGCTGTATAAAAATCACATTTATACCTATTTCATTGTATTTCTGTTCGTTGCATTCCCCTGAATCTTATGTACCTGTGCTATTGCACATTTTTATAACATAAAAATTTCCTTATTTTCACAATATGTTTAGGAAAATATTATCCTGATACCAAACCAAAGATAATAGTATTATCCTGATACCAAACCAAAGATAATAGTATTATCCTGATACCAAACCAAATATAATAGAATTATCCTGATACCAAACCAAAGATAACAGTATTATCCTGATACCAAACCAATGATAATACTTTCCTGAACATATTGTTAAAAATTAGGAATTTTTTATGTTATTATATATTAATGGTTGACCGTCCGAGATGCCTACGCTATTGCTTTGGCGCTCGTCGGTCAGATCGCTCTATCCCACTCGATCTCGATGTGTTTTGATGACTCTCTTCGTCGTGCGGTGCGACAATGTTTGTGCCTACTTCAGCCAATAACAAAAATACGTGTGCCCCGTCTTTAAAAGTGTGTCCAAATAGGTGACTCGCGACCAATCGTCACAGCTGCGGACTGTATCGCCCGAGACCGCCTGCTAGGGAATCTTTCGGCCAGGCAATAGTACCATTGCACGTTTAAACCTGTCTTTCTCGAAAACGGTAAAAGTGGACATACAATATTTGTGCACTAAGCCATCGATATATCCTACACGGAGATCCCATAGCATAGATGCACCTGCTAATACAGTATCGATCATAAAACACACGACCCTCCACTTACACCGTTCAAAGGCAAACAATTGTTTTCCATTGAAGACGCGTCGTTCAACATTAATGTGCACCTGATCGCTCGGCATCGCGTGCGGGAAGAGCCTCGTGTGTTTTTTTTTTCAAGGAAAAGGTCAGCCGGCAAAGGTCAAGAGACGTGGACGCGCGGCGATCCCGCCCGTATATATCGCCGATCTGTTTGGCAACTGTGTCTACAAAATCTTTAGCGATCCCTGCTTTTCTACCCCCCTCGCTCCCGGCTTCTTTCTTTTTTCCTCGCTGTCGCGAAATACGCCTTGGGTACACGTTGCCTGGCATGTAGCTCGCCGAGGGGCCGTATCACCGCGTACCGCCTCGCATGCGATATGCAATACAAAACATTTTGTCAATACACGCGATGACGCGCGCTGGCTCTCGCCCGTCGCTTCTATCGCATGACCCGCGATGCGTGCTTCGACGATCCTGGGTCAGGCACGTGATCGACTTCTTGCCAACGCTATTCACGATCATCTGTTTAATCCTTTCGGGGTTAGTCTCTTTGAAAAGTGTTATCGATTGTCGCGCGCTCGCGTCCCGCGTCCCGTCGCCCGGCGGGATTACAGATGACTGGTTTATCGCTAGGATCATCGTATCCCCCTGCTCGCGCCACACTCTCCGCGATCGACGAGTGGTGAAGAAAATTATGCAACTGCAATAAGATGCATCACTTTCGAACGAAGTATAGTTATTGCAGGCTCGACACATAGCGTGCTTGAATTATTAACCGTCGGCTATAGTTGTCGCGCAGGCATCGCCACGCTTAGCCTATGCTACGTTACTATTATTGCGCTGCGCGTACAGTAAATCGAAAGAGTTATACCCCGTGAAAAACTTACGTAGGTGTTTCTTTGTAAGACATTTCTAAGGGCAGGTATGAGTGGTGAATAATGCACGGTCCTGTTCACGGTGACAACCGATAATTTTCGTTTATGAGGTATTAGTAGCGCGTAGAAGATCCATGGCCAAAGAGTTCACGCCGCTTTTGCATGAGGGCTATCGGCGCCGGGATCTAGATCCCGGATTATTTCGTGTCACGGAAATACACTCTTGTCGATGCAACGTTGCAGCCTTTGTTAGGGGAATTATAATTTCGTGGCTCCGCGTCGTATCAGCCGTGGGACCTCGATAATTTTCGATCTGTGGAATTAAAGGCTCGTTTAACGCCCGCCGTAACATGTGCGACGGCCGTTTTGCATGTGGCTTCCGTTCTGCTGCATTATGAAAGGGAGAAGTGGTTCTCGTTTCGCCAAGATACTTAGAGCAGGCGCGAAAATTGCAGTACAAATTTACCGCCGCGTAAACGCGCTACTATGTTCGCTGTAGATCACTACTGGGCGATGTTATAACGCGTGGATCATTTAAGTCCTCGTCAGCATTTATACTTGAAGGAATATTATTTTTTATCCATTTAACTCGCATCGGTTACGTTGCGTGTCATATATTTTTGGACACCTAGTATAGGAGAAATCTGTTCTGATATGTACTATTTACAGTTTTGAGATTATACGGTCGATGCATCGAGATGATTGGCACTTAAGGGGAGTCCTATCTTCCAAACACTTATCTCGTGGTGCAATGCCACCATAAAAACTTTCCACGCTCAACGAGATTGGGAAGATGTCTCACAAGGGACGGTGCTTAACCCGAAAATTCAAAAAATTATGAAACTTTCGGGATATGTATTACGCAATTTTTTTTTACTACCCAAATTCGCTCTAAGGGGGTGAAATTGACTCCTGAAAGTCAGGCTATTTTCGGATTTTATGTTATAACTCGCGAACTGTAAGTTACCAAAGGATAGTCCTAATAAAAGGAAGTAACCTTTGCCTGAAAACTTTTTTCTATCTCTTACAGTTTGCGAGTTATATCACAAAATCGGAAAATAGCCGAATTTTTAGGGGTGAATTTGACACCCTTAGAGGAGATTTGGGCCGCAAAAAGACTGCATAATACAACTCTAGGTATCCTCTATATATCCCAAAAGTTTTGTAAGTTTTTGAATTTCTGGATTGGGGATTTTCTCTCGTCAGAAATATCAAACTCTTTTGTTAATAATTATTATATAATATATTCCCTTTCTGGAGAAAGTGGTTTCCCCGTGCAGAATCAATTGAGATTATTATGAGTTGCCTAAAAATACATAGGTATATCAAAACAGCCGTCTAATAGTAAAGACAAATGTATTTACTACTGGTTGCTCAGTGATAAATTACTTGGGCTTATCAAAAGGTTTCAAGGTTCGTGTTACGGCAGACACATCACCGTGGTTGCACCACCATGGACGCATCACCCTGTACCTCACCACCAAAAAGGGGTACATATAATAGGACCCCAAAAACAAGAGTAATTAGTTCCAAAAAGTAACACTAATTGTAAGCGAGCAGTCTTTATTATTAAGTTATTTACGCGCAGCAGAGTATTCGAGGATACTCTTGTCCTTTCCTGATTTAATTAAGCGTATTCTATTATTATAGTTACTTGTTTGGAATAAAAGTGTAATTAGGGAAACCGAGGGCTTCCACTTCACTTCATTTCACTTCATAATAAAATTGACTTCTCATCAGGCGGATCGGTCGTTGCAATCGCAGCGTTCGTTTTCATTCCATGGAACAGGTGCTACGCGAAACTTTGACGGTTCAAGCTTAATCCGCTCGATAGAGATTTCGCTGTAACAGCGTCTCGGATAATCACGGGCGTCACGTGTTTGTATTAGGTTACCACATGGAGCCTTGTGTGCTATCCTTATTGAATGAAAGTCGGCGGAAGGCTGTCCCAGCTGGAACATTCAGCGGAAGAACAATACCGATACTTGGTGCGTAGGAAGTTTCCCAAGCAAAATTAGAATCGCAATTAGCGAGAATTTTTGTACCGTTGGCCGAGAGTCATCGCAGTAACGGTCACATTTCTGCGATTCAGCCTCTTTGTCGCTGCACGTGCGCGCCGCCATTAACATAAGTGTCATCTAACGACGCCTCATGAATCTTTACGATCGCGTCAATTTACGATTCCGACGGGGCAGTCCGTTACCACTTGCTACACTGTGGTCGATACAAATTAACGATTCACGAACGATCGGCAAAGTAATCCAACCCCATTAATAATATCCACTCGGTCTGGATGCTCGAAGATTGCGTCATTATCGACCTGCCAACGCTGTAGGTACATGCTTGAAAGCTTTTAGAACTACAACCTTTTGCTTTAAGTAGCAATCCCGTTACTAATATAGTTATCGATTAAGTTGAGGACGGTCAGGTTTCCCTAGCAAACGTGGGAATTATCGATGGGGGAAAAAATGGCGGGCTAACGAGATTGCCGTGTTAACGCGGTTACCTTCCGCGCCGATTCAATTCCAACGGCTGGAAGATTGCGCGGTTAACGTTCGATGGAAACCTCCCATCGAATTGTCGCCGCGCGTTAGATTGGCATTTCATCGTTCGTTATTTATATCGAATCGGAAGTCTGCTCCCAGCCTCAGCGCGATTGAGCAATTAATAACCTTAGTTTATTCGATCGACGCCGATACAACGTCTTTCGAGAACGCTCGGCCGCGTGTGACATTGATGCCGAGGCCGGGCCAGACAAAGACTTGCCGTGCCCGTTGAAAAAGATCGATAAGATACAACGGCATCCATATCGATCGCGTTAATTTTACAGCTAACCTTTCTGGGGAAAGAATTCTAATCGGGCGCCTTAATCTGATGGCGTATCTGAATCTCTTATTGCGCTCCTCTGGTACTCGATGTTGTTTATCGGTTCACAAGTCATATTATTGTTGACCCTGAACGCGTCCCACGTGCACCAGCTGTACTATACGTGACGCGTTTGCGGAAGTTTTAGAAAGAATTAAAGATTCCTTCTTTCCCCATCCTGCTTAGCATATCGAATATATTTTACGATTCATATTCAAGGCGTGGATAAATGATATTTGCTCGAGGGAGCCTTGAAAATCTAAAGCTGTAGCAGAAATCAAACTATCGCTAATAAATCCTCTCTTGCTTTATCCAATGTGTCCACCAATGCGACTAAATTTCACTGGAAACACAGATGCTAAGTAGTTCCTTTCACATCGCCGAAATCTCGTTCGATTATCTTATCACTGTATGTGTGTGTGTACATACCGACTGTTCATTTTTCCTATTGACTCTTGACAGGTTCAGGGTCGTGAGAAATTCATGGTCCGCCGATAGAACCTCGAAAGGCGCGCATCAGGAGCCGTACGTTTCACCATTCGACTACACGAGAAATTCAAATACAGACTTCATAATCTTCCCACGGTCAACCCGCCCTTCTCCCACTATACCTAACGCCACAGGTAAGGCAGAGAATATATCAAGCCTGAAAAACGAACGAAAAAGTTTCCTTCGATAAGAATCGAGCTACGCTTTACCGACGGTGAGTCACTGGCGTGGTCTGAAACGTGTCTCGCCGACTTCGCAGGCCCGCTGCGCAATAACATTTTTTGAGACCGAATTGTACGGAAAGGAGGACAGATGGTTTTCGCCGCCGCGCCGTGGTCCCACGTGTTTCTGTTGCACGCCTCGTCTGGGAGAGATACGCGACACCGCGGGTAAATGCCAGGTGGAAAAACGGAACGTTTATGTATGTGAGTAGAGACAGACAGGGGCTTTCACTGGATTCTTCGTGGCTTATTCATTGGCGAGGTAGACGGGCGCGCTCGGCCAGGCCGTCTGCACGGGTGGGGAAAAAAAGGACTAGAAGAAAATCGGAAATACCGAGGATGCGTCGGCGACGGGTAGCAATGACCTTGGGCCGTGTATTGACTCGAGCGTTCCGTCTCTTTGTTCCCCGACAATTCGTCGGGAAACCTCTTTCTGTGGTCTGCCGATTCGCCGTGAGCACGCGGCCGACGAACCGCCGCGCCATCATTTTGCACGGGCTGTTCCATGGCGGTCGTCGCCGTTCAAGGATACATTATAGCGAGGCGTGAGAAATCCCCAGGACTCCGCGCAGCAGTTTCTTCCATTAAACGAAGCCACCGCGAGTATGCTTTGTTTGCGCGTAGGTACAGTGTTATTCCGTCAGACGACCCCGGCCACGTCAATCTGCAGGCCCGCGTGGAACGACGCAGGACTTAAGTATTCGTGAATGAGACGTGGCATCGTGCCTGTGCCTTTTGCCCTGGCAGACTGATTGGTGCCCTGACGCGTTAAAAAGACGATGCAGAATTGGATCGTTGTATCAATTTACTTTCTGCTCTGTTAGGACGTCCCGAGGCAATGTGGTAACGTCTGTTGCCACCCGCTGCCTGTTCCATGGACGGTCTTCCGAGGGAGACACTGCTGTAGTAGCGGTCGAATTTAAGCATCGTCTACAATAGCCCATGGATCCGAGGATTCTAAATTATTCCGAGTAGTTCCAAGGAAACGATCGGTCGTAATTGCATCGTTGTCGTTCTTGTAGTCGTCCCGAGACACACGCACGTGTCGAAAATAATGCAACAGGAAGCGAGGCTCGGCAGTTGTGTGACGGAGCGCTAATTCCGTGCTGGCATAAGCCTGGAAAGTAAAGTACCTAGTGTACCGTTATCGCAAGGCCGCGGCGAGAATCATTGTTTCGATTGATCCAAGTTGGAAGGAAAAAGAGCGAGAAGGACGAGGCGTTGGAGCGAGCGCGGGAACAATGAAAAGGACGGGGCAACAGGGCGGAACAGGAAAAGGCCCGGGGGAAGGGGGGGGGGGGTTAAAACCACAAAAACGTCTGGCGTCTAAATCCAAATAAGAGAACAGGTTGCCGTTCCTCTTCTGTCCTTATAAAGAACGCCCTGTCGTTCCTTCTTCGGCGTATCAAAACAAAGGCCTCGTCTTCTCTTTGTTTGTGTACACACGAACACGTGTCCCGCGTTGGATATGCGGCACACGGTTAGAAACGAGATGATTACAATTATACAGTCTTCCATTCATATTAATGAAGGATGCATTTCATCCGGAGTCCTTGAACCAAATCGTACCGTTCCTATTCGTATTTTTCTCTCCCACGTGTGTTTGCAATAATGTGTTTTAAGGGAGCAGAGCGACCATGCGAATAGCGAAAGGAAACTCGTGAAAGCCCAACTACTCGCGGTTTTTATCATTTTTTGCGGAGACGAAGATATATCATTCTATTTAAGGAACGCGAGGTGACCTTGGAATGATCTTGAAAAATACTATTACTCTTTCACAAGATTAAATATCCCGATTTCACTTGACAGCTATGTTACCTTATACTCGGGGCGAGACACACGGTGCACGAAAAAGGTGGATAAACCTGGGAAAACGGTACTCCGTCATGTTGCCGAAGACGAGCCAGCTTGCGTGCCCCGAGGGGGATACCTATCTCAGACAACCATTATAACAACTTCCTGTTGGGAGTACATGCAGCCACCTCCACCTCGAATCGCTGCAAAGTTTCCATCATTCTTCTCCCTCCGGTTACCAGCGGTCCCTCTCCTTTCTTTATTTTAGTTTTAAGGTGCTCTGTGCCCGTAACGACGGAGCGTCGGAGGAGAAAGGAGAAGCGGGCTTAGGCGCGCGAACAGCTCGGCAAGAAACGACCGGTCCGCGCATCCTCTCCGTCCGTATAAAGGAAGAAGCCTTTCTTTAGGCGGCATCGTAATAAAGACCTTGTCTCTTTTCTTTGTTTGAACACGCGCCAGCACGTGGCGCGTCGTCGCTCGATAGGGAGAGAGTAACCATCGATGCTATTGCGCTGCAAAACGTTCGCCCAACGGCTTCTGTCCCCTGACGTCCTCTACATTTTTACGCGCATACACCCGCGTGCCGCGTTATCTGCTCTCTCTCTCTCTCTCTCTCTCTCTCTCTCTCTCTCTCTCTCTCTCTCTCTCTCTCTCTCTCTCTCTCTCTCTCTCCGCGTGTCTCTCCCCATCCGCGGCAACAGCTTCGGGATCTTTTTTCTCTCCGCCTCTGTGGCGATATACAGCGCGCAGAACGAGGCGTCGGTTTGACGCTCCGACGTCGTGTTATTTAACAGGTAGTTTATAAATAACCGGGAACTGATAGCCGAGGGAATAAATATACACGATAGCGGGGGAACGCTGAGAGGGACGGAACGCTATAAGGACGGATTCCTTCCGAATGTGTATCTTCTTTCTAATCCCTCACGAGCTTCACATTAATCCTTTGGCCCACGCAGCCGAGATTTAGTATTCCATTTGTCAGGAATGTTTGCATCTTATCGGAGAGCACGCGGTGCACACTTTCAAGGTCGACCTTCTCAGAGCACGGAGTCTCCCGCAGACATATTTATTATTCGCGCTCTTGACTCGTAGTTTCTAAGGGGATATATTTTTGGACGTTCTGCACGGGTCGCGTCGCCAAAGGTCACAGGATTAGCGAGCGTGCTCGGACGGGTCTAGAGTAAAGGCGACTTAGCGCTGTGCATGCCTGCTCGGTGTTGCTGTTACGCGCTAGTTTCCCGACGCCTCGACGATCTCGCGGTTCTCCTCCGAGGAACAGATTCCCCCCTTGACGTCATCTCTGTTCAGGAGATTCGCGATCAGATTGAAACGGCCGCGGTTAGGTCACACTCGGCCGGACGATCCCAGGCCGCGAAGTGTGTCGTCATCGTAGGCGTGCTTTATAAGTAGGCGGCGGCGAAGTTGCGCGACGAGGGCAGCGGAGGAAAATTGCTGAATAAAAAGGGAAATCGTGTTGTTCGCAGGTGTCCCCGAACCGGCGCTGTCTGAACCAGCTCAACAGCTGATCGGAGTACGAAGCGGCGGTGAACGGGGCCACTATTGCACCACCACCCCGCGGCTCGAAGAAGTTCAATTCAATAATCGTCGCTGGTTAACGGCCAGACGTTCGCGCACGGGAGGAAACCGTCTCGACGACACTTGATAAAAGGAGAGCGACGACGACGGCGGTGGCGGTGGCGGCGGCGGCGGCTACGGTGGCGGTGGCGAGGACAAAGACGACGAGGACGAGGAGGACAAGAGCGAGAGGAGAGGTCTGTTTGCTTGCTTGGACACGGCATCATGGTCAAAACTTTTCAAGCGTACCTGCCCTCGTGTCACCGCACTTACTCGTGCATTCACTGCCGTGCTCACCTCGCCAACCACGACGAACTCATCTCTAAGGTGAGCCGTCCTAGATCAGGTAACGGACACAGACTTCTCGCATTCACGCTTCCTAGACACCGTTCACCGTGTCGTTTATTCTACGCCCAAGAGAGAGACTAACCCAGAGTGTTTTCCTTTTCGATTGCAGTCCTTCCAGGGCAGTCAAGGTCGTGCCTATCTCTTTAATTCCGTGTAAGTATGCTAATGCCTGCCTCTGCGTTAGCCCTGCCCCTCCCGCCCTCCGTGCCCCCCCCCCCCGCATTTCGGAGATCGAATAGCGGGAAAAGTAGGACGCGCGTGTATTTCAACCCGGGGAACCGTGTTCCGTGCTTGTACCGCCGCCGTAACGATTACGCCGCTTATGGAAATGGGGCAGCGATCAAAGATGCTTAGGCATAATGTCCTTTCTGTTATTTTAGGGTGAACGTGGGCTGTGGCCCCGCGGAGGAGCGAGTACTGTTAACTGGCCTTCATGCTGTCGCTGACATTTACTGCGAGTGCTGCAAGACCACCCTTGGGTGGAAATACGTGAGTGGCCCTGTTCTTGGGAGAGGGGGGGACCATAATCGAGACACGCGTACTCTTTCGAGTAGGAGTGGGCATGCATACGATTCAAAGTTCTCTTTGCAAAAGTATTCAACGTCCACCTCGTCTGAACTATTGCCGGGTCTTGGTAGACGGGGGCGAGCTTGTAACGCTGCAATATTTTCAGGAGCACGCGTTCGAGTCGAGCCAAAAGTATAAGGAGGGCAAGTTTATAATCGAGCTTGCTCACATGATCAAGGAGAATGGATGGGAGTAAATCGTCCAGGGGAACAAGAAGAGTACACCCCGAAACAATAACGACACCACCACCACTACCGCGCATCAAGCTGTCCCCGATGATGACGACGATGACACGCCTACGCAATTGTTGTTCCGATTGCAATGTGCGGCCCCCTCCCCTCTGTCGAACCACCAACGAAAGTCTGTGATTTCATTTGTGATTTGTAATCTTAGTAACTTTTTATGTTTCGGACAATTCGACGACGAAGACGAGGACGACGACGACGACGTGGACGACGAAGACGACTACGCTGCTTTCCGTTCTTTCCGATCGATTCGTCGAGCGATAAGCGATGACAGGACCGGCGATCCGCGACGTCGCGGATCGATCGCGCGGAGTATTGTAAAAAAAAGGAAAGGAGAGAAGAGCGAGAGACAGAGAGAGTTGAGGAGAGAGAGAGAGAGAACTTATTTTTCGAACGAAACAGAAACAAAAAGGGATAAAAAAAGTAACTCATAGAAGAAGATAAAAACAATGAAAATGAAACCGTTATGGAACAGAAAGGAAACGCATGGGACAAAGAAGCGATATATAGTAGAGTGTAAGACGACGATGGCGGCGTTAAGGAGGAGGAGAAGCGATGGTGACGAATATGATGACGACGATGGTGCCATGGTGGAGATGAGGACGAGATATCGCTCTGCTCGAACGGTGGGGTGCCCCACACTAATACTTTCGTTCATTCGGTGCCGTGGACGACGTTGTCGCGTGACGCGAAGCGCGGCCGACCGGTGTGATGCTAGAAATTAACGCGCGGGGCACCCCGATCGATCAGTTTTCAAATAATCAATCCGTTATCGCACCGGAGCAGCGCAAGTGCCACAGACTTTGCTGGACTGAACTGCCTGCCTGCCGCGTCTATCATTGGAATTTCACTGCCGATATTCCTAATATTAATTAAGATGGCTGCGCCGTGTGTAGTGGCGACGCAGCTGGGTAGTTTTTAGTATAGCTTACGACTATAGCGTACTAAAGCCTATGTTACAATATTATAGGACCTCATGGACATAGAGACTAAGGATAATGTGTAAGAGTAATGATGCTGAGGAGCAGAGAGACTAGTGAGAAAGAGAGAGAGAGAGAGAGAGAGAGAGAGAGAGAGAGAGAGAGAGAGAGAGAGAGAGAGAGAGAGAGAGAGAGAGAGAGAGAGAGAGAGAGAGAGAGAGAGAGAGAGAGAGAGAGAGAGAGAGAGAATGAAAGAGGGATATATAAGGAAGAGAATAGGAAAGGTCTGGTTACTTGTGTCCGCGTGTACATGTTCGAATTTACGTTCACCATGCCTGCCAAACTGTCTGTTTGTCTGCCAGTCGCCATTACTGTTAGTAAAAATGAACGAGCAAGAAAAATGGGGGGAAAAAAAACTACCGTATTCTAACATGTTCACGTTTTTCGTCGGCTCTCGCAGGGTGTGGTATGACTGAATCTTTTCTTTGTTTTCTCTGTGTTGTTGTGTAAAATCATATTCGACTGCGCCTTCCTACGCACGAACCACACGACGTATCTAAAATATAGAAGCAAAACAAAAAGAGGATAAAAACAGAAGGACGAGAGGAAGATAACACGGAACAATGTAATTGCTCATTACTTTTTAATATCGATCTCATTTGTAAATATTTAAATAGAGAGTTCAATGACATTTCGCGAATCATTACCACCACAGGGGCAGAGCTAAGTACTGGGCGTTTGCTCTCTCGAAGCCTGAGCGTACGATCGGAGTTCTGTTTTATCGTTGTCGGTATTTTTTTTTTGTGTTCGTTTCATCGGTCATTGAACGAAAGGAAAAAAAAATTCTCACCGCGATATACATCCATGTATCATTTTCTCTGTAGGTAGACCAGTATCTACGACACTGCGGCGTTCTAATATAATTACTTTTACAATAGAGTATCGTGTCTCGGAGACTGCTTTGTGCGAATTGAACTATTTTACTGACCTTTAGGCGGCTTCCCCGTGCTACCTTTGTCATCCCCCTCCACTCCTCCGCCCCCCCTCCCTTTCTCTTGTAAAGAAACTCAAACGAAAATTTGTAATGATATAGCGATCATAATCGATGCCCCTTGATTGCCTACTCAACCGTTCGAAATATATACATATATATATTTTTCAAGTGCTCCGAATGTTTGCAAAAAAAAACGTTGCTATGTATAGTGTTGAGAGAGAGAGAGAGAGAGAGAGAGAGGGGGAGATAGCATTTTTTCATATCACAGTAAGACGAAGGTAGCAATAATACGCAGGCGTGAGAAACGTTCGTTTTTATTTCAAACGACGAAACAAGTGTACAAAATTCATCAGTTCTAATTTGTACTAGACTTACGACGAAAGCATAGAATTGAGTAATGGACATAAAATCTGGGTGGAGTTAAAAGCGTTTAAGAGAGCATGGATCGTGTATGTTCGTTGATTTCGAAGGGGCAACGCGTACATAAACGGGAGCTCGCCGTATATTCTCTTGTGCGTGTATTTAGAAAAAGTGGTGAATGAATGTGCCGGCCTAATCCTCAACGCTGTCTCTTAAAGAGTACTTTTTATATTACTGTGCCGATGGCCCCTTTATCCGCACTACCCCTTTCTCCGGGAGCCTTGTTGAGATGTACCCTCCCCCCCCCCCCCCCCCTCCTCACACAGGACATTTGATTCTGTAGTTTTCAGCCTCCACCGACATCCACCATTTCCACCATTACACAATTTTGCTTTGTAAAACATGTTCATAATAAAAGAAAAAGAAATACACGGTATTTAATCGAAAAACAGCCACCTTCTTCTTAATTCCCACCTTCGCGACTCCTAGCGACTTGTCAGGTTTCCCTGGTTAATCGATGCACTTTTGGAGTTTCATCTTATAAATATGAAATGATACTGCGACATCTTTCAGCAATAACTTTTCCATATGTTCTATTCATAATTCGTAATTAATTATTTATTAATATTCTTTCGGTATCGCATTTTGGCGAAGCGCTACGCTTCGGTCATCAATTGTTTATAAACTTTTCGTTTCGGGGGTCGTTCTTAAATTACGTTAGACTTTTTGGGGGGGGGGGGGGGATCACGAATTTCTTATGTTTTTTTATAAGGATGGGGGGGGGAGTCAGTAGCGTCATACGTAAGATTTTTTAAACTAATTTTCAATAAATACAAATTCTGTCATTAATGTTCCAGAAAAGTAGTTTTAGTTTAAATTTCCCGAATCCGAGTTAAATGACTTATATAAACCTTTAAAAGAATTTTAATAACTGAAAATATTCAGTGCAAAGAAATATTACATAAGGAGGAGGTTGGAATATCAAATCTTACGAATTCTTATATTGGGAGAGGGAGGGGGTAAGAAAACGCCAAAATTACCCTTACGTAATTTAAGTACGGCCTCTCGCCGCGCCTACGCCGAAATGCGCGACGGCCTTTTCTATATGCGTAATTCCTTACATTTCCCTCTTAGAGCTACATTAATAAATAAGGACTTCCAGCAATCCTCGGCGATACGTTTTACACATATTTTGTGTAAAAGTACGTAAATATGAAATGTTCTTAGTCGCGGGATTTTTCTCCGCAATTGTAAATATTGCAACCCCGTGTAACGCGGTGAACTTTGCTCCCTATGTTCTGAATAGAAGTAGAAATTCTCCAAAGTTAATAGGAGCACATGACGTAGGTGGAGGCAGCAGAAGCAGTTAAGTGCGAGAGAGAAAGAGGAAGCATGTGCGACAAGGATAGACATGTTGACCGTGCCACTAACTTTGGTTTTGCGCGCCTAACCTACGCCAGGAGCGCATAGCGCAAAGAGAGTGGCATGCGCTAACTGTGCGAGAGAGGCAAATCGTGTGTGCGACTAATATCCTGCCACCTACTTTGATTATGCGCGTCTGATACCCGTGGACTTGTAGCAGCAGGAGCGCATGACGCTTGAAGGTAACGATTACAGTGAGAGGGCATGTTATTTAAAAAAAGACAGAGATATCCAGAACGAGCCGGTTTCAATAGTTCGCAAGTGTCGTCGATAGATGGCTACTACCTTTCTCGCTCCACGAATTCAATGAATCTGAAATGCTCTTTTAAATGTTCCGAGTTAATAGCGACACCGATGAATATCGTTGCATAATGAGCTACAGGCTTGTAAGAGGATCGGAAGGAATGTTAGGAGTATAAATGTCGTTTGGCATTCGTTTTTATCGATGGAGCAAGAAGCGCATCGTAACGCGGTTAGTGGACGTTCTCGACGACCGTACAAGTCGCTGCGCGATGGATGCGTAACGTCGACGCGTTGCTCCGCGGTCTTTTCTGGTTCCTTGTTGCTTTCCTCGTTTTTGTTTGTAATTTTAGTTTGTTTAAAAGATGTTATAGACTTCCGTTTGTTCCTTTCAAGCTGTCCAGTGTCCGTCCAGCGTGGCCCCCGCATCGAAGATGAAAGACGCGAAAGTGAAGGCGAGGTAACGAATGCATCCCATCGGGGATGCTCACGATTTTCATGTACTTGTTGCTTCTGCCAGTCAGGCAAACTTCTCGCTGTCCGTTTATTCCTCGCGGGTAACATGATACGTGGCTCCGTCGTCGGGCAACGATTCTTTGTTGTTTCTTTCGAAGTTAGAGGCTCCATTAATTCCCTGCAGTCACATTAAGAATAAGAAAGTTATATTTAACCCAGGAAGAGTATTGATTTTTCTCCCCCACTTTCCACGCGTGCAATGGGTGCCGCGAGTTTGTCCATTCACGTGCGATCGAACGTGTCCCCTTTCGATTTCCTTTAGCCTGGCGTGGTTATTTTATAAACAGATGTGCTTTCAAATGTATGAATGTATTAAATAGAATTTAACTAAAGCACGATTTAAAAAAAGTCCTTCCCTTTCACCGTAAGAATTAATTGCAGCGTTTGACTTTAGACAATGCATGGAGCGCTTCGGAGATCAAGGGGGATATTTCGACGTCGTGGTGCGCCCCATGCTGCAGCAAGGGCACGAAGGAGAACTATGCGGATGGCTGAAGGAAATGAGTTTAATTAGGACCGTCTCTAATTGTCCAAATCCGGATTGCAAAGGGAGGAGCTTGGTTTGGACTCAAGCGAGAATCGTAGATAAATATAGTTGGTCTTGCCCCAATTGCACGAGGAAACAGCTCATAAGGGAGAATTCCTTCTTCTTAGGAATCAAATGTGACCTGAAAATGTGCCTTCAACTGATATTAGGGTGGTGTCAGATGATACCTAGTGATCTTACTGCCACTGACTTAGGTATAGCTCGCCGACATCGTAACGCGGCGTTTTATTCATCCGGCGAGAAGTAATTGCAAACGTTCTAATTCTTCCTCAGACATTAAGAAATACGTAGTTAAAAAAGTGTACGAGAGATGCGACGAAGTGTCCGAGAATTACGTAGCGACTCATCCGGAGGATTGGGTTCTGGGAGGTCAAAGTGCAATATTAATTGTGGATGAATTTCCTAATGGATACATGACCGAGAACCCTTCCGATGTAACCACTGCTAAGAAGCGCAATAATAACTCCCATACGATAGTGTGCATAGCTGAAGCGAATACCATACCGACTCGTATGTGGTTGCATATGATCGAAGCGGTCCCAGAGGTAAGGTGTCCGCTTACGTTTCTGTATTCCAATTTAGTTTCCTCGCTCGACACACGTTACGCTCCATTTCAGCCGATCAAAGTGGACAAACCTCAAGGAGATATTGATAAATGCAATATGGTGAAAGAAGCTCTTAAAGAAATCACGAAACACATCGCTCCTGGTAGCTACATCGTGGCGAACAGTCGAGCTCGCTGTTGCAGTTACGAGGCGCTGCAAGAATTAAAGCAATACAAGATAATCAGCGTGGAGCAACTTCAAAAGTTCGATCCACCGGGTAGAAATAAGCTTCTCAATAATCTGGGTATGTATGGTATAGATTTTTTACAACTAATTTTGGGCAGCTTGTTACTCATGGAAGCATTCGTATTTTAAGAAACGATCTGGCAGACCGGCGTTGAGATTTGCGAAGAGATTCAAGAAACCACCCACAATCTAGGACAGCGTATAATAGCGAAGCATTTGTGGAGGCAGAGATTTGGTACGTCTCCTTCCATGGCATTTCAATATATGCTTAATCATATTGCGGAATGTTATCGCTTCGTCTGAACCGATTATACGTCGGTATTTTTACTAATTTTAATCTGTTTATCTACCATTACAAGCAATATCATTTGTTATTAGTGCGAGGTGTTTCTTGAAAGTTGGGTTTTTGGAAACGACATTCTAATGAGAATTAATTTTAATGCTTCGTAATGCAGGGTGACGATTGCCACTTGAATCGGCAGCTCCGTCACATCCTAACTGCACAAGTTGCACAAATGGCCTTATTAAAATTAGAGAAAGTGTATTAAATGTATATACTGCGAGAGGTATCTTCATAAAAAAAAAGGGGAACATGTTGAAGTGTTCAACTTAAAACACGCACTTTGTGTCTTCCAAATATCAGAATGTAAATCATTCTGAAGTTAAATGTTTATGACAATTGTTGACTAGTTAGAGCTATATCATTATATGAGAGAAACATGGATCTGTTAAAGCACATTTGAACGGTACTGTTCGCTTAGGTTTTTCATCTTTCTATGAATTTAGTTTGTTGGTTGAAAGACTGACAATGATATTGATACCAAATTCGTGTGAAAATCAAAGGGTGTCGATTCGAAAGATTAAAATTCGCGACTGATGTAGCAGTTGTCAATACTCACGGGGAATTCTAGTAAAATTCGTTAAGAAATCTTTCCTGGACACTAATATTCACGTCTAGAAATCAGTTTACGATTAAAACATGCGACATACTCATTCGAATTGTTTCACAGAGGATTAACTAACATAAAGTGAAATAAATAATATCGGGTGCAATTAGTACCAATATTCGAATTAGGAATAAGTAAATTTACGAGTCCATAAACGATCGTCAATTTTGTATTATCGATACAACAGTTTTAATACTTAAAGGTAAACTAGAGTTTTATCCAAAGTTTTGTACCAGTATTATTTGAACGATATGCAGCAAATCAATAACGTAGGAATAAGAGCACAAGATTCGCATCTTGTTTCATTTGTCGTCGGTTTTCCTAACTCTTGGTTGAAGTTCGCTAGATCAGTGATATTGAGTTTAACAATCGTGTCAGGCTATCTTGTGATAAGACCGACTTTGTGATATACAATATATATTAATTTCGTTTGCTTCTTGAATTATGCCGATGAAAAGTTTAGGGGACCGAGGTGGTAAAATTCGTTTAGATGATCTTTCAAGCTATGTGATAATGACGTTACTTTGTGTGGTAAAAATGATATATTACAAGTTAGAAAGATAAGAAAATATTCTTTATATTGTAAATTAAGTGAAATTAACGCCAAGTTTACAATACACTACCATTTTTTATTCCTAAGTAGTACGTAACGCCGTTTTAGAATCTTATACATATAACGATATTGAAGGAATGGAAATCTTTCATTAAGGATATTTTCACTAAGGAATTTTAATATTTTTGTAAGGTTTAATCATCTAGCAATATTGTTATAACTGTACGTTTATACGCAATATGTAAAACAACGCATGTTTTCTACCAAAATGTTTGTAATAGAAAGGATTGCGAGGCGTATGTAAATTCCAAACCCACACTTAAATACCAAATAAAGCAATAGAATTTTATACGTCGCGCGTGGTCCACATTCGGGGCAACTGAAACATCTCCACAACGTTTCTATGCGTATCTTTATTTATAACAAATCGGGGTAAAAGATAAAGCACGTAACAAAAATATCTCTTTACAATCGACTGTGTACATAAAATTAATTGTAAACTTCAACAGAATTGTACATGGAGTAGTGTACTCGTTCGTATTGCATGCACATTGTGAGATTCTTCGTGAAACTTCTCGACACATTTTATTACTGACATTGTAACTGCAGTGTTGGTACTTAGATAAGCACGTGGCACCTATACTGACAGTTTACAAAAGTCTTCTTCACTCATGATTTCTCTGTAGTCTTTTTGATCTTGCACCATCCTTCGGAATACTCGATATTTCTGATTGTGGTACCTTGAAGCAGAGCAAGCGATACATATCTGTTACGGGTTTCTAAGAGAACCGGAAATATTCCTAGTTGGAAGTAACTGCTTACTTGTAGCATTCGTTTCTAGGCTTAACAACAGTGGCAGATCCGCCCATAGCTTTGATAGCGTCGGACGTACTGTGAAACTTGCCAGTTGCATAAGCTCCGAGAATGGCAGCTCCTATCAATACCGATTCCCTCTCAATAGGACAAAGTACAGGCAAGCCTAATACATCCGCCTGAATGTGAATGAACAGTGGGTTCTGACTCAGACCTCCGCACACTAATACGTTCTCTATATTATGGCCAACAGCTTCTAACGTCTCCAAAATATGTTTCGTGCCATACTGTTGAGAAATTCCGAATTAGCTTCTACTATTTAATAGAGTATTAAAAGTACAAAAGTACAGTAAATATTCGTACCGTTAATGCTTGTACTGTTGCCAAGTACAGCAAGGCCAGATTTTCTTCATCCACTGCTAAAGATAATCCCGATATCTGCATAAAATTTCGTAATTTGAATTTATACGGATTTAAATTTTTAAGTACGAGGAAAATGCGATATTACCATTCCTTTGAGAGTTGGGTCAGCCAAGGGGGAGCGGTTTCCATGGAAGTCAGGCCAGACATGAATATTCTTTGTTAAGTACGAGACGTTTTTCAAGCCTCTCCGATCTGCCATTGTTTGTAATAATTCGGACAAATACTGCTGTATGTGTCTAAGAGACAAATGTGCGAAATGTAAGATAGCTTGTAGAATTTTTTAGCACGCTTGTAGCTAGCTATGTGCATGTGCGTCCGGAGGGGGGTGCAAAAGGGGCAGTTGTCCCTCTCGGGCTTTTGAGAAAAAATCTTCTATTTTTAAAAACTGATCTTTATTATGTTTATACTAAAAAAGTGAATATTTCAAAATTTCTGATTCAAATTTTTAATTAAATCGACACTACAAAATGACTTCAAAAAAGCGAGGGGGCTCCTTGTGAGAGAAAAATATATTTTTTTTTCACTCTCACCCCAAAGTTACACCCTCCTGGAAAAGAGTCTACGGACGCCCTTAGCTATGTACTCACTTGTTGCCACTTAAACTTTTTAAAATTCCTGGCGTAGCAGGATGAGTATCTATTATGTGATCGAGTAGCTTTCCAGTTGCGCTTTGACCACCTTCGTTTAGCCACAGTCCCGGAACCATGGCGCTAAAATATGGACCCCAAACACCATTGACGAACAGCTTCTTCTCGTTGACTATCATGTGGCAAGTCGAAGTGCCACAAATTAATGCTGCCGATTGAATAAAATATGTGATTTAAGGAAGAGAGGCATCGTACGAGGGATTACCAGCAACGCAGAGCGAAGAACACTGTATATACCTAATCTGTTTTGTAAATTGAGCGGTGCACCAGGTATGGAACAGCCTATCAAGCCAAGTCCTCCAGCATGCGCATCGATAAGCGATGTACCCACAGCTGTTCCTTTTAGAAGTCCCAGTTCAGACGCAGCTTTCGCTGACAATCCTTGGTCAACCGGATCGCCAGGGGTCCTCACATCGTTACCTTCAAATTAATAGTTCTCTTTGTTAAAATATAGGAACACCTTCATATCATCTGTCCGAACAGAAAACAGATTCGTTAAGGTATCAAAGCCCACGATTCGCAAGCGAAATCTTTCGTTCAGCTAATTAAACTCATTTACGTATGAGCTTGTTCGCTTAGGAGCAACTATGGTCAATATATAACACTACCAGTAATACCTATTTTTCTCCAATTATCTTTCTTCAGGTCTTTCAAGTTAATCTGATCGAAAAATTCTTCGTCCCACTTATTGTTGCCATCGGGGCCAGCACTGTAATTCCACTTACACACTAAGGAGCATAGAGATCTGAAATCAGAGTAGAGCGTTGTTCATTCAGAGTTTTCATTGGCAGACGATAATACTATTACCTTGATTCAGAATCCGTTGCTTTCCACGTTAAAAAATCAGGCAGATCAAAAAGCAACGCTGCACGATTCCACGACGAGGGCATATGCTTTTTAAGCCATAACATTTTGGGAGTCTCCATTTCCAGCGACACTTTACCGCCAACATATTGAAGCATTTCATGGCCCTGAGCATTTATGAAGTCCGCTTCTTCCTGCGCTCTATGATCCATCCAGAGTATAACATTCTGTTTGTCTTGCCCTGTAATGGAAGGACCATAGAAAGGTATTTCATTCGAGTGGAATGAAAATTACAATGCTATACGTACCTGTAGGACTTATGGTAACAGGTGATCCCGTCTTATCTATCGCTACCAGCGAACAAGTAGCATCGAATCCAATCCCCTTTATGTCATCTGCAGAGGTATCAGCTACGACTGACTATGAATGAAACAATGAACATTATACTCTTATCATAAATCTCACACGCCCTTATATTCTCTAGAAATCCATTACCTTCACCACGTGGCAGACGGCGCTCCAAATATTATCCGAAGACTGCTCATAGAAATTAGGAGCAGGGTGAAATATTTCAAGGGGGCACGTCTCTAGCTTTACTATTTTCCCCTTGGAGGATACCAGAGCCGCCCGAGCGCTCCCCGTTCCCACGTCCACGCCTACGTAGTAATCCATGTTTCTCTCCTCTGGACAAGCCCCTAAGCTTTATATCTTTCGTCAAGAGAAGCCGACTGAATGTTCCACTTGGAGCGGAGTCATTATGAGCTGAGAATTAAGAATACACAATCGTTATCAGTGGAGCTTTACAGTAATCGTAGACTTCCTTTTTAATATCGCGTGACCCTGAGATAACACTTGCAGCATTAAGAAATACTTGGCCAGCAATACCATTCAACTTGCTCCTACACGATTCCTTGAATCCTGATACACGTGTACAACGGAAGAATATAATACAGAGGAGGGGAATAATTGGTAAAAAAAATTCTTGAATATTAATAGCTAAGCTTCCATATGTAGAACACGTTACACCATACCACACTGTTCAACAGTGCTGGATCAATATAAGTAACACTGTGTGCAAGGGACAACAGTGTTACGTAAGAAGAATGATATACGTATTTACCACGCGGAAACGCGTGTGCATAAAAAATTCTGACCCCCCCGTTACCTTGAGCAATCATACGCTTCATCCCATGGCTCGACCATTGCTTTCTAACGTCCCATCTCAGGCTGTATCGATCGTACCAGCGATCGGTGAAGGTAAAACAAACCGGTTACTGAATTCCCGGCGATGTTTAAAAACCGAGGGATCAATGATCTTGTTGTTGACAAATAGTATGGAAAATATGTTCGACATTGCACGCACGTGCGCCAGTGTGCGTTTGACAGCGACCTAGCCGAACCTCGCGTATCGCGAGTATTCAGAAGCAGCGCACGTGCTAATGTTTTGTGCGTCACGTGTTCCGTAAAGCGTGTAATTTGTCGGTGATTTATCATCGATTAATGTAAAGCATCGCCTCGCGCGTGTAATTACTGCCTGTCTCGTCCTCGAGGGATGTTTTTGCGAGAACTATATCGTTCCACGCGTCACATAACCTAAATCATGGTTCGGTTCAAGAATAGGTAATAAAGTAACTAAGTCGCAGATCAGTTTTGCATGTTTATTCTAATTAACGTAGTACAGATCGCTCTTTCTTTGTATCACTTTTATGCGCGAGTATTAATGCGAAGTATTTACATAGGTACATAACGTTCGAAATATCGCTTGGCGATAAGTCTGATAAGCCTTTCCCCTTAAAAACCACAGCGTTACATGTCGCTATTCAGCAGAAGGTGCAGCAGTTGTACGGAGATTTCGGCGTGGCCGCGATAAAAGCTGGCTTCACTGGTAATAAACGATTTGTGTTACAGTTAGATTACTTTAAAAGACACTCATTTCTCTGGCTCCAACATTCTAGCAAAGTATTGCAACATACACACGAGAATAGCGCTGGTAAAAACCAGACACGGGCCGCACAGGTTCTTGCTAGAATCCATTCCACATATAAATGACATCGCCGGGCGATTAGTGTCGGTGAGAATACTCTACGTGGGGGCGACGCTGAAGCACTGTTTCCTTTTCATCAAAGTACATCTACTTCTCGTTTATTACAAGAGAGCTTATCAACCGTGCACTCTACTATACACATATACGATAACTTTACAGAAGTATCAGCAGGGAAGATTAGAGCAGATGTGGAGCAGCCTAAAGACAGACATGGAGAGGAAAAAGATGGAAGCTTCTTTAATGACGCTAACTCCAGCTATGAAGGATTTTGCATGAAAGTGTATCTGTAAATATCTGTATTCTCAGTAAAACAGTTTTCTACCCAAGCCTGCTCCTCTCAGAGTTTTTTCAATTTACAATTCGCATTTCCATCCTTTCCGGTTGGGAACGCCAGGTTCGAAATAGGGCGCGAACCTTTGAAATTTCCAACCACTGCCTGCCGGTTCCCATCGTCCAATGGGATCGGCGCATGGGTTACCAGTAGGAGGGTGCGCGTAGGGGTCGTTGCCAGCCGACGCCAGTTGTCGCTGGGTGTTGCTGGAGAGAGCATGACTGCTCTCGTTCCCCCGAGCAAGGCTAAGGTGGTCCGTACGAATATAGTTGCCAGTCGATCCGCGAAGGTGCTCTCTCGAAGTGGTACAATAGTAGTGTGTGCAGAACAGTAGGATCGGGCAGAGACTGTGAGACATTAAACAATAAACCAGCCTGTACCGTGCGAAGCATTCAATTCCCCCGGAGCAAAGGCATACACGCGCGCGCCGTGCTCCCTCGTTCGGTTTGTTCCGAGCACTTTTCGGCGTGGGATCCTCGAAGACGGAAAGTCAGCCGGCACGCCTCGCCAGGACCGTTTCATCGTTAGTCGCGGACAAATGTGTTTGGAGGTTTACGGAGAACAAGCGTCGTCCCGTACATTAGAGAGCTCCTCTCATCCCGCGACGAGGATCTAACGTTTCGCTTAAGGTAAGAGGCAGTGCCCTTCTCGTATAGGTTATCGATTTCATTTCACCCCGTTCGGGGAGATGCACTCGGAATCCACCGATACGATTTCCTCTGTACCTTTATTCGCGACTGTTTTAACTGGTCGTCGGATCTCGTTACGACTATGCAGACTCTGCTCTTCCGGTTGGTCCGAACGGATCGATTCGCGAAATCAGTGACGTCGCACCCTTCGCAGATAGATGGGATCTGTTGCAATAAGATCGTGCGTGGGAGAGTATCGAGTGTGTCGAGCCCTCTCTGATAATCGCTTTCCTCACCCGCCGTGTTTAATCAAGTGTGCGTCGTCTGCCGAGGCAAATCCGATTGAGCGATACCGCGATGGCAATCGGAACGCGCGAGCCCACTTTTCGATCTTGAATGTTAGATATACTCGATAGCTACATACGATCTTGTTAATTCGCTTGTCAATCGGATTTGTACTTTGATATTGGTCGAGTGGCTAGTCGAATTCCCAACCATTGAGAACAGTTATCAGGGAAAGCAGAAATCGGGACCGCCAGCGGCACAGAAATAGCGAAATTCTGGCCGCTCGTGGTCCCCTTGTATTTTATTTTGCAAATCGTTGTCGAGCCTCGCGCAGGCCATTCGTAAGCTACGCGAGCAGATGTCATTGCCGCTCTAGGGGCCAGATTTTTTCTCTTTTTGTTTCGCGTGCACGCTGTGCCTGGTAGATTACAACAATACGCCCCGTCAGGAATAATAACGCGGTCACCCTTGACGGTCCTTGGCTAGCGAAATTGTTTTCGTCGGAGGTTTAATAGTCGCGAGGGGCCCCCCTTTTGTGTGTTTCCGCGTACTGACACGCCAGGGGTCTTTCACCCGATTAACAACGATGTTCGTAGAGCTATCGATTTGCCAATTAACCCGTGTCTACTGTACATACGTTTCTTCTCCAATTCATCCGCTTTTAACCCCGCAGCACTTGTATATCGACGTGCTGCGTGCCGACTTCAGGTATCTCGTTACTTAACTGCCGCTACAGCGTACATACGCATTAACGATGGCGACTTGGGATTGCACGTTTACTATAAAAATATCCGGATTTACTTAATACACATGTATACACGGCTTGTATATATTTAGTTCTGCACTCTGCTTCGTATCTCGCTTTCTCTGTAACGAGGGGGGAGCAAGTTTTAATTGATTGCCAGGTTGAAAGAGAATGCAGAGGGTTCATTGTGTCACTCGGTTAAGAGCGTTTCGAGTATCCGAGCAACGTTTATTATTAATTACTTAAAACGTGGACTTTCCTTAATTTAACGAGGGCGTGCAAGGAAAATCCTTTATGTCCGTGAAACTAAGTTTTGAGAAGAATTAGTATTTATTTTTAAATTATTTTGAAACATGTATTTTAGTAAGAACTGACTGAGTGGATTTACCTTCTACTTACGCTAACAATATACAAAATCTTAAGGCGCTAATTTTCAAGTAACAATTCCCTTATCTTACATTGTGTTTCGATGGAAGTTATCAGCATGTTTTATATCGTGCTTCCTGCACGTATAAAGGTTGGGACGTGCGCGTCTTCCCGCGCCCACAATAATTCCGTGATCTTTATGGTGGCCATTCATTAGGCTTAAGTTTACACAGCAGGACGGGAAAAGGGGTAGATAAGATCGTGTAACGGTCAGAGATAGGCTATCCCTAAAACGACTTAATGTAACCAGTATATACATTTCGTCCTTGTTCGAACGAAAACGAAACGTTTCAAATATTCGAATCTCCGTTATTAATATTCCACGGCACGCAATCGTTATTATTTTGTACATTATAGAATGTACGATGTACATGCAAATTACGTGTCACGGTTGATGGCACTGCATGCCAAATCTATATGAAATGATCAGAGATGCATCGAAGGGGACAGAGTGCTCGACCAAAAACTTGATAATTGGACTTGTTAAAGAAAATCCTCGAGTGCAAGCTAAAGCTGGCGTGTTTTTAGTAAACATTGCAATTACACGCTCGCGGTCGTCCCGGAGGATATTTAATATCCTCTCGATGCTCTTTTTTCATCTTCGTCATTTATTACATAAACCGCGGCCGTCTGTTTCGCAATGCATCGCAAGTAGGGCATAAGGATGACCATTACGTAATCCATGAAAGCGAAGTTATTTGCAGATTGTATCGTTTATTTCGACGGCGGCTTGAGGCCGTCGAATATCACGACATACCTTGCTTCCAGTCGAGCGTTTAGAAACCCCTCAATTACGTTTTTCACTTTTCAACGGGATCGTTATATCTGAAGGCAGATTAAAAGAGGCATATACAGGGTGCTCGATGGGTTTGTCAACAAACGTTATCAGGCTCGCGGGAGAGATTACATTTTTCCTTTTAAGGAAAATTGTTGTTCGTTTAATTTTTTTTCTTTTTATAGAACACTGTAGTTATGGGTGTCCGTGGAGCAGCACATTGTTTCTTTATCGATGTTTGCCCTGAAAAAAAAACGCATTCCACATGCTCTCGAGAGAATGACTTTCGTGATAATCTATTTTGAGCGCGTAAATCACTCGCGCTGGCGAGCAAGTGGAGCAAAATACAAGACGAACTGGTAAAAAGTACGTCAGGTGGATGTCCAAATTGCGTTCCACTTTCAGCCGCGACCGGGCACCATCGCTTTTTTGCGGTGAATCGATCGAATTACGTAAAACGATGGAGTTACGCCTCCGTTGCGGCCTTGGAAAATCGGGATACGTTTTTCCGGGACGGAGATCGATTTTCAATGTTCAATAACGCGCTATCGAGTCGATTTCTTTTTTTTAACGAGAACGCAGGCATTTCGAAATTCTTTTTCGGGCAATTTAGTCGCCGTCGAAAGTAAACGATCTCATTTACCATTTTACCCCTTTGCACCGCAATTTCTCAATTCCGCGCCTTCCTTTCCCCCTTCCTTTTATTCGCTCCACATTTCCTTCGGATTTCTACATTTCTCCTTAAACAGCTGCGCTGGCAATTAGAATACGCGCGGTACTTTCAATTAGCCCGTCTCTAACTTCCGCCAAAATAGGAAACGTACCTTTTTCTCTCAAATTAAATGAACTTTTCGACGCACGTACCTACGTGCTTTCATTGCGATCGTTGATCCCGATACCAGCAACGTTTCCTCTCGTTATTACGCGCACGAGTGTGGACGGTAATCACCGACGCTGGAAAAGCCGCGTAACGCTTGCGATTAAATCGAAATCCGGGTGTATCGACGCAACAGTGGCGGCGCGTTCGAATCGAAAGCTCGGTCTGAACTCCAGCGACAAGTAAAAGGGACCGCGCGGTAAAAGTGGAACTTTCTTTCTGTCTTTCTTTCGTCGCGGCCCCAGCCAAGATGAGGCGCGTACGCGTATAAACGATGGTCGCTTAATGTTTACGCTGGACGAGAATAATTTACGAGCTTGCCGAGGAAACGCGGCTTCCTTTGGCCAGCGCCGAGACGTCGGAGCAGACCGGTATCCTTTCTTGCTTCTTTCGTTTCTGTGCTTCATTCACGAATTCGTTAGCTTCCCGCTAGTGGAATGGAATTAGCACGGTAACGATCGAGCCACGCGGCTGGAATCGTCAATTAAAGTAATTAATTTATGGAAAGCGCGGATTAATATTATCGGCGGACGAGAGAACGGGTGTAAATTCATCGCGTGGGATGGGAAGTGTTGCGCGGTGAATTACACGCGTGGGTTGCCGGCGGGTAAGAGCGTATTGTCAGCTCAGTGACACGGTGACCCTTGAATATCGTTATCAGGAATCGTTTCAATGAGTGGGTTTTTGATGGAGAGCCTTCGAAACTTGCAATTTGACCGCGTGGAAAAAGGGTATTTTGATGTGAGTTTAGTCTTACGGGTGGCAGGGTTAATTGTATTTGATTCTGTTTTTGACACTATTCTTTGTCGATCCGTCAGGCGAAAAGTTAAAGGAAATTCATGCGAAGTAAATAATTTTAAATGATCAATTATTAGTTAGAAGAAGATGGCGCATTGTATTTCAAATTTAAGAATCAGTAAATAAGCGACTGTTCAAAGTTTATCGTCAAAAATATGTGTCGCAATAAATTAACCCTCGTTATAAGTTTTCTAAAGTTGTACGTAAATTTCAGGTATTCAAATTATTCTCTCCGTCTTATTTACTTTTTACATGATTTCTAGGAAGATCGTATATGCCATTTTTAGGGCATTTATGCTGCGCGAAAAATAGTGTCGAGCAATATCTGAAGTACCAGTAGAAGGTTTTAGGGAGAAATATTTTTACACCAGATACCTGATGTCTTTCATCTATGGAAATTTATGACTGAAATCTCCTGCACCTTGGCCAGTTCTCGGTAGTTCTTGATCATATAATCCTTGGTTATTTCAAGGAGACCCATCCAGAAGTTAAATTTGCTTAGGAGAGAATCTGCCAGGTATACGGGCGAAGGTTAAACACCTTTTCCTCCTTCGCTTCCCTCTACAACTTCAACGGACTCGACCGATCGTGTTCCTTAATAAAGATAACCAGAAAACAGATGTTAAGTGCACAGTAGAGTTTGGTTAAAGTGGGCTTAAAAATAGGACTGTAAAAGGAATAAAATCGAAGGAAAGAAGTTGCTAGAAGGCAGAGGAAGGAAGCTAATGGAGAGGAAAATGTAATTGTGCGGAGGAAAAGGCGATCCTCTCGACGCGCAGCGGCAATTTCTTTCGCCCCTGAAATCGGAGGCTATAAGAATGTTAGGAAATACTGTAAGAGGCATATAGAAATGGCAGAGCTAGAACAATAGCGGTGAAAAGCAGCCGCGCACAATGGGATGCCCTAACTCTCGCGATGGAAATAATTATCAGACGAGAGGGGGGGGGGGGGGGGCCCCGAGCGATCTTGATCGCCTGATACGAAGACTGGCGGCGTATAGATCGCCCCCACCGTCATGAATTATGCAAAGTGGCTTTCCGCTCGTATTATCCCCAGCTATTTCTCTGCACCTTGTTCCCATCGTTGACCGTAAGAGAAAGCGTACCGAATTGTTCGCCGGGCGAAATATGTACAAGTACAACGCCGGAACAATGCGCCCCGCTCGAGGCAGCTCCTTTTTCGTGCAAAACGACCCTGCGCAACGTCTCGCGAAAGTACACTCGTGCTTCGCGCGATTCCTGCGCAAGCTCAGCCATCGCGAGCTTCACGGTTAGTCGAGAATCGTTCCAAGATGGTCAATTAACTTGGACCGATCCTACGGTACTCTGAGAATCAACTGTCCACCAGGGATTATCGGTTGCGATAATTGGGTGGAGCAGAAAAACGTATTTTATCTTTCTTGGAAGCTGGAAGGTAGTTTCGGCAGCACAGGGTAGCATGATATAGAGTTTCTTATATTAGAAGGCAATTCAGAACAGGTTTCATGTACTTGGAGGGTTCAGAAGCCAATCGGTGTAAGTCCAACTTTCCCTGAAAATGAGTTAGCAGGTGAAAACTTCTTTATCGTTACAACTTTCAGTTGGTAAATCAATTAAGCTGCTACTTTCATACGTAGGCAATAAATGGCGATACTTATATCGACCACGGAATTACTAGGCGAAATTATTCAGTGGGCACACAGTGTGTACCTGGATTTTAATGCTAATGGACTTACACTGATTAACTTTTGAATCCTCCATATGTGTATTCTGTGGTTCAGAAGCGAGGATAGAGTATTATAGTCTGAGCAGAGGTCAGTTGGCTGCTCGGGGCCACTCCATGCGGCTACCCCCACCACCTTTCTTCTCTCGAATGGGAGGCTAACTTCCCCCGTGAATGATCAATGGGCGTATTCCAAGTGAGTACACGTGGGACTACGAGTCTTCTGCCTTTTAGGATAGCTGCACGAAGACGAAAGGAGTCTATCTCCGTAGAGGCATCCCGAGCAAAACGTGGATTCCAGTAAACACAATTAGTCGCGCCTGTCACTCAGTAGCGAGCCTTCTAATTCTGCCTGTGCGGTCGCAATTAGAGCCCGTGCTTTCACGATAGTACAATAAAGTATCTTTATGGGACAATCGGAGGAAACTATGTACATATGCGGTTACTTTCGCGATCACGGCCGCCTGTTGTGTACGCATAATCGAAGAAAGCGACGATGGGAATGGCATTCGTATTTACGAATAGGATTCTGCGCGTGATCCTTTGTTCGGTGCCCAGTCGACATTGGATACATAATTGCGCATTGCTCACGAGTTTCCATACAATGTTTCTCGTTCTGCACTTTGTAAGGGACATGGAGCCAAGGGTGTCAACAACAGTGTCTGAAATCTAAACACTGTGGTGTTATAGTCTGCCTCGATACTATCTAGTACAGTATTTGCCAACTTTTCTCGAGTCGCGATCCCCTTTTTGTTAAATCAAATTCAAAAAGGAGGAGGTTCTAGATTAGACCCGTATAATTTTTTATTTATTTTGATGTTTGTCGCCGCATAACTCCTCAGCATGTGGACCGATTTTGGTGATCTTTTTTTTATTCGAAAGAGGGCGATGCCCCGGTGGTCCCATCCTACACTGCATCAATATTGGCCCAATATTTTGCCAGTTCTGGTTAATAATAAAGAGTACTGTCATCTAGTTATTAGTATTTTATGTGCGTACGCGCATATCTACTCAGTATGTTATGTCAAAACATATAAAACTAAAAAGTTAAAAATAGAAAAAAATTAAAACCGACTTCGAAAAAATAAAAATGCACTAAAAAGTAAAAAATAATTTTTTCCCTTATTTAATCTACGATTCCTCATATTTTTTAAGTCAACGCCTCATCATTTGCACTGTGTAAATCTGGCGGCGACTTAAAAATTGAGAGTCGTAGATTAAATAAGGGGAAAAATTATTTTTTACTTTTTAGTGTATTTTAATATTCAAATAACTTGCCGTCCACCTCCATATGAGGTAAGGTAAATATTTCCTTCCTTTTATTTATGAAAAATCAGTGTTGTATCATTAATAGAATATGCCAGTATAACCATATGCAAATAAGTAAGTGCTAAAAATCGTAAACTAAAAGTATCCGTGGCGACCCTTGCAAAACTAGTACCTCAACCACCATTTCTTCTAAATGAATATAGTAGCTTGAAAAAAGAAAGGGTATAACGTGGTCGTAAATTAAAGCTTCCAACGAAAGATTATAAAAAAAGACAAAACAATTATTTGCATTGTTTCAACTTTGTATCTCGATTCGGGGGCTAGTAAAGTGCAAAATTGAATTAAAATTGAAACCTGAATTTCTTCTGTATTAATGCATGCACAATTTTCAAAAAAATCAGAAACATTTCTGTTATCAAGCCACATATTAGGAAGTCGACCTAGATTTTGAAATTGAAAATCTGCACAGCGCGCATTTCCTGTATGCAGAATTTCAGGGAAATCGATCGTGGTTCTTCGTCGGTTGCATCCCACACGTGCGACGAGATGGAGACTACAGTTAGGTCCGCCCACGAGCTCGGTTGCTCCGGTCAGACCGCGTAGAATGATTTTAACGAGACGGTAAATATATCCAGCCGCGGAGCGGCATGCGAATCAGCCGTACGGAGCAGTGTTGCGTTAAATCGAGCGTGTTGTAATAAATGTTCCTCCCCGTGGCATCTAGCATCTATGAACCTTCTAGTGAAACGTTGTGCGGTACTTACTTTTAGGATTATGTATCATGCTCGTGGCCACGTAGCTTCGTAGCTGGTTGATAAAGCTATTCGGTAACGCGTTCCTCGGAGTGCGGGCCACTGATGAGGAATACGGTTCGTTATAGACTGACCTTTATATTAATTCGATGTCGAAGCGAAAGCTTGAATGTTTAGATTGGTAAGGAAAAGTTTGGTAGGGATGATATTAGGGAGCAGTGGCGCACCTAGAGGAGAGGGGCCAAGGGTCCATGGCACTCCAAAAGAAGGGGCTTTGTAAAAAGAGAAGGAGAATGGATTTTATTCTTTAAATAAATTTGATTGAATTTGCATTAAAAATATTTTTAGTCGTTTAACTTGACTCCTGCAAGATTTAATCCTGAGTACTCTATTGTTAGGAAGGATCCCTGGTTTATGGAGGTGGTGCAGTTAGATATTGGCTTTTGTTGAATCGATAGGCTTTCCTGGCACCAGATGTTCTCGTTTCTGGACTTTGGAATGTATATTACCCGCTGTCTTGAGTTTTATTCTGTAGTTTGATGATTGTAATACCAAGCGCCCCCGCTTTTAAGGTAGGGTTTCACAGGTAGAGTTATTGGCGAGTGTGTTTGGTAGGTCCAGGACAAAGCCCTGTCTGCTTTCACCTCGCCTTTTCTTAGCTTGTTCCGTTGTTCGTGTTTCATTCACGGGGTCTGAAATTTGTGGCCCGAGGGAAGGATGAACCAGTCGCGAAAGGTATAACGTAGCTGGGGCTGGGTGAGGAGTGCGTCTAGAGGAACAGGTAGAGCTTCTATTGAAATAGGATCTACAAAAAAGGAGGGGGCTCCTTCAACTGGGATTTATAGAAAAGGTAGCAACTACTCAAGTTCGGATCCGTAGATGGATCCACTCAAGTAAGATCTACATACAGAAAAGCTAGAACTCCGCAAGTAGACTCTCCAAAAAGCTACCACCTTCCACTGCAGTAAAATCCCCAGGAAACAAAGCTCCCCTAAAATTAAATCCCCGACGCAAAACCTAAAACAGGAAGGTTTTTTCACAAGAGCTAACCCAAGCCCCCCGATGAACCGCCCACCATCCCGCCAGAGTCTTCCAGAAACGTGATCCCTGAATTACAGCGAGCGACGTAATACCCCGGCACGGTCGCAGCAACGAGCGCGCTAATGGATGAGATCCGCAGAACCCTAGGCGCGAGGCGCGAATCCAGCCGAGTGTCTGCGGTTAGGTCAGCGTAGAATGATCCGAGCGGCACGGTATATAAATATAACCACCAGCCAGCCGACCAAGAGGAAGCCTAATCCAAGACACCGGGTCCCAGACTCGCGCTTTCGGATGGCAGCACTCTGCGCCTCGTCCCGTCGAACCGAGAAACGCGACTCCTCTGGCTACTCCGCATTCTGCAGAGGCCATTTACCGCGGCTATTTGGCAGCCCTCTCTCATCCCTCGCCCACGTGGCCAGTCGGCATAAACGAATCCTGTCCCTGGATCGCGGAACACCACCTTGAATACCTGCCGCGGTCCACCCGAGCCTTAATATCCTGGCATTCGCGGCGGAACGATCCTTTCACCGAGGATAGGTACTTCCGCGTCTCATGCCACAAAAGAGTTGGACGCCTGGACGATTGCAACCGGACAACTCGGTCGTCCGCGTGATTGTGTGCCGGTGTCACGATCAGAGGCCGACGCTCGTCAGCTACGGCGGTCCGCAAATAGCTCGAAGGAGGTCCGTTCAGGGGGCCGTGCCAAAGCCTTGCTTTTTCCCGTCCAGACACGTGGAGACTTGGCCTTTTTATCGCGGCTTGATAGGGGACTACCGCGTCCGCTAATAATATCGCGCCCCTTCCGCGTTGGCGAGCCCGAAGATCAATTAAAACGTAGCGGAATTGCCGCGCGATGCGGCTTCATTCTTCTCGCACGATCGAATCCAGTGGATATTTATTAATACTAAGAGACTCTTTGCTCGCCCTTTATATTTATCGGGTATTAATATTCTTCGACCCCTTTACTGCCGCCTGTGCACGCGCTCCAATAACATCGTCCACTTTTTCCTGCGAATCTTCGATACGTTGCGTTAAACCGAGGCTGTTGAAGAATATACGGCTCGGCGCGAACGTCTTTGGGAACTCTTGACGGTCGAGGGGATGTATATCAGCGGACGAAACCGTTGCACGTGCAGAGGTAGCTTTGTAAACGCGAAAATATACCGCAGAGTTTCGTCCCCGTATAAATCTGGCGTTTGATTAAAAAACAAGAAGGTCCTCGATGCGCGGCTCCAGTCGATCTCGCGTTTCCGTGGCTCACCATCGGCGCTGACTCGTTCGAGGCATTCTGCTTTTAACACGTCCAGATTTACACCTCCGGCCAGTGTGTAAATCAGTCTGGAACGAATTCCACGCGTTTGAAATCAACTGTTTCTGTCTTTCGATTTTAGACAACTCTCGAAACCTTTCTCAGGCACCCTTTGGAACCGTGGGGATACGAAGAGGGAAGCTTATAAAAAATTGACGACCTTAGCGCAGCGAAGATTAATTAATTATTATTAATCTCTTCGATTCGCTTCGCCAAAATTCGTAGCGGGGTTCGGATCGATTTCGAAAGCACGCGCCGTTGTGCTCCGCGAAATTCGGAATATTATAAGCCCGGGTGTTACTTTGACGCGAGCTTTACTCTGCACGGGACGTGTCGGGCGAATGCGAAGAGAACAGCAGGGTTAATGCGAGTAGATTTATCTGGATTGCAGTTGCACACGTGGCTCTCGGCGTATGGCGTGTATGCGCTCTCGCCCTCGTCGAACCCCACGACGATCGTTCCCCTGGGGGGCGCCCCACCATGTGGCCCTCATTGAGTCATCGAACGCGTGGGGCAGAAATATTAAACGCGCACTGCGAACAGTGCGAACGCGTTCGTTTCGCACGATCGGTTAAAAGAACTTGAATATTGAAAGCCCGTACGCGTACGCTCGGCTCAAACGATTGTGGCCGATCGAGATTCGATTGCGTTCGAGCTTACCAGTGTTGTTTTTTTCTCATCGCTATCCTTAGAGCATATAAACATGAAGGAAGCATGCAATAGGCGAAAATGTAGATGGCAATATAAAAAAAAAGAAATAATTACATGGGGGACACCCCCTCTCTTTCTAGCGCCAGCGTTTTTTTTTTACGTCAGAAAGAGAGAGGGTGCCCCTCATGTATATTTTTCTCTTTCTACCGCCGTCTACATTTTCGCCCATTGCACGCTTCCTCCATGTTTATATGCTCTAAGTCGCTAACATTCTACAGTATTTCATAAACATGGTGAGGGCACTGCCAAGCCACAGGTTCCCGTCTAGAACCCTTCTTTTGCGTGAGGGAAACATTGCTGTGACGCCATCTAAATATGAATCACGTTCACGGAGTCCTGTCACAAAATTTAATTTACATTGCTTCGGTTATGTTTATTTTCCCGTTGTTAACATAAAATAACGGATAGCAGATTTTGAAATAAATGCGTATTTCTTTGCTCTACACATTTCCACTAATAAAGAACGTCTTAGATTTTGATCTATGAAGACTGCTACGAGTAAAATACCACGAGACTTTATTTATCTCAGTATTCTGGTTTCCTGACCGTTGCCATCTCTACGAAATACATAACATTCGTTCCCATTCTTTTCCTTATTATTCCACCATCCCGTTTTATATGTGTTTTCCATTATAAATCCGTTGATTTATTTACTTTGGACATTACAAGTTTATCGTTTATAGCGTCAAAATTATTATGATTTTCCTTGAGGTTTATTGCAATGAAAATCATTTGACATTTATTCTTGGTGTCATTTAGCATCGCGAACAGAGCCGATCGCGAAGATTTATATACAGTTAGTAAAGAAGTATTTGTACACTTTTTAAAATCGTATAACTTTCGTAGAATTGGTCCAAACGACGTGAGTTTTTTTGAGAAGCTAGAGGGATTAGTTTGCTAAATGATGTGATTCGTCGTTTTGAAAAAATGTACTTGATTGGAATAGCAAAAAAAAAGTAAAGGTCGTTTTTTAAACTTTTTTTTGTGAGCCTGTAATGAAAATTCAAAAAACACGTTTGTAGATTTAAGCAAGTTATATACGTGCCTAAAATTTCATCAAAATCGGTTAACGTTGCTCTGAGCTTTGAACGCTTAAAGATCGCAAAATTAGGTCGAAAATCGCCGATTTTGGGAATTTCCGCGATTTTCGACCTTATTCTACGATCTTTAAGCGTTCATAGCTCAGAGCAACGTTGGCCGATTTTGATGAAATTTTAGGCACGTATATAACTTACTCAAATCTACAAAGGGGTTTTTTGAATTTTCATTACTGGCTCACAAAAAAAAGTTTTAAAAACGACCTTTACTATTTTTTTTCACTATTCCGACCTATTGCATTTTTTTTCAAAACGACGAAACACATCATTTAGCAAGCTAATCCCTCTAGCTTCTCAAAAAAACTCACGTCGTTTGGACCAATTCTACGAAAGTTATGCGATTTTAAAAAGTGTACAAATACTTTTTTTACTAACTGTAATTAAGACAATCATAGGCAGATACCGCCACAGTGGTGTTTCAACATGAATTAGAAGTGTTCTAGACAGGAACCTGTGGCTTGGCAGTGCCCTGACCATTTTCATAAAATACTGTAGAATGTTAGCGATGAGAAAAAGCAAACCCTGGTAAGTTCGAATGCAATCGAATCTCGATCGGCCACAATCGTTTGAGCTGAGTGTACATAGGGAGCCCCGCGATATCTATGCACCCAAAAATGTAGGCAAAATCTATCGCGCATTCCTGTAATCACAAATGGCACCTACTCTGGAGATCAAGCTACCACAAGGAAGCATCCAACGCGCACGCACGGTGAGCTCTATTTCCCACGCGCGCATCGCACGAAGGACACGTTAAACAAAGGACCCGTGCACCCAAAAGTGGATGTAAGACAAGGAGGCGGGGCACGTGTGCGCCAGTCGGCCACACATCATGCGCCGCGAGGCGTTCTCCTTTGCTGGATTAATATCGCCATCGCGTGGTTGCCGATCCCAGGGGAGCGAGACTCGCGAAGCGTGGATCGCGCTCGGCGAGATTTCGCGTACAGTCGAAACGGAGGTTATGCGTCGAAAGGAAGTCCTCCGCTCGTTGGTTTAAGAATAGATGGCTCGGTGGCGTAGGTCAGGCCGCTAGAAGTCTCCGCTGCAAAGTGCCAAACACGCGCGTTCCAGCAGCTTCGCGCGAAGGGATTCCGCCTGCTCTGGACGCGAAGGGACCAGATGGTTGGACGAAATGTTGCTCGAGGTTGTATGTCTTTCGATTTCTCTTTCCTTTCACTGCCGTTAGGATTCTGAATGGTTCCAAGTGCGCGCGCGCGATATTGGTGACGGTGTGCGATAATTCCTGGAAAGATTCTTCCTCGTGGCGTGTCAACGGGGGGAGGACGAGTTAACTCGGCACGTAGAGATTCCTCCGTCCTAGGGTGGGACGAGTCCACTCGTCATTGATCAGTCTTGATTACACAGGGCTCGTTTCAGTTAGAATTACAAACTCACGTATTTCTAGCGCCGAAGCATTAACCTCTGACGCGCCGTCTGCGTCGCTGAAATCTCGTTGCTTTTTAGCCGGGCCATCTGCGGCCCGCGGCATAATATTTGTACACCGATCCACCGTACTCGGTATGCAAAGAACGCCACGCGCCCCGGTCGCTTTGCATCGGCGTCGCACTCGCGAAGCAGAACCATATACGCGTTCCTTTGTTCCTTAGCGACGATCCAACGCAAGTAGCCCTTCTGTTCTAAAACTCCAAGTATGTACTTTCCGTGACAATTTAATCAGAATAGAGAGTAGGGTGGTCCTTATATGTATGGTAAAAAAAAATCAATGTTTTTAAAATTTTCTTCTCACCCTCTCAGAAGTTTCCAAATAGTTTAAAAGAATTTCGTCTACAATTTTGTTAAAATATATTAAGGATTAAAGGTCGCTCAATGGCATTGAAATATTACTATTTTGGTATAAATTAATTGAAATGTTTGCAAGGACAAAATAATTTTATTAACTTTTAGGTGAGAGTATAACGTTAAAATTCGGGCACACATCGCATAGACGAAACGGGTTTACAACGAGTGTGTACTGTATTATGTTGTGGCATAAGGCTTTGTATGCACATTTAAATTTCTCCCATCAGCAGCTCTCAAATCAGATGCAGACGCAAACTTTGACGTACATTCTACATATTCGGGTTGTTAGACGCATAGATAAAAGCATGGTTTCGGATTCTGATATCGTCGGTGATAGTGCAAAACCGCGTATGAGCAGTTTGCAAATACCGCGGATCTGCCAAAGTAGCAAAATTGAGATTTTGCGCCCACGGTTACCAGGCGCTGTTTTGCTTTTTTTTTAAAAAGTCACACCATTGATGATAGTATTTATTACAAGTAGTGCTAGAATTGTCCCTAAAAAGTTTAGCCAAAGAGATCCCTTGAAATGGATAAAATATGAAGTTATTTCTTCCTCCTGTAAAATCAGTAAAATGCAGATCCGCGGTATTTACAAACTGCTCATACGCGATTTTGCACTATCACCGATGATATATAAATATGGGCCCTGTTTCATTTAAAATTGACAAATGACCAATTATGGAAAGTCGCAGTTGCTAAACTTGTGGTACATGCGAAATATAAAGTCCTTGAGCGACCTTTATATATCAAAATATACAAATAAAGAACACGAAGATCTTTTTTTTGTCAAATAGAAGATTTTAAGAGGGTCAAGCAATACAAATTTTAAAGTTGAAAAATAAGGACCACCCTAATAGAGAGTGAAGACATCCGGCCTTCTTAGATAAGCAGGTTCAGCCCAGACCTTATCGAGGTGAACGTCACACCTTATCGTTGCATCATTCCGTGACATCGTGTCGTTACAAAAAAGCGGCCGGTCGAGTCGCATAACGTGTTCCACGTTAAAACAGCAAATATCACAATGAAATCGATCAAACAACTTCCTAGCATCAATTTACTGATCCACCAGTCGGTAGCAATTGCCCGGAGTCATGGATGCAAATGGAACTGCAAGGAGACACGGGAGCCGTCCTCGATTAAAGTACCATTCCGTGAGAAGCTCGGGCCAATCGAACAGCAGCTTCGGATGCGCGATAAACACGCGCTCCGGGGAATGCCAGGCCCGAGCTCGACGGTGGTGGAAAGAAAAGAAGACTCCTGGGGGAAGTGGTCGCTTCCCCGGTGGAAGTCTGACCGGAGAAGGCCCGTGCGCTCATCGAGCACGCTGAACTTCCGCCGCGACCGAAAGCTACTCGAGACTATCTCGAGTGTCCACGGAGCTTAATGCAAACGGGCTGAAATGGGCTGAAACGCCAGGGCCCCGAGCAGATGGCTTTGATTTCCCGGGCGAAACTTACAGCAGAGAGGTCACCGATCTCTCCCCAGCCTCTCGCCGTCTCACTTTCTCTCGGCTCGGCTCGCCCTCTATCGCGACGGGCCTCTCCGTTTCGGCCGCGCGTCGGCCCGCGTAGAATTCGCCCGGGCTCTGCCAGCCGGAACGTCTGTCGCGTACGTGTCCAGCTCGTTCGCCTTTTTTGGTCACGTCTTCGCTGGAACTTTCGTCGGCGGATGATGCAACGGCTCGCATCATCGGGCTCCCGCGGGGATCGCCGGATCGTTGACTCACTCGGCAGCTTCGGCTCCTCTTCGGCGAACCGGCGCGCGCGCGCGCGACGTCCGTGTCGCTTTCGCGCTAATCGCGGGAAAGCGGAGAGAACTTGGTCGAGCGCGGCGATACACGGGATTCACTGGATCCACGGGACTCTCCTCCCGGGCTATCTAATCAGTTCCGCGGTGTGTGTACACAGTCACCGTGTCGGGTCGCCTCGAGGCAGATAATTTTACGTAACGTTAATTTAGAGAACTTCGGCACGCTGTTTCGAGCGTGGAAACTAGGAAGTGGTAGGGGAGACTGGGGCAAGTTGATACGTTTTTCAGTTTTCAATTTTTTTCATTTTCGTTTGAATTAATTGCTTAATAACAAATATGCTGAAATATACTTTGGTCCTTCCTCTTTAATATATTGTAAATGAAATGTTGAGAAAGTACATAGAAAATGAATGGGAAAATGTTATTTGGACGAAGGTTAAATGTATCAACTTAACCCACTGCCGGGGCAAGTTGATACTGCTCTGGGCCATGTTTATACATCTGTAAAATATTCGTTTAATGAGTAAAGGATGGATATCTGGAATATCCCACTTTAACATGAGGTGCTTGCTTCTTTTTATTAATGTATCCTAATGAAGCTATTTGATCTATTCCGTATATTCTCGCGCTTTGACGTAACGACATTGACTCCTTTTCTACACCAACACACGCTTTTTGAAAAATATTTTGTGGTATTTTTCCGCGATTCGTTTTTCTGGAATACTTTCGTACCATTTTCCTAGAAATAAAAGGAAAAATCCAATTAAATATAGTCGAAAAAAATTGATACACTCCCCATGAGTATCAACATGCCCCAGAGAAAACGTATCAACTTACCCCACAGGAAGTCATTATGTACAAACATCTCCATAAAAAAATGTAGAGCATATAAACAAAATAACAAAACGTAATTACCTTACCTTTAAAGGACTCAATGTGATGCCCAATTAATTTGAGTGATAAAATTCTCTATCCCGTCTCAAGACGGATTGGAAAGTGAACACAACTATTTACTTTTTCTCTATCGAAACGAAAACAGTTAAAAATGGATTGCTAAAGTCAAGGTACACAGACGTACGCTAGATCGTAGTAAAGAATTCATCAAGAAGCTTCACATATCTCGGACACAAGGAGCTACATAGGGAAAATCCGGGTGACGCGGTCGACCTAATATAAAATGGATATTAAGACTAATATAGACATTACTTATTTTATCAAAACAAACCTATATGTTCAGAATTTTATGCTGATTCAGAAAAACTGGCCGATATTTGCTTTAAGACAATATTTACTGTAAATCGGGTTGAAAACTGAAGTCATGACATCTGACTACCTCTCCCGAGGTGCCGGGAGAAACGGTTTTCGTCGATGGCAGAGACCACCGACATAATTATTCATGGAAAATTAATCAAGGATAAAGCAAAATTATTAATGAGTGAATACAACTACAGATGCATTGATATTTAATTTGTTTACGCTAAACAAGTAAAGGACACATCAAACAAAAAGTGAACTACCTACTGGCGATTAGCAAGGCAAATGAATACAAAAGTGAATAAATAAACTAAATAGACGAAAATAATAATAGAATAATGAGAAATACAAAAATAAACAAAACTAATAAAAAAATCATAACTCGACCATCTCTCCTTTCTGCAGCGAGAGATGGTCTTCTCGTTAGCTTTGAGAGGAAGAGTTAATATGGCCAAATACTTTGGCTGCATTGTCCTTCAATGTCTCTACTATCTTATTATCCAAAATATTAAACGAAAATACACTTAGAAGTATATTTTAAATACGATTCTGTACAACCGCTGTTTGACAAAAGAGGTTAAATGTAACCCCCACTTACATTTTAAAGCCTATAAATCCAGAAAAACACAGAAGGAAGCGAAATGACGTTATTCATTCAACTGTTTGGCTTCTAGAGAAGGAATCGGTCTGCACTTTAACGCATTTTTACGTACAGAGTCTGAAGTATGGCGACTCGACCAACTCTCCGACCCGACCGCGTCTCCCGGATTTACCCTATATACAATGTCGAGATAATTCGTCTGTACCAACCTGCCTCTGTATCAACTTGCCCCGGTCTCCCCTACAAAGTACCTTTGTGGAACGTGCGCGGAGACGCGAAGGGACGAAGGAAGGGGTCGAGGAGCTCACTGATTACCCCGAATGATGGTTCATTAGAGGAGCTGTGCAACCGATCGAAACGATCACGCAACGGGGGTCGGTCGCGGTACAAGTTTTCCGTTTTCGCGCACCACGCGGGCGATACCTTATTTGGTTTCGTCTCTTCGTGCGAGTCGCGGCACGAAATTGCATAAAAGGCTTCCCGCACGGACGTCGCGCACATAATCCTCTTAATGCGCGTCTCCGCCTGCTGTTCCATTATTATTCTGCGTGTAATAACACCGCGCCTATTCATCGAAAATTGGTTCGTAGACTGGTCCGTTAAAAAGCAAACATTGCGAGTGGGTACTGCTTTTCCCGGATGGGAACTAATTGCAATTTTAATGGTGCCAGGTTTGTTTTCCGAAGACCGTTCCGCGCGCCGGTTCTCAGAAACGTGGAGGATACTTTTATTTCAATTCTCGGTAGAGGAAAAAAGCTCGTTTCGCAGAGTTACAGGGAGTAATGAGGAAAGCTGGACCGAACTCCTCTCGTCGGCGCAAGAGCGCGTGGAAAACTCGCGTTTCCAGTCGTTTGGCCCCGGCGAGCTTACAAGTTGCGCGTTTCTTTTTCGCGGCGGCTCGCGCTCGTTTCTGGGTTAAACGCGGATCTATATACGAAACGCGCGATGCTTTTGCAACGGGGGATTTGTACAACTTGCTCAACCTGACACGCCTCGGACGTATTAAGCCGGGGACAGACCTGAATGAGTATACGCTGAGCAGGCTGAGCGGCGCACGAATATTCTGATGTGGACGGGTGAAACGGTAGCTAGGGCCGCATGCTTCTACGTCAGAAAGGCTGAGCGTGAACGCATATGCTAGTGTGGACGGGTCATTCGTGGTGACTCGGCTCATTCGACCCGACTCGGGGATGCCGGCGAAGGCACATGGCCTGAGCCGACCGTTGTCGGTTTTCTTCCGCACATCAAAGGGAGTTTGGAGTGCATTGCGTTCAGCGTGGAAGATAGAGGCAGAATGTGATACTTTTCTAAAATCCTCGATATCTCGGATTTTCATGATATTGAAATACACATATGGTAGCCCATATGAAATTAGGGAGGGTTAAGTCCTCATTTTTGCAGATTCGAAATTGTTTAAAAAATACAAATCTTCAAAGTTTCCTGCTTTCGGTGATTTTTACGAAACGCCTACAGAAATTAATTTTAATGTCTTAAATTATTGAAGGCATAGACTAAATAAATTTAATCCATTGCTAATATTGACATAAACAGATAATCAAAAATTTAAAAATTACATTTTGAATAATAATAATAATGCAATTAACATATGATAGACTTTAAAGCTCTATTGTACTGAATAATTTGTCTTTCTTTTCTTCACTACACCCTGCATTGTTCTTAATTCATATAGCCAGGCCGACTCGCTGTTGTGTTAAAAAATCACACGAGATTACTCGCGGGGGCAGCAATACGCCTCGTGGAGGGACGCAGGTAGAAAATGAGGTGTCCGCTGCACTGCGCGTGATCCCGCCTGTGACGTCTTCCCTTCGAATTGGAGACTGATCGGCTCGGCTCGCCCAGAAAAATTGACGAACTAGACGAGGCGTGCCGGCTCGCGGAGCTCCGACCCGTCTGATTCCACCTAAAGATAGTGGAAATATTAGCCTCCTTTTCGGCCGCGTCCAAATCTGAATAGAACCCCGAACCGAACGCCACTTGAAACTCCCTAATGCCCCCGTTCCTACGTGTGGAACGTATATTTCTAGCGATCTTCTTCGCCAGTTTCGACAGAGTCTCGTGGTTCGCGACAGCTAAAGATTGAAGGACAGAGAGTGTTTGGAGTAGTGCAGACGAAAGGATTGCCTGCCATATAACACCGAGGAAGGGACCTCGGGACCCTCGACCAAAGGAAGGTCAGGCTCGCCGCGATGTTCGGGCTCTTCACAGCCGATGTTGGTGAAATCCCAGACCATCAAAGGAATGGCTCACCCACATGGGGTAAACAACTGTAGTGGTGCATCCCTGTCCGTCACACCACCATGACTTGTTGTCGTCCTTACAATTGGGGGTGTCAAGTAGTTTAAAGAAGCAAGACAAGGTGGTAATAAACGAAGAGTGTCCCACAGACCTTTCCAATGTACCTACGCCTACGGGATGTGGAAGGGATGCCGATGGATTCCTTATATTTTTCCGATGAAAATCATTCCAAATTTCATATAAATCCGACTATTTTTAACGAATTCAGCTTGAAATGATATAAAACAATTTTTCCTGAAATTTCCTTCATTATGGTCTGAATTACATTGTTCTTGGTGTCAGTTTCATCGGCGAAACATAAGGAATAAATTGACGTCGTTTTCGCAAAGATGTGATGAGAAATGCGGAACTCTTGAACATTTCTGAATTTTTAATGGTATTCCAACCGTTTGAAGGATCGAAACCCATCAAATTCGGTGAGGTACTGCAGGGGGTTGTCCTAGCCACGGGGTACCAGGTGGCAACTCTTTGACACGCGTCGGTGGACAATCACTCTGTATTGGTAAACGGGATGACTCGGAGGGTTGAGCTGTATGTTTATTTAGCTAACTATGTATCACACCATCTTTACGACTGCGGAGTGGGCTAAGTTAAGCACAGAAGTCGGTGAAGAAAGATACAATGGCACTTTCGACCCCTCCGCATGCGTCATTCATGCGCGCTCAGCCTGCTCAGCGTATACGCATTCAGGTGTGGCCCCGGCTTTACATGCTCGCATATACGGGGTGGTGCCAGGCAATGGAGCTCTGCACGCACGAACAGTTCTACTGGTATTGATTTTCCGGACTGTGGTGGAATTTAGGGTACTGAACCCCCCGGGGGTTCCGAGTCTTGGATCTCTGTGATTAAGGATTGTGGAAAATTGATCGCGATCGTTAGTTGAATTAATTAGTGATACCACGAAGTGTGTTGGTAAGTTTTCCTACACGCGACTGGACGCAACGTCTAGAATTTGAAAGTCGATTTTCTCGAAAATGAAGCGCAATATCAAGAAATTTTATTCCTTCTTCTCGACTTATTTACTTGTTACAAATCGAAAAGAAAGAGTAACTTTTTTTTATATCGCGCTTCATTTTCGAGAGAATCGACTTTGAAATTCCCACCGTTGCGGCCAGTCACGTTTAGGAAAACCTACCTTTGTATCGAAGAATGATGCAAGTTTGAACGCTGCTTATTTATATACGTATATTGTAAGTCCGGGAGAGTTCGACCACTTTTTGGAAAAGAAATTGTAGCATCGTTGTTTTTCACAATTTTGTCGTTTTATGCACATTAAAGCAAAGCCCAAGCAATTTAGAGTACATATAAATTATAGTGTGCGATAATTTCAAATATTTATTTTCATTTTCAACGAAAAACATTGGCACTGCAACTGGTCGGTCTCACCCACATGTCGGGGTTAGACCGTCTACCCACTACGGGTAATCAAAGTAGCGATCGACCAACTTATCAAAAAAAATTAAAAACAAATACATACGTATTGTTGGTGTTACACTGTAGTGGTATGCATATTATATCCCCAATATCGGAAGAGTGTAAATAGCCTTACCTCCCTAGTAGCACAAAATATTGAATGCACATACATCCAATATTAAAAAGAGGTTGAATCTCTTTTTGATATTTAAACATACATACAATATTTATTCTAGATTAAGAAGCAAATATATTTTCCAAATATGCTGGAAATATTCATTTTGTATTATGAAAAAAATATTCTTTTTCCAAATATAAAGTAAATACTTATTTACTGTTTGAAACAAAACATTTTTTCCGAATGTTCGGGAAATATTCATTTTATATTATGGAAACAACATTCTTTTTCAAATATAAAGTAAATATTTATTGAATGGTAGAAAGAAAACATTTTTTCCCGAATGTTTCATATTTTCTAAACCTTTATTTCACATTTTCAGTATGTGTATATAATATTTGAAATCAACATTTTTTTCATATTAAAAAGTGTGGCTGAAAAAATATGTTTTTAATATTTGGAAAAAATATTTAACCACTATTTTGTGCTACTAGGGCTGTTTTTTCAAATATCACCACCACTGTAACTTGGTCTAAAATCTTTCATCCTCGCATAAAGTCTTAACTATATCTTATAATTCAAATATGGATTTGTAACAATGGCCAATGTGAGATAAACAACAAGCGCCTTCATTTCTTGTGTGTCAATAACACACAGTGCCCTGTCTTGCGTCAGTCTTAAAGTATCGACACTGGCCGGACTCTCCCTGACTTACCCTACAAGAATACAGAATTCAATTGTAAAAGATAGAAGATATCCCCGACATCTCCGCGCGAACAAAGCATCAGACCCGACAGTTGTCATTAACGTAATTCGATGCTTCCTGGTACAAGTTGCGCGTCGATAACACGAGGATACCGCCGTCTCGCCTGCATTGCGGCTAAATTCATCGGGATCTGATAAACTGCTCGCTAGTGTCTATACCATTGTTGGTCCCGATAGTATACAGCTTTATGCTATTATATAGTATATCAGATACGATCCGTCTCTATTGAACCCTGCCTGAGCAAGCTTTCTATTGCGCAGTTCCGAGGAACTTTAAAAGTATTTCCCACCGTATGCAACCCTAGTAGCACAAAATATTGGTTAAATATTTTTTCCAAATATTAAAAAAATATTTTTTTAGCCACACTTTTTAATATGAAAAAAAATATTGATTCCAAATATTATATGCACATACTGAAAATATGAAATAAAGGTTTAGAAAATAAAATATTCGGAAAAAAATGTTTCCTTTCCACCATTCAAAAAATATTTACTTTATATTTGAAAAAGAATGTTTTTTTCATAATATAAAATGAATATTTCCCAAACATTCGGAAAAAATGTTTTGTTTCAAACGGTAAATAAATATTTACTTTATATTTGAAAAAAGAATATTTTTTCATAATATAAAATGAATATTTCCAGCATATTTGAAAAATATATTTGCTTCTTAATCTAGAATAAATGTTGTATGTACGTTTAAATATCAAAAAGATATTGAACATTTTTTTAATATTGGATGTATGTGCATTAAATATTTTGTGCTACTAGGGAACCTCCTTTCGAACACTACGATTTTCATCTAATCCGAGTAGGCACCAATAAAGGTCAATATTTGCACGCGGGGTTAGAGCAACGGTTCTACGCGCACACCCGGTGTACGGGGCGTTCTTCATTGTCTGCATCGGATGGGCCACGTGGCCTCGTTAGCGGCTACGCGTTTCTCTTACGAGGGGTGGATCTTCAGCGGCCGTTCAGGGAACTGTATTCATCCCTCTGTATTTTGTTAATTGCATCCGCGCCGATCGACTTTCCTCGCTTCTGTCGTTCCCTCCCTTCCTTCCACGATTTCATCCCACTTCAAACGCTCTTTTCGCCGCCCTTTCGCTGCATCGCCCGAAGCAGCTTATTCGACGTTCCCGCTTTCGTAATACTCTTGCTAATTTTATAAGCTGCGGTGTAACGTATATTCGCCACGGATGGGAATGGAAGTTTGCAACAGTATGCAATGATTGCTAACACAGCCTGGGAAACTATGGGATTCATAAAATGTTTTTCTGCTGATTTTGTAAACGTAAATACTATAAAGTTATTTTACAGACCTCCTTTTGGAGTATGCATGTGGTCACTTAATTGAATTAAGTACAATATTCAATTGGAGAGAGTGCAGCACAGGTTTCAGAGATTTACTTAATATAAATTATTCTGCATCGCTACTTATTAAACTAAATATGACAACTCTGACTGCACGCAGAATTGTGACGGATATGTTCTTTCTATTTAAGATCATTAATAGTGAAGTTAATTGTTCTGCAGTACTGGAACTTGTTGGTTTATCTGCTCCAAGCAGATGCATTAGAAAAAGGTCACATTTCGTATTCCGCAAATTTAAATGAAAATATGGGTCATTAAATCCAATTAATCGTATAATTATAAGTACTACTGAAGTAGTTCGTATGTAGACGAATTTGATATTTTTTCTGTTAACAAGAGTAAGCTATACAGATTATTACGTCAGGAAAACCTTATCACGTCATAGCTATTAACGATGTGTCGGGCTTCGCCCGTTTATCTCCTTCTTTATTAATAATAATAAATAATAAAACTGCAAGTGGAGGAGTTAGAAATTATAAGCTACTGATCTAAATCTATGAGTAATTTAATAAATGCGATATATAGGAGAAAATTTGCGCATTGACGTTGAAAGAGATTGAATTCCGCCTAAGTAGATCTGGTCAAGGTCCAGCAAGTGGAAGCGTCAAGGCTATCTCAAGGCCAACTAGTTGAACAATATCCCACGCAGGGTCTTTCAGGCTAGCAAACTTTTATCGAAACGATCTCGAAAGTCCGCAATAGATTTCCGTTCTCCATTCATCGATTCTGTTCCCGAATTCTAATAACTCTGGAATACTGTGTATATGAAGAAAAAAGGGCCGACTAGTATAGAAGATTGATTAATCACGTCAGTGGCACTGGAGAATTCAAAATTTCATCAGCATCCCTCAAAGTTCAAAGCCTCTTACCCAACTTTCTCTCTTGAAATTGGGGCTTCGTTTGCCAAAGTACACACATCCGCTGGCTCCCAGGGAGCGAACATTTTTTTCCTTCCTCCATCGGGCTTCCAGCCATCTTAACAAAGCGAGGCGAGCTTTTCGCGAGTAAGAAACTCTGCTAACGATCCCCAGTTGACCTCCATTACGAACCGGCGACCTTTGCACCGAGGTGGAAAGCTGGGTCAGAAGGCGAGCTAGAGCGCTGAATGGCGCGCCAGCGGCTTTCTGAATTAATTAAGGGACAAACGTATCTCTGCGCGTGATACCAGTCGTCGCATTAACACCTCGGTTGCACTGCTGCGCCGAGCCTATTGCTATCACCTGCAACGACGCATCGCATCGAATCGCTTTCTCGTTGAGTATCCGTTTTTATATTTACTAACTTCGCGTTTGGAAATTGGGGACCAAGGAACAGCAGGACATCTTGGAACTGAAATTTTCTGTGTTTTATTTTTGTTCCTGTGACAAAATTTAGGGCCTGCTTCGATGTAGCTTCAGTTTCAGTGATAACCGAGCTTCTATTTTAGTTTCTGTAGTAGCCAAGGTGTCAGGTCTAGAGGCATAATATTAATATTAATAATTATAATCCTTGAAACACGAAGAGATGTAATGGGCGAGATTCAGTAATTGTCTGTCTTAAGTCAAACCCTGAGACTAATGACAAAATACAATAATAATAGACAATGTAAATACTAATAATTACAAAATAAAACGAAATACAAAAGCAGCGAAAAACAAACGCATTGCAGCAGGCACGTTCAGATCTTACCATGAGTTAATAGCACAATTCAATATAATTAGGTATACAAAATATTTTAGTGATTAAAGAAAAAGAATTAAGTGACGAATGGGGCCGTCCTTAAATTACGTAAGGGTAATTTTGGCGAATCCTTACCCCCTCCCTCCTCCGGTATAAGAATTCGTAAGATTTGATATTCCGACCCTCTCGTTACGTAATATTTTTTACATTTCATTTTTTCAATTATTAAAATTCTTTTGAAGGTTTATATAATTCGTTTAACTCGGTTTCGGGAAATTTAAACTAAAACTACTTTTCTGGAACATTAATGATAGAATTTGTATTTATTGAAAATTAGGATAAAAAATATTATTTAACATGTTACCTGAGCCCCCCTTTTAAGAAAACGTAAAAAATTCGCGACTCCCCTCCCCCAAAAAAGCCTTACGTAATTTAAGAACGATCCCAATGGACGTGGTTGAGCATTTCTGTTATTTTGAAACCTATAACCCTATTAAAGATAGAGGATCGACAGTCAAAAATGTAGAACCAGAAGGCAAGAAATCCAAGAAAAGTTATAGAAAGTGGGCAAGAAGAATGGAGCAACACGTTTAAAAGCGGAGGTGGACTTCCCCAAAAGTTTATTTTCGCGATCGATTTTCGTTCGCCATTCTTTTTGCACCCCCTTTGCGCGATAAGATAAAACGATCGATAAGGCGAGACAAGTAGCTTATCAACGCGGAGATTTAAAAGCGTGCTCAGTCTCGACCGTGCACTTTGCAAGTTTTGGGGGTTCGGTGTTGTGCGAAAAAAGCGAAGTAAGTTCCTTTAGGGAATGCTGAGAAAATAGCGCGTGAAATACCGAGGTGATTTTTCTGAAATGGTAAGAGGACGTTTTGGTAAATTCTTTATTCCAGTAATGCCTTTACACACTCCTCCATCTCCTTATTTATATCTATGCCTATCATTAGCTGAGATCAATACTCGCTCCTCTCGCGTCTTTGTACATTAGCCCTTAAAGAGTTAAATATAACGCGTAATTCGAGGAAACAGTAAGTGCAAGAAAAGTCGGCGAAGGTTTCCTCGAGGAAACCCAGAAGAGTTCCAACGCGATGGCGACGCGTTAACACGACTTTGTAGCTTTCTTTTAAAATAACTAATCAACTACCTACTTATCGTTCCAGCGGCGCGATAACGATAATCGTACCTATGTTTAAAGTAAGTACATATACTTGCGCGCGGTCAGTTTCCTTTTGTGATTAGTTATAAATAATACACTACTTTGTATCAGCATTATGCGCCATAAACGAAGGAAAATAAATAAAACGCTCGGCATGGAAATTCATTGGCTAAATTCTAAGTGCACGCGTGCCTAGAAAAAAAGTAAATACACTAAGAAAATACTGTGATGTCGTTCATATAATAATACTTAAACTTCTATCCATTCACCAAGTTCCTCCACAATCTCCATCTTCGATATTAAATCCATCTCCCACAAATTCCATCTTTCCAAGCACAGGAACTTTAAGTCAGACTTAACAACATCCACGCAGGCATACACCCCTTCATCCTCCCTCACTTCGCCTCAACCTTGATTTTCCTGGGCGCGATTTTCACGAAAGGAGCCCCATTGAAGGACCTCACCACGGACCCAGGGTTCACGAACCATCTGCTCACCAATTCCTCGTTACAGTGCAGCCTGGTGACGACTGTGGCGACCTTCGTCCTCGCCACTTTCTCCTGCCCTGCTCCAAATTCCGCCTCCTTTTTGTCATTCAACGCGTTCTCCGCCGCTTCAGCACCGCTCGAACGGTGCTCGCCTCTCGCAGGACCTTCGCTCGGCTTCTTACCAACCTTCTTCGAAGCTTGCTCGAGCTTCCCAGCCTTCCCATTCCTCGAGTCGCCGTCGAAGGACACTCTGCCTCCGTCGCCGACGTATTTCACCTTGCTCCTCGAGGATTTCCGTCCCAGGAGGACCTGGCCGCCGTCCCCCGTGTACTCCACGTCGCCCAGGTTCTGGTCGATCCTCAGCCGACACCCATCGCCGATGATCCGCACGGTCCCGCAGTTCTTCGCCACGACCACGTCGCAACCGTCGCCCCTCACCTCCAGCAGCTGCTCGTTCAAGGGCAACTTCAGGGAGAGGCCATCCCCGAGGATCCTCCTGATGCTAGTCTCTTCCACGCCCATGGCTCCTCCACTGGCTGCTACTTGTAAATCGAAGCCGCAGAGGATCTTACGCAATCGGCTGGTGTCGATTGCTCGGAGCTGATGTTCCCCGACGATTATCGCGGTCTCGTAAGCGGCTGTATAGCGCAGATGGTTCGTTGTTCTAGGAACTTTGGAAGTAGGTAATTGTTCGATACCTCGATGGCTGTGATTGACGTCGATGAAAGATTCTCTGCCGTTCCCTCGGCCCGTCGCGGTTGCTAGTTAGGTGGACTAATCGCTGCTGGAACTCGCTCCTGTGCCAGCTTCCTCTTTCCAGTTCTTTAGAACCCAGCTGTGTGTCCTTGGTAAATAAAGATTTTGCTGGCGCAGCGGCGTTGCTCAGGTATTCAGTCTCTTCTGCAAGGCTTATGTCTTCGGGGGTTTCCTTCGGCGGGCGAGGAAAACGCGCGAGCTATGTAGGTCAGAGATTGCTTCTGTCCGACCCGCTCTTGTTGAAGGTCGCTGTGATTGCTAATAATCGCACGGTAATTGCTCGCCTTTTTCTACTTCGTCGCTTGCCTGCCCCCTGCACTTGGATAGCACTCTTTCGCGCGAAGATAACTCGATTCTTCGATGACAAATTGTCCGTGAATCACGCGCTGTCGGTTGAGGGAATCATTTAACTAGTTTCGCAATCCCCGGCGGGCTTCACCTGCTTGGTAACGTGGTGTCGCAAGGAGCACTCGGTGTACCAATTTATCAACCACTCAATCGTCCAAATTGAGATTATCAGAATAGCCCATGCTTTCTTCTACGAATCTTATCTTCGATCTTATCCTCGATCCTCAGCAAAGATTTGCCAAAACCTCGTATCGTTGACCCTCGAAGGCTTCCGTTTCACGTCATTTACCAAACACGAGGTGTCATGTAGTGTATCTTGGAGAGGCTTCAGCTATTCAGCGACCAATTGACGTCAGACAGGAGTCGATCGATCTGGGTGTCGATAGCCACGAAAAAGGTCCCGCGAAGCGTTGTACAGCGTCGTCCCCCGTCTCGTCCAAGTTTGTTGGATCTCGTTTGTCAGAGGATCGACAGAAACGTCAGAAGCGTTGCTCGTTTATCGAGCGCCTGGACAGCACAGCGGCGGCGAGAGCGTCGCGGTGCCGTAATAACGCTGTGCTGGTGGCCGCGCAAAGGGGACGGGGCTGGTCGCCGGCCAATCCGACTCGCCGCTTTCGGGACTTCCCGAGACCTTAGCGGCGCGGCGCTTACGCTCTCCAAGTTCTCGGCCGCTTCTGCTCGATTATCACGGTCACCGCGACTATCGTCCCGCGACTTTCGCTCTTTCTTTCCGCGAGGAACCCCGCTGGTAATAACGAGCTTGATTGCTGGCCAAAGAGCCTTATTCGACTCGCGCTTCCGATACCGTGGATTTGATAAGAATATTCTAAATTTAGTCTTCGCCAAGGAGTTGGAGGAAATGGGGGAAGGAATGGAGGTAGGGTAACTGTACTCGTAGTTGACAGTGCACCAATAGTTGACACTTTTATTTTCAGTCACGAATAATAAGCTTTCTATTAAAAAAATGCTTTCGACTACTACTTTTTCAAACAGTGTATTTGTCGAAAACATTTTTTTAATAGAAAGCTTATTATTCGTGACTGAAAATAAAAGTGTCAACTATTGGTACACTGTCAACTATGAGTACAGTTACCCTATATCTCCGCTTCGATTATTCGCCCGTTTTTTGAATTTTTCACAGATTATGCAAACTTTATTCTAGATACAAGTTTCCTCGTCCACGTATTTTCCTGGGTAACCAAGTTGTTGCGTGGGATGTGAATTTTGAATACGACCTTTCCGCCAAAAACTTGGCTCTTTGTAGTGGAGAAGCAGAGTTGCGAGGAAAGTTTGATAATAAAAATTTCGAATAAAATGAAGTTAGCCGAGAGTGACGAATAATTTTTTGGAGAAGTGTGTAAAGGAATTTCTGAAAAGGAATTTGGAATTGGTAAATGTACTCCGCTCTAACACGAAAAGACACTATATCACGAATTTGGTATGTACAAGAACTTTGCAGGGAATTAAAGTGCCGAGTATCCCGCGAATATTTGCACAGTCGAAGGTACACCCACAATCTTGTATACACTGTCGTGCGTTGACGTGCACTTCCTCGCCACTTATCAACGCTGAATTCACTGGCCAGATAGCGTGTGATCGATCAGCCTGGCGGGGATAATTATTCAATGACAGCGCGCGATACGCCGAGGAGGGCACTGGAAACGCGTTGTACGCGATTCAAGGCGCGCGAAAGGGGAACACCCGGGTGTTCTTCGCCAATTAAGATACGTAATAGCGCGGAAGAGCAAGTTGCACGGGACAGAGGGGGAGTGTTCAACCATGGGACAGTTTAAGATATAGCGACTACTGGCGGAAGCGGACGCGCGAGGCTATTATTCCGTTGCTTCGATATGGTTTGCAAAAATGCTGACGAAATGTAATTGCACTGTTGAATGCAAGACGGGTCTCGGTGCAAAAGGCAGTTTCGAGAAAAGTATCTGTACACGTTACGAATTTAGATATTTTTTATAATATAGCGAAGTTGTTATAAAACGATCTATAATATTTAAAAATTGGATATATCTCCTTTGTAGTTGCATTATTGCATTATTAGTTGAATTATGTAATAAATTTGTGTGAAATTAATTTTAATTATAGCCCTCTCAGGCCCTCCTTGCATCAAATGGAGAATTATAGACAAAAAAGTTGTTTTTTAACATTATTTTTCATTACTTATTTAGTATTAAAATATAGAATACGAATAAAAAAATATAGTCATAAAAATATGTACTAAGTAGTTCGATAAATTTTAAACATACGGCAATGCGGAGGGCATACAGTTAATAAAAAAAGTATTTGTACACTTTTTAAAATCGCATAACTTTCGTTTTCGGAATTTTTTTCACTATTCCGACCAATTGCATTTTTTTTCAAAATGACGAAACACATCATTTAGCAAACTAATCCCTCTAGCTTCTCAAAAAAACTCACTTCGTTTGGACCAATTCTACGAAAGTTATGCGATTTTAAAAAGTGTACAAATACTTTTTTTACTAACTGTATGTGGAAAAGAATGAAGAATCTAATCGTGCATTTTATGCAAAAAGGTCTTTCGTGCACCCAACAGTACAATTTTCTCTAGTATAGTCTACCTTTCGCCGCAATATGCAATAACATTGCGTAAGCACTTTTTCGTTGCAAACGTCACTTCGCGATGACAGGGAAAAAAGCGCGAAAGATGCCGCGGATTCTCGTGTTCGCAATGGACACTTAATTGGACTATAAATCACCGCGATGATTGCGTAATTCCATAACACGTGGCTGCAATTTTCACGTCGGTGCGGCATAATCATACAGTTTCCTCCAGTGTGCGTTCCACGTGGCCACGTACACGTACGCGCGTGAGTCATAGACGCGTGGAAATGAACGCGGAAGTTTCATTTCCATTCATAAAGTTTCATCGGTTGATTCGATGGGGAAAGTCGCCGCTCGCAACTTTCAATTAAAACCTCTCTTTATGTCAACGTCTCGTTGTGTTCGCGAGACCCGTCGCAAGTCGCTCGCCAGTTTGCAAATTCCTTCGATAAACTCGTGACTTCCTGACACGTGCCCACTGGCTGGTGACGTATCCGTTTCGACTAAGTAACTCGTTCGAGCCTCGAAAGTGCGATAAAGTTAATTGTCTCGCGAACAATACCTGAGCACAATGCATTTTAGAATTTCCAAGAATATAAAGCATTTACACTCTTCACTCGTGAACGTTTCTATTGTCATTTATATCACTGTCAGCTGGTCGTCAATGCCACATTCATTAAAAAACTGGTACGCGCAAAATTTATTGTCACCCCATCGACTTGCACAAAATTAATTTCCTAAAGGAGATCATTATTCACGATATTACTTCGCGTGGAATATATATTTATGGTTGACTGTACAGGTGAATTAATTGAACATTTCACTGGAATTTCATTTCCCCAACTAAGACCACTTTCTTGCAGACCATATAGTATATTTCGCACGTGTCTGGTCCATTATTAAGTAAACTCGTTTACCAAGAATTTCCTCCGGCGAACCGGGTACAGATTGACCATTCATTTCGTCCGACCGGTGGTCCCGAAAATCGTGAACCCCACGTTTGCTTAATTTTCCTTTCGAAAGGAGAACGGATATTATCCCCGGGTAATCGAATGTGGCTGTGATTGCCGTGCCACGGTCAAGATCCGGGTTTTAATTGCTTCATCGACTCTGCCTGTCCGATGGACACGTGCCTTTGCCCTGCTCGTGTATTCGTGTCTGATCGCGAGGACCACGGGTCGGTTGGATCGAGCGAATTCTGCGAGGGCCATCCTGCTGTTGCATCACATCCTGTCCAATCGTCGGGGAAAACGTGTCATCGGTCGCCGGCAGTTTAATAGAATTTGTTAGTATCCCTGTGGACTTGTAACGTGCTGGCGAGAAATGGGGAAAAAGAAAATTGAATCGGCGGAGACCATCTTCTCTTGGTGGATGAACCAGGTCAATGAGTCTACGAAGACTTTTCGAGAGTCTATGAGTCCCGGAGGCTTCGGAACTGTTACGAGAGGATAAAAACTGAAGACGGAAACTTTGTGGTTAGATAACGGAGCTAGAAGTGGATGGGAGAGCTTAGGAGCTATCAGAGTCAAGAAACTATGCAGAGAGTAAACAGCAGAAACTTAAAACATAAGAGTTGGGAGCTTTCAGAGTCAAGAAACGAGAGAGTAGACATTAGTAACTTAAAATTTAATACTTGGGGGCTATCAGAGTCGAGAAATTAGGGAGTAGACAGCAGAAGCTTAAGAATTAAGAGTTGGGAGCTATCAGAGTCAAGAAACTAGAGAGTAGACATTAGTAACATAAAACTTGATACTTAGGAGATATCCAAGTCAAGAAACTAGGCAGTAGACAGCGGCAGCTTAAAAATTAAGAGTTGGGAGCGATTGGAGTCAAGAAACTACAGAGTAGGCAGCAGGAACTTAAGAGTTAGGAGCTATCACAATAAAAAAACTAGTGAGTAAACAGCAGAAGCTTAAAAATTAAGAGTTGGGAGCTATCAGAGTCAAGAAACTAGAGAGTAGACATTAGTAACATAAAACTTGATACTTAGGAGCTATCAGAGTCAAGAAACTAGGGAGTAGACAGTGGCAACTTAAAAATTAAGAGTTAGGAGGTATCAGAGTCAAGAAACTAGAGGGTCGACATTAGTAACTTAAAACTTGAGACTTACTAGCTATCAGAGTCAAGAAACTAGAGCACACAATTACAGAAGCAATGTAATAGAGATTACAGTTATTAAGAAGCCATTTCCTATCTTTTCCTTATCCACTCGAAGCGTCCATGCGTCCCCAAGCTCGGCGATAATGGAGCCCAGGAAAGCGACTAGCAGAGGTAAAGGAACGCATCTCTATTTTTCTGTCCTCAGAATGTCAGGCGCGAAATGAGCGTGTCCCCGAGCAACGAGCGAGCCAGCCTCGAGATGGAGACGACGCTTCTCGAGGACAATAGCCTGAAAGTGTCGCCGGTGCAGAATGTGGCCAGGCAGGATTCAGGCGTCCCGGAGGATTTGGCGTCGCCCGTGGGCGACACCAGTAAGCTGCTGAGCGAGGAGGACCCAGACGGGACGATGAACAGCGACTGCAACATCACCGTCATCCACGTGACGGAGTCTGAGTCGCGCAAAGCCGACCAGCCTCTGAACGGGGACAGGAAGGATTACGGGGGCGAAGGAAAGGACAGCAAGGATGGCAGCGACAGCGGCGTGGAGGGTTGCGCCACAGAGGTTCCGAGGGTAAGGATCGATAGGCCGTTGCACCATTTAATTCTTATACTTATGGGAGGCCTGGAAGGTCGTCGCACTTTTATGAGAAAATTATGGAAGGTGTAGTATCCTTGGTTCTGAGGTTCCAGTGACCTTCCGAATCTTCTTCAACCTCTTTCTCAAGCTTTCTATATAAGACCGATTGTCTATCGATTTCTAGGAAAGAATGTAACGCGATGCTGCTTTCAGGTGCGGAGTCGCAACAGCGTAGACTACGCGAGCAGCTGCGGCGGCTTGGACGAAGCTTCCTGCGACTCGAGCTTAGTCAGTTGTTGCTCCGTCTACGAGGACCCATGCGCCACTCTGCCAGACGACGTGAGGCTGACCACCGGCGAGGGGACCAGCGAGGGTGGCAGCGAGAGTTCCTCCATCGCTGGAAGCGTGTCCGCCCGTGCCAATAGGAGCAACGTTAAGAGAACCGTGGCTGCCTCCAACGTAAGCAAGAAGAAGACGACGACCGCTGAGGCCCAGAAGACCGCCCGTGCGAAGCCGGCGCCATTGAACACCGGCTACGCGTCCGCCACACCTCGCACCAAGCCCCGTATCGCCACACCGAGGAGTATACTGAGTAAGACGCAGCCAGTGTCGAGGGACAGGGCTAGATCTAGGGAGAAGTCAGCTGTTAGAGAGAACAACGTCGAGGGTGCGCCTGGCAGCAGTCGAATGTCCTCGACACTGCGCTCTGGAGCGGCCACGATGACCCCGCGGACAAGGACGAGGCCCATCCCGGATTCACTGCCATCAGCGTTGACCACGGAGATAAATAAGGACCTGGCGCAACGTGGACGCGGCCCTGGCGGCAGCTGCAGGTCTAGAGGAGGGTCCAGCACGCGTGGGGCGCGTACGCCGAGCTCGACGCCGTCCGAGGAAGTCAGGAAACCTCTGTCCACCCCTAGGGTGCCTTACACCGGCCGCACGGAGGTCGGCAGGATCGGCAGGCCCGACAAGATGACCATCAGTGCGGACAACAAGGCTCTGGACACGTACGCCACGCTGCCGAGGAGGAACAGGAACAAGATCAGCATGCCCAAGGCCAACGAGAAGACGGACAAAGTGACCAGGAGCAGGTCCGGCAGCAGAGACGCCAGCCTGAGCAGGCAGACCGAGAAAAAGAGCGTAACCAAAGAGTCCTTAGTCCACAAGAGCCTGCCGCCATATCCTAGACACAAGATCGCGGAGAAGACGCGCATCTACCACGAGACCAGCGTGCAAACTGGTCTGACCGGTCAGGATATAGAGAATGCATTGTCCGGGGTTCCTAGCGCTGTGGCGGGGCCGGAAGTGGTGGAGAGATTGCACGAAGGCTGCCAAACCGAGGGCACGTGGGACGACATGCAGGCGATGCAGAGCGACTTGAAGCGGCTTAACGAGGAAACGACGAGCCAAAGGGAGGAGAACGCTAAGCTGAAGACGGAGATCGCCGAGGTTAAGCGACTTCTTGAGGAGGAGCAGTCTGACCATGCTTTCGCGCGACAGGAGCTCGATAGAAACGCACAGAGAGTCCTGGCAATGCTGGGGACTCCGCAATCGGAGCACGCAGGTTATTGTCGATTACATTTACTGTTTGATACTCCTTGCTGAATGAAATTGATGTTGAATTGATTTTTAGAAGGCAGCGACAGTTTCCTGGAGCTCGAGTGTCACTTGCAATCCTCTGGGCAGGTGGTGGCTAATCAGCAACTAGAAATAGCTGATTTACAGTCTTTGTGCCGGATGCTGAGTAGGGTAAGATACATTTATGAAGACTGTTATCGCTGATAATAGTCGGGGGAGTGTTAATTGGTGATTTATCTGGTTGCGAAGGATCTGGAGAAGAGTTTGGCTGCCCAGAAAGCGTTGCTGCAGCAGCAACAGGAGCTGGAAGCAGAGTCGGCAGAGATGCAAGACTTCCTTCAAGAGGAGAAGGCTACCCTGGCGGATTCGCTGAAAGAGGCAGAGACAGAGGTATACCTTCTTGCCAGCAGGTGCTGGGAAGTGTTTCGGACATTTAATGCAATCAGTTGTTCCGCTTGATCCTCAGCTTTCGAAGAAGGATGAGCTGCTGGTGAAACGTGAACTAGAACTGGAAAGGCAGACCGAGGAGTGCAAGCATTTGGTTCGAATTAGCGAGCAACGAAGGTACGTGCGCGCTCAAAATGAATTCCAAAGTCAGGTATAGTAACAGCGCACTGACTGCGCCTCGACTTTTACGGAATTAATAAAGACGTTTAATAACAATAAGAATTCCCGCTGCTGTTCTAAACATCGCTGTGTTCGTCCGCAGACAAGAAAATCTGTCCATGAACATGAAACTGAATGCAGTCGAACGGCGAAGCAGAGAACTGCTGCTCACGCAAGGCGCCGCTGTTTCTGGCGCAGCAGTTGCGCTTTCCGGCCTCGGAACTAGACTAGAAGGACTAGTAGACCAATTGATAACTTCTTACAATATCTCAGTCAAAGATCTCGAGGTACTGCTTCGCTATCTCTTCTCACTACGTCCATTTACCGTCATTGATCGATAATTGACACCGTTCTCGTTCATAGGACGTGATATATCACAATGAGGCGTACAGTAGAAGCAACAGCAGCATCGAATCCAGCCCTGTTAGCTCCAAGCATAGCCTAAAAGAGTGTACTCCTAGTCCAAAGAGCGGTTCCTTCGTTTCCGCGGTGATTGGAGCGATTAGGAACGCGGCGACGCATCCCTTTGCAGCGAAGAATACGGACAAAAAGTCTGGCTTAGAGTCGGCCAAACAGATGTATAAAGGTGCACTGAAAGTCAAGAAACTGGTATTACAGTCTTTAAACAAATCACTTTAAGGAAATGGTATGACAGAAATCGTTCGTGTAACCGTAGAACTGAGCATGGAATCGTCGTCTGACTTACTCGACTTCGAAACGGAGCCGTGCTTAATGATGGAGAGCGTGCTGGAGGATGTACCTCTGCCTGACACGTACTCGCACAACATGGTTTCCAGCAGCGACTCGCTACGCAGAGCTCTAAGCTTCCCCGAGACTGTGGACGAGAGTAATCTGAAAAAGACCCGTATCAACGACGAATGCTCCAGCCTCACGAATCTCACGCAAGCGATTCTGCATCGGCGCAAGGTATGCGAGATTACTCGGAACTCAAAACACCGCGATTGTAAGATGACGATTATCGCGGCTAGAGTGTGAATTATGATCTGTGGCAGGTGGAGAACGAAGAGGACGACGACTGCGACTCTATCAGCGAATCGGACACCGGCACCAACGATGGTCCGCTGGCTTCGGATTACTGTCCCGCTGTTGGGCTTGTTGATCAAGTCATCGACGTGGATAATCTCGTTACCAAGTTGCTGAAAGTGCTACGGATAATACAGCTCGACAACGACACGTGTATACAAGATTTGAAAGAAGAGAAGTAAGCTAGCATTTCATTCCCGGCCGCGGAGCGATTAAGCGCGCGAATTACTATCCGAGAGCGTTCGCAATTTGCAGGTCTGAACTGGAGACGAAGTTGGAGGTGAGCGCTACGGAGCTAGAGGAGCTGCGCAAGATATTGGACAATCTCCATCAGTCGGACGAAATCTTGAGCAGCACGTCCGACAGAAGGCGTAGCGTCATGGAGAATTGTCGCCTGCTGATCAAAGAGGTAATGGCCGGTGATGTTACCGACACGTATCTATAAGAATGCTTCTGGTGCCGTTTCAAGTATTTGTTTTAACCAGCAACTGACTTTTCGAAGAAACATGTCAAATGGAATAATTCCTCTGTAGGCGGGTAAGGAGGAATTAAAATTTGACGAGCCCGCTGTTGCTAATAACAGCTGTCCTGGAGAAGCTACGCACTGCGAAGATCTCAACGCGAACGCAGCGGCTCAACTTCCTTCCTAAACGCGTTTCCTCGTCATTTCATCCCCACCCCCTTGTTCCCCGACGATGTATAAATGTCTACTGATCCCTCTGTCGTCTGCACGACAGTTCGTCGACGCCTGGCCATCCTAACGAATTCTTTTTAATAGAAAGAGTTAAAGAGGCCCAGGATGCCAACGGCGACTAAGCGGCCTCGTAGTACGCGAGCTGTTGGCATTCTTGCGTGGGTGGTCGAAGTCATGTACAGCTTTCTTCGTTCCTTCGTATCGAAAGGTATATTCGTGCGAATCGCTTTAGTATTTTATCGTTGAGACGTGTATCGTGTATATACATAACGGTGAATCCACTCCCGCCCTTCCCCTTCTCACATAATTTCCAAATTGAATAGTAGTCTATAAATCATCGTGATCTGACATGTAACGTCACGCTATCGTTCGGTCGATCGTAATCTAAATAATACTTTGCATCGTTAAATCGAGGGTTAGTCATCCCGCGTTAGAGTTACTTCTGGTTAATTGCTTATGAACGTAGACGAATCGAGGAATGCTTAACTGACTAATGTATTTCTCGTTCCCACCGAATGCATTTCATCCAGTGCTATAGTAAGGAACATTTCTCGAGAGCGTTTTAATTGCTGTGTACTAGGGAAGCGGGGACAGGTTTCGGTGTACCTTATTGTATCTTAAAACGATTGGTTCAGGTTCACCTTCTAATTGGAAATATCGAGAGAAAAAAACCAAGCGCGCGTAATATTCTCTAATGCGAGATAACAGGGTACATTAGTTCGATACGGTATATTACATATCGGCGAATGGGAATCGTCGATGGATCCGTGGTTCGCCGATAATTTAAGTATCCTTTTGCCGTTTTAACGCGATATATCCAGGCATCATTCGGTTGACAAGGTCTTTGACGGATAAAATCGACTTAACGCTGAAATTATTATTCCCGCGGGCGTGTAAAGAGAAAGGAGAACAAACTACACAGAGCTGCTTTTCTATTTTAAATGGTGAGATATATTTGACAAAGCATATTCTTGTACACGCTTCCATGATTCGCCATTGGTCCGTCGTTGTAAGCTTCAGACGATGTGTATATAAAGCGAGCATTGCGAGAACTTACTTTCTATTCTATTACGTTCTAACGACAGTCTTTTGAAGAAGTTTTCTTCCCTTCTGTTTCTCCAAGTACAAGCTACTTGCTATATATTAATATGTCAGCTGTATTTGTAAAGTTCGTGTGAAAGTGATCTTTCTTTTCTCCCTCTCTTTTTTAACGAAATAAACGATTCCACCCAGACGATGTATATTCTGAAGATCATAGTCCTAAGCATTTTTTATACAAAGTATTGTGATGATATACCAAAAAGAAATCGTGAATGATGTATTTTAATTTTTAATCAAATAAATTTCGTTTCGATAAGAACACATTGTGCATTGTGTGTCTGAAACGTGAAGTGTGCGTGCGAGAGACTTGCATACAAGTTACGTTGCTAGGTATTTGTATTATGTGCGCACTAAAAGGACGAGAAAAAGAGGAAATCCCATGCACTTAAACCTTATACCGTTCGCTAGCTTCTGTGATGTAAATTCTAGTGGAACATATTAATTCTGTAAGGTATACTTCCTTCGATTTTCCATCTAATTATTCTCGAATTCACCTACTTAATTACAAGCAACATTACGCATAGCCACTATCTTAAATTAACTACCGCATTTGCGATGAAAAATGGAATACAATGCGAAGAATGGCGGCGGTGATAGGAATGAAGGCGCTACCCGATGGCTGAAGCAGCAATGAATGGATAAAAATGTTATATTCCCTCTGGTGCCTTTGAACGCTGCAATTCTTCACTCTTGACGCAGGCGACGCAAAAATGGAACCAGTAAATTCGCCAAATTTATGCCCGCCCTAAAATAAATGTACATTTGTATTAGGTTTGCAAGGAAGGACAACACCACTATTATATCAATACAATCAAATTTTTTCGAGTCAACGTCTTTGCCGCAAAGAAAAACCAACTCTCGTTAGATCATTGAAGTTAAGCTGCGTTGGGCACGGGCCAATTCCAAGATGGGGGTGAACGTTTTAGAAAACTTTGGCCCCGCGCACGTCTGTGTGATTTTTTTAAATTAATCTAAAATTTAAAAACTACTTTAAATTTACTAAAAATTTAACTTTAATCTGTTTTAATAATCCTCAAAGTTAATGAACATTCTTAGTTAATGAACCCCTACTTCGTGCTGCAATATTTATAATGAATCAAAAATCGAAAGGAGCATTTCAAATCCCCCCATCACTTTGTAAATGACACAAAATACCTGTTGGATGACTTCGACCCTGGCGAAGAAGGTCTAGGTTCCGCTGGCGGTTTTTCCGGAGTCAGCTTCGACGGTTCAGGGATCGGTATTAAGCTAGGTTTGTCAATGCCATTACCACCGGCCAAAAGGAGCGCCTCGACGGGTGCGAAAGCGAGGACCACTCCATCCACGTGAATACGATAATTATCCGTTCCGTTCTGCCGTTGGTCGTAATGGTCGTTCGCGGAACTCGATTCTGGCGCTTTGGTGGTGGGCGATTGGGCGATCTCTTCCGCGACTGGCAAACACTCGATGCCGTTAAAGAATAATAACACGGCGACAAGCAGCAGCGATTTGAAGACTCGCATGTTGATCGATATCATCGACGTTGTGGCACGTATCAACGATATTCCCTAACAACCGTCGAGCCCCTTTGTCTTGCACGCGTTCTCGATCAGTCGAGCCTCGCGAAGCGGAACCGAAGCGGGATCCAAACGTTGAGACGAGCTTTTACACCGGTAATAAATCGATGGCGAAACGAAAAAGTCCGTGGTTTCTGAACGAGAAGAAACTATATGCCTGTAGCGTGACGAGGAGCGAGCGGACGTCTTGACGATGCGGAGGATGAGCGAGGTGTGACGTCTCCTGCCGACCGGCGATCCTGGTCCCCACCTGGTATGGAAACACATCGTCAGGCAAGTTCAAGAACCTGCTGACGTTCACTTGTATATATATATAACCAGGTAGAATGTAATCTCGGGCTGAAATCGATACTACTCTGAGAAAAGGTGTAAAGTGAACGAGCACGAGCAAAGATTAATTTCTGTCGAGTAGTTTGGAAATGAGAAGCGGTAGTTTATATCCCCGATGGAATCTTCCATTTCCGTTTACGCCTCCCTAAAAGTTTAGTTGCCCTGTCGTGGCCCTAATTAACCGACGTATATAATTGAATTCAAGGTGACGTTCGACTCGAGAATGACAAACGCGGCCCATTAAAGCCGGTTCAATCCTAAAGCCTGCGCATACACGTGCGTGGGCAATACAAGGCACACAGGCACGTGCAGAGGACCGATCTGTGAGGGGCAACGGCCTCGTACGGCCCCATCGAGTTCATTTCCCCGTTCCTCTGCCTCCCAAGCGCCTCCCATTACCGTAACCTTGCCCTTGCTCTCAGATTTCCGCCGTGTTTAACCTTCGCGGATTGTCTTCCTGGTTCAAGTTCGAGCGGCGTCCCCGTGGGAGGCTCATTGAAATTCGAATTCAAATGAGAACGCGTTCAACAAATGCTTAACACCTGCCTCCTCGTGTATCTTATTTGAATAAACAGCGACACTCCCGTTACTCGGGAGTCTCTTACGCTATTATTGGGAATCGAGTTCCCGCGGCTAAGAAAATATTTCTCTACCATAGATAGGAGTACAAATAATGGCGCGTCTGTTACTTTTCTCGTGCACGTAATTTATTTTCAGGTGAATGAATAATACATGATATAAATAGAAATATATGGGACTCGTAAAATCTATTCTACATGAATTCAGTCGAAGTTTAGAATACACGCTTGTTTCGCGGGTGAAATCTCGCGGATCTATCGAATCGAGTTTACACGCGCGGGAATTTCGAAGTGGCGCGTGCCCCGAGCATCTTCGCGGTTACATACCTAAGAGCACCATTGTTTAGCTTGCTACTACGGTGTATACATATCACAATTGTTATACATATATCCTTCACTAGCGATAAAAGAAACTATTTTAATTACACCATTAATCGAACTTAAGTACATACGTTTTGCTTATCGACCGGGAAACGAAAACATAGCGATAGTAAAAGAATTGAATAGCAAAGTAAAATGAAAGCTCTTGGATCCTGTTAAATAATATCAATTGAACTCTTTATCATTCTGACAGATCCCCGTCTGGTCCCTGTACCTCCCTGGTCCACAGTTCTCTATACCATATCCCAGCAGCACCAGTTCGTCAGACTTGGTGCCCAATTCGTTTCGTTCCTCGGAATTCGAAAGCTCCTCCTCCTCCTTCTTCGACAGCTGCTTCTTCAAAGACATCCCCGGTTTCGTCGCCTTGGAAGCCTCCTCCTTCACCGCGAGGTCATCGGACTGATCAAGATTCTTCATCGAGTCCTCAGCGTCGAGCTGTTTGCTGCCCCTTCCCGGACCATGAACCACTCGGTGAGTTTCCTCGTTCCTCCAGAGACTCCTCGCTCCTTTCCCCGGTTTCTTGCCGTCGATGGTAACCTCCGGGCTTGGCGCCCCTTCCAAGCCCTTCGGAGCGGTTCCCTGCTCGACCTTCCCCCCGCTGTTGACTTCAACGGTCCCCAACTCCTCGAGGTCCTTGCTCTTCGGCGAAGCCTCGCCTTCTTTCTCTATATGAACGATTTCAACGTGGTAAGGATCTCTGCCTCCATGCTCATCGCCTGTCTCGTAGATGGTCGCCTCCAGTGGCTTCTCCGACGTTTCTTCCGGCGCGGCGTTGTGCCGAGAACCTATACTCCGGAGCTGCAGGGCCTGCAACGCGAGCTTGTTCAGCAGATCGCTGTTGATGGTGTCGAAGAAGACGATGAAGAAGTTGTCCAACTTGGCGTCCAGGTTGAATTTGCCCGTCTGGCTTTGGTCGTAGCTCGTCGGGGCCGCGTTCGACTGTGAGATCGACGAGCCAAGTAGGATGGCTAAATCGAAGAGACAGTAGCTTGCGGTTATTAATACAGTATCGGATGTTCATATCAAAAAGATGAAGACTGCTCGGAGCAGATGCAAGATCGCGCCGAGCAACCACGCATCAAACGATTAAAGCCGGGACTTCACCGGAAAGCTAAGCTATGCCATGCTAAGTTTTAAAAAATTAACTTCAATACATTCGGAAGCCGGAAGTCCGCCGGGAAGCTAAACTAAGCTATGCTATGCGATGCTATGGTTCAGCTTAGCTTTTGGTGGAAACGGTTCCATAAGAATGTATTGCAGCTACTTTTCTTAAAACGGAGCATGGCATAGCATCGCATAGCTTAGCTTAGCTTCCCGATGGATTCCCGGCTTAACGCTGCTTGGCACGTTCCCTTTCGGGAAAATAGCGGTGCACGTTGCCCATCGCGAGCTAAACATTTGCCGTAGTAAGACGGGAGCGAAAGAAGAAAACGCGAAGAATTTCGCGCAACTGCTAGCTCCCGAAATAGAATCTCTAAAGTTAGTTCAAGTTCGATATATCGAGGAGGTGGCGAAGGACCCGTTCGGAGGATGGATTGCTCTACCTGGTAGCAGGAGAAGACGCACGACGTGGAGCTCCATGTTCGCGAAGCCAGGATCGCCTGGGCCGAACGAAGTCTGATCCTCGACTGCGGAAGATTCCGCTTCCTTGGATCACCGGCCCTCTCGTATATAGATCGAGGGAGCATCTCCGCTGGAGAGGGTAACAACGCGCGTACGATGGCCGACCATCGACTTAGATGATTAAGAAACGCGAGGCATCCACCAGCCCGCGACTACTGACGTAATTGCTTGATATTTTTACCCGGTTTCTCGAGCACCGAGCTGGAGAGGGCAGAGGAGAATCTCCTCGCCCGAAGCTTCCCAGGATCCCCTCGGCACCACAGTCCGCGGAGGAACTGGTTCATTTCAGGCACGGTTTAACAGGGCTGCTGGCGCAATTAGTGGAGATTTTTTGCCACTTGGAAGGATATTTTTAGGGAATATAATGAGAAGGTCGAGGATCGCCGATTTTAGTTGTCAGGGCGAAGTATTTGTTAAGGGAATTAATAGGATTACGTTGATTTCAGTGGAATTACAAGGTGGGAGACTGAGAAAGCTTCGCTTGCCTGGAAGGAATGTCTCGAGGATCATCCAGCGGTTTATTATTGCCATGAACTAAAAGAAAATTAGGTTCATGACTCCCCACAGTGGAGAAATTATTTACAGTCTCAATGCTCGACGCTAAATAATTCTAAGGGATATCAGAGAACTACTACAACGATTAGGAACACATAAGTTTATTGCACCTCTTTTACAAGCTTGTCAAAGCACGCGATCGGCAAGTTATGTACAGTAATGATGCCCCGCGCTTAAACGTGAATCACGGGCGAATAGAAATGCAGGATGAAGCGGCGAGACGGTGCGCGCATATGTAACTCAAGCGCGAAGAGAACGAGCGACATGAGAGCGGCTTATACAATTGCAAACGATGAGGAGGCTTGGATCAAGGATTCCCGCCACGGTTCAGTTCGAGTGCAGCCGATGAACTTCCTTCTGAGCCAGATCCTTCGTGCTGAGCGTCAGGTCGTCCAGGAGCTTCGGCCCGAACCTCATCGCCAATCTGCAGAAAAAATGGAAACGGAGGATCAAGGGATTATAGAGTTACAGTAATTCGTCGTTATTGTCCCGTTTTTACCATGCGTAGTACGCCCGGTGACTATCCCCACCATTTCTTGGAATCCTTCGGTCGAGAGTGAGAGAACGAAAGAGTCGACGGCAACCAGTGGCACACCCAGAATTTTATTTTGGGGGGACCGAGACAGACGATGTGCGACTCGTTGATATTTTGTCTCGCTCCTTCTTTCAGGCGCTCGATACAACACCGTTCCTTTTCCATTGTTTCTCTTTTTGTTTGGGTGGGCCGGTGCGCCACTGACGGCAACTTCGTGTCAACTGTTTTGTTCCCTCTCGCTCGCTCTTCGGAATTCTCACTCGCGGCATCGGCCGCACGAAATAGTGTCCGCATCGCGTCGTACGCCCGCCGCCAGCCCCGTTCATCGGGTTTATAACGACGAATTACTGTACTAGCATTTTCCATTCGGTTCTCATCAAATAGACTTGGTTGAATCTACTAGTTAACTTGCCGATACTCACGGTATCAACGACAACCGCCGATGACTCAATCGTCGACAACGACCCTTCCCATCCGGCGAGTAGCCAGTTTTGCAACGTTTCCTAGGCACCCTCTTGGTCGTGCTTTCCGTAGACAAGCCTCTAAAGTTCCTTTCTTTTAAATCTTCGTCGATGTCCTCGAACACCTTCCTAGTTTTGTCGTTGATCCTCGTCTTCGGCGTGCTAGTCTCGCCGCCCGAGTCCCCTGGCTTCTCGGTCAAAGGCGTCGACGAAGTCTCGTTGCTTCCTTCGCTATCTACTTGCGAGGGAAGCTCCGCGTCTCCGCTGGCAGGGCTCGCAGTTGAAGGTTCGCCACTTGCAGGGAGCGTAGTCGAGCTTTCCGTGGAAGAGTCAATCGTTCCCGTGACCTCGATCTTCTCGGTGGCCTCCGAAGAGGGCTCTGAAGAAGCTTCGGTGCTCGTTGAACTAGTGATGGGTTTCATCGGCTTCAAGGTGAAATCGGCGTAATCGTAAATGTAATCGTACTCCTGCAAGCGATAGAAAAAGAATTTCCAATTTCCACATCACTAGGAGATGCTCCTAAACTTCCCTCGGATAACAGCAAACCACCCAGTCGTCGGTGATAGTGCAAAACCCCATATGAGCAGTTTGTAAATAGGGTAAATCCGGGAGACGCAGTCGGGCTGGATAGTTGGTCGAAACAGTTGATTCTTACAGAATTAATTGCTCTAAACCTTAACACATTTTTACATATACACAGATGTAGAGTCTGAATATAGCCGTTCGACCAACTCTCCAGCCCGACTGCGTCTCCCGGATTTACCCTACCGCGGATCTGCAAAAGTAGCAAAATTGAGATTTCGCGCCCACGGTTGCCAAGCGCTGTTTCGCTTTTTTTTTAAAAGTCACACCATGGATGTTAGTATTTATTACAAGGAGTGCTAAAACTGTCCCAAAAAAGGTTCAGTCAAAGAAATCCCTTAAAATGGCTAAAATATTAAGTTTTTTCTTCCTCCTGTGAAATCGGTAAAATGCAGATCCGCGGTATTTACAAACTGCTCATACGCGGTTTTGCACTATCACCGACGCGGTGCAACCTAACGTCCCACTATACAAAATCCCATCGAGCCTCAAAATTCAAATCCTCTCGCACCAACAAACGATCTCCCCCCGGTGTATACATCCTTAACTTCATCAAGAACCATCGCCAGCCGCGGTGGTGGAACCCGAGACAACCCAACCTTGCGGCAGGTAAATATACTACAGATAAAAATCCACGGTAGTAGTTGCCGTTATCGCGTTATCGCCCCTTATCGCGCTACTTTACACTCCTGCGTGGCGTCAGTCGGAGGCCACCTGCCGCCGCGTTACCGTGTAATCGTCCAGCAACTCGGTGTCCAGCAACGCCAGCACCTGCACGTCCTTCACATGGACCTGCACGTTCACGTCGCCCGTCTGCCGTTGATCGTAGGTGGCCGGCAGGGCACCGGCTACCCGGCAGGCCAGGAACAGGAGGAACCAACGCGACAGCATCACCGCTCGTGTCCGCTTCCGCCGATCAGCGAGATGTTGGAAAAATGCGCGGCGAGGAATCGTGAACGGGAGGCAGACTGAGCGGGCCCGGGCGAGAGGCGTATCCTCGATGCTCCTTCCTTGATATAGTGGTCAGTACGCCGGGAAACCGGTATTTCTTTGTCGTCCAACGGTCACGGGAGGCACAGGGAGTCCGGTGCCCCGGACATTGGCCTCTCCGCCGGCGTACAGCCGCGCAGGTTCGCCCGGTCACGTCGACCGATCTTCATTTAAATATTTTAAATGTTGGATCGCGAGGACGACTCAGTGGAACGCCTGTGGGCGTGCTGTTCCCCGCCGCGAATCTGCCTCTTTCCACCGACGCGGGCCTCGTCCTTGGCGGAATTAGTGGAAGCACGGAGCATAGAGGATCGCACGATGGCTGTTATCTCGATCGGAGATGACTCGCGGCGAGATAGAGTGGGCTTAATGGGATTACTCTCGGGCATTTCAATATATGCACCGTATACGTACGTGACCGGAGAGAATTTTTGCTGCCCGTGTATGTTAGGTAGCAATTGACCAGGGTGTCGAACGTGGATCCTGTTTGAAGCGAAGACGTAGGTAATTTAACGATTCAAGGAGGAGATTTAGCGTTGCGAATTATTGAAAGGGTACACAGTACACAATTATGAATTATTCTACCTTGAATTTATACTCAAGATCGACAATTTACCTTACTCGCTAAATATAAATGGTGTACATACCGTTTTAGAGGTTTCTTATATCGAAGAATTCTGTAAAATCGGCGTTGTTATTGATACTCGATGTTCCAAGTACCGTACCACGGACGGCGTCCAGCTGAAAATTCGAACTTTCGAATGGGGAACGACCCGCGACCGCGGGATGCACCGATGCATCGTTTTCTCTCTGGCTGGGTGGTTGCGAAACCGCTTAGAATAATCGTGTCTAACGAACGTGATCTTTCAGCGAATCGTTGACACATCCATGATTTCAGCAATAGGAACGATCGATTACGCAAGTGCGGCGTCTTCGAACATGCGTCCACCTCGATTGTTTTCATTCGACGATCGTTCTCTCTTTTTATCGTGCCACTGTTTATCAGTCGAGCTGAGCCAAGCTATCGCGGAAATGCTCGCGCGATCGTCGATAGGGCGATCCTAAACGGAGTGGCGATGACATTAATGACGGTTCGGTGAAATGTCATGTGTCCGTGTGTGCGCGCGCGAATCGAGCAAGTTCATCGTGTCGTACTCCTAATTCAGTGCTCGGCCCCGTGCCCGAAAGGAACCCACGCATTAATTTTCGCCTGGCAGAGGAAGGGACCTGGCGTCAGGCTCATCGAAACATCATTTCCACGTCCGATCATTGGCACGTCGCCTCGCTTATCATGTTTCGTTCTGACGTGAACAATGTTTCCATTTTTTAAGAAGTCTGGTAAATATCCCGTTTGTTTCCTCCTAAACTGCGGTCCATCGATATTTCGCGTGCCAGAGAGATTCTTGTTGATTGCGTCGCACATAACCTAACCGCAGAATGTTTATCCCTCTGTCACCTCAAGTTCTCGAATCCCCTGTCGGTTGCGTTCACTGGTATCACGAATGAGATTACGGGAATGCCCTGTGTTTCTATCGTGCAATTGCACCTAATTGGGTCCACAGAGTAATCGTTGGCAATTGCAGGGCAAAGAGACAGGCCCGGATCTTTGCAAGCTTCTCCCGCAAAGTCGACAAGTCCTGGAAGATCGTTCGGGGATGTGTTCAACGGCGATTGGTCGGCCCAACAGCCAGCAGGTGCACTGTGCAGCCTTGAGGAGGAAGAGGTGGACGAGCCGTTCGACGGAGACACGAAAGAAACGTGCTCCTTCAGCTCCCAGCTCTCCAAGACGCTTCCACAGATCCTCGCCGACAAAGGTGCTCTCGGTTACTTTATACAATTCATGGAGACGCAGAATTGCTTGGCGCTCATTAAGTTCTGGCTGGAAGTGGAATGCCTGCGCAGTTCGGTCGACACAGCGGAGGGTAAGGAGAACGCTGGACCTCCGAATTGTATAGGAAATTCCAATAGACTTCCCAGCTCGACGGACGGTAACGAGAACTTGCGCCGCGAGATGACAAAGGACGACGCGGGGAATCGCGAAGCTGGGAACGCGTCGTTCGGCGAATATGTAAATAGTAATAGTACCGAATCAAATTGCAATGACATGCCAAAGACTAGTCAGACGATAAGCAGAACGCGACAATCAAATCACAATTGCAAGAGACGGGACGTGACTACCACTAGGCAAGATGCGTTAAGGATCTACAAGAAATACATCGCCAAAGATGCTTTGGGCGTGAATCAGATTCCGGAGGATCTGAAGGCGGAAATGGAGGAAGCTCTTACGTGCGAAAGCATCGAGCCTATGTTGCAGTGCCTATCGGGTGTTCAGAATATTGTATACAAGATATTAGAAAATGAGTGAGTACGAGGACTACTCGGAAGCTTTGGAAAATCTTTCGAGCATGAAAATTTAACTATCGTCCTTTCCAGACACATCAACGATTTCTTACGAAGCGAATTCCACTGCAAACATCAAATCGATGTTCTCACCAGTGGCAATGTACAGTTAACAGACATATTGTACAATGAAACCGCATTCTTTTACTTTATGGAGGTAATATTCCTGTTTGCTCGCTTAATATGCCCTAAAGTTTCATAATTAAGGTTGCTGACTGTTTCCCTAGTTCATGGAACTTGAAAATAAACGAAAGTTGTTAGACTTTTGGATGTCCGCTATTAATTATAAACAAAACTTGTTGGAGAAGAAGGATGCTGCGGATCCGGAGGAAGCGCAGACCGATGCTCTGATTATTTACGACAAGTAATCTCCTCTTTCGCAATTGAATTCTGGGAGGCGTTAATAGCAAAGGAGATTGTTAACATTCCCGACGTACGCGCTGTTGCAGGTATTTTAGTCTGCAAGCAACGATGCCTCTCGGCTTTAGCGACAAAATCCGCTTCCAAGTCGAGCAGAATATTTGCCACGAAGATGGGGAGGGACCACGACCCGACTGTTTTGATAAGCCCTGTAAAATTGTATATAAATTCTTGAATAAGGTAAAACGGCCATTGCAACGTTACAGAAGACATTCGCACACCCTTGCAGCTGATATCAGAATCGAATTAAGTACTGATAAAACTTCCGAACTCCAGGTTTAGATAACGTGTTTTTTTCCAGCATTATCTACCCACCTTCTTATCGTCGCAGTTATATTACAAATACTTATCAGAATTGATCAATACTATACAAAGCAGTCCGTGTTCGAGTTTACACCCTAGGATAAAAAGAGCTGGTTCGCAGAATCTTTTCACGCGTCCTGCGTTATTATCGATGGCTGTGATAAACAACCGATGTGACGTGATTAAGTTGCTTTTTATTGTAGGTTCCGATTGCAGTAGTGAAGTGAGTTCGTTTAGTTTTACTATGCACAGTACCCTGCAGGCAGGGAATGAAGGGAACAGAGCGGTGAGGAATAAAGCGAAAGTCAACGGTGGTATGAACATTGATACGAGGCAGCTTTACGATCCGGACTCTTTATGGAGACGTAACAAATACAGGTAATTGCAGAAGCAGTGTCTCGTACGGTGACATCTATTTCGATATCTACCTTAGTTACTTTTCAGCTTGAGCGTCGGTTATATCGACGATTTGGGCAGGTTTATTACCGAAATAGAACCAGAGAGAAAAAGTGGTGAGTTGTTTTACGCGGCCTTCTGGGCAGTTTAAGCTCGATTAAAATTCATGTGTAAAATAATTGCAGAATCGCGATTGACACGTGTTGTGAAAAGGCTTGTAAATATGGAGCAGGATAAGGTGAGCTTTATGACATATGTCACCGTAATACTCGCATCAGCATCAATGCACGAGTTTATTTAATATTCTTAGCTACTTGATGCCAGATTATAACGACACGATGTATTTAGGCTAAAGAAGAGCTAGCGTGGAAGATCGCAGAGATGATTGTCCGCGAGATCACCTCTTTGACTTTAGGAGCAACGAATTTCTCATCCTGATGGCAGATACTACGAATCACGACATCGATCTTTTTTCTTTGTGTAATATACTTCGCACTCTAAACGCTTAAAGGTGATTACTTCGTTTGATATCGTTTCTTTGTTAAGCGCCTATAAATGTATATTTTGCCAAAGTGCCAAATTGAATAGGAGCGAAATCAAGTATTTTCCATTACGATTTAAGAACGAAATTTGATAAAGCGCGGTTATATTTGTAAATTCTTTCGTACTTCTATTACTAATATCTTTTCTGTCTTTCTATAAAGTGCGAAGCGATACCCGCATTTAAAGCCCAGTCTATCATAAGATTACAAATTGTGATCAACGTAGAATTAATAAGCAAGGATGTATAAATTTTCTACATTTAAACGGAGCGACGTTTCTTAAAGGTAAACTTTAGTCGAAACGTCGCGAGTCTGCCACTATTCGGCCTTCTTGCAGTGCTGCAGGATAAATTATCAAACGATACTAACAGAAGCACTTTGTTCACGAACGAGTCGAACATTTCGCGACTCGGGATTTTCGAGAAGTCGTACAATAAGTTACCGAAGTGGCATAATTCTTTTTATTCGCGGCATAATAGCGTGTCGCGCAAGGACGGAAATAATAACTTGATACTTTTTTAACTTTCGTGAGATTATATAAAAGTATTCGTTTTTATCGTAAGCTATGCATCTACTGTTTTTTTAAAGCGACAATGTTGGAGCGTACAAAGCGCGTTCACTTTGCGTTCAGTACGTTGTGTTACATTTTATTTTCATCGTTCGACTGCCAAGTACTTTCGTAGCTCGATAAGTATTTACGCTTCTTGTTCTAAGCTTCTCGATGATAAGCAGATGCTGTTTATTTTATACTAAGAGAAACGAAACTAACAAACACGTTGCTTATAACGTGTAACAGGTCTACGACATATCGTAAAGGAAATGTGATCGGAATGGGGTATACGTGTCTCGGGACTTGCCGAGGTGCACTTTAGATACATTAGAAACGAGCGAGCTTTCAACGAAATCGTTAATTTCTGAGACTCGGTCGCCGCGTACACGTTCATTTCGCACGAATCGTCCGTAACAATAAGGTCTAAGATTGATTCCATGGAGTATTCTTCTATTAGATTGTCTACTTGGCAGTATTTATCGTAATCTACGTACGTAGGATTATTAAGCAATGTAACGACGAAGAAGGTACATCCACTTTGTTACTGTATAGTCAAAGAATCTTTATATATGATCAATCTTGCATAGTTAGTAGCGGTAGGTAAAGTAACTAAACTTTACACAAGAGTTATTTTATTAAAATCGAATCTATTTTTAAAAAATCACATGTAGAAATGAAACGAATGGACACGTAACGTGTTACGGTAAACGATCTAGATTGTAACAGATAGAAATGAACGTAATATACAGTCCAAGACTAATGTTAAGGCGTTAGTCGATGAAGTTTAATGGTGCACGCTGGTTCCTTATTGCGTAAAGGCGAGATTATGATAATAATTAGTTTAATGCTTCCTTTTACACGCCCGCGGTAGCGAGCTCTACAGTATTCCGGCGATTTTGTAACGATAAAGTCTTTTGCCTATGGTGCACATTCTCGCAGGGGCCTCTTCCTTGTAAACGTAACAACCGCATCGCTTCAGTAAAGTCGGGAATCCACCTAGAAGCTAAGCTATGTTTTAGCTTAGCTTTTGGTGGAAACAGTTCCATAAGAATGTATTGAAGCTAATTTTTTTTAAACGTAACATGGAATATCATAGCTTAGCTTCTAGGCGGATTCCCGCCTTACTTTGCGCTCGGATTTAACGCGTAACAATTAAGAATTCTGAATTGTTGTAGTCCTTCTATTTAAATAGAACTTTTGGTGCTAACATAGAACTCGTTGCTCGAAAACATAGTCTTGGCACTTCTTCGATAATTTGTTAATAACAGTGTACATAAGAATGTTTTTTATTCAGAGGAGATATGTTGTATGAATAAAGTCTGTTAATCAAAAGGTGTAGCGACGTCTGTTCGGAAGTTCTACGTGCACTACATTCAGAGGTACATATTTTTTTAGAGATGCTCCTTGTCGTTTGTAATAAAGAACAACCGCAGAATTGTCATGTCTTTTAATCGAGATACCGGCTGTATTCGCATACCGTGAAGCTCAAACGGACTTGAGCGTTTTACACTTGTAATTTGTTAATATATAGAAGATATGAAGCTGCAACTTGTTGAATATTAGGTGTACAAAAAAGTTACAGAATAGCACTATTCTGTAACTGTATATAAATATATATGTTCTTACGTATGTAGAAAATAAAATCTCTCGTATGTATAACAATCAACAAACGTGCTTAGCGGAGGAAAGCACCTCTAAGTGGAATGAAAAATACTTCTTTCGTAAAGCTCTTCACAAAGTTAGTAATCTCTTGGAAAACCTACTCTATTATGCAAACGTTTCTTTAACCATTAGACCACTATCCTATAAACATATCGGCTCATAAAACGTTAAAAAGCCCGTTATTCTATATATACAATGCCTACGTGTATAAATATTAATTTCTAGCGCTGTTCACCCCGTTGAATCTGTTCATATTGCAGCGAACGATTGAGCACATCAGTGGTGTTTCGATAAATCGTAAATATTAAAAATATAGCTCCCTTTGAAAATTGTATGAGGCAGTGTAAGCTTCACGCCTTAGTAAAATCGCAGTGTCGCGTGATAATGACTTAAGTGAACTTCGTGTATCACAGTTTTTAGAACGAGGAAGATCCGTTTATGCTCGTATGCGGCGGGCAACCGTATTTCGGGTCCAGCAACGGCGACGATTCGGTCAGCCGCATCACCTTATCCCCTTTTGCGATTTGGCTTATGTTAAAGCTCCCAAACTTTTGGCAGCACTCCAACCGGAACTTTTCCCGTTTGCCCCATCTTTTGTACACCAGTGCATTGAAGAATGCCTGAAGGGGATTCGTAACGGCCTGCGGATGAAACACTTGTGTTAATCGAGTCTGTTATGCTAATGCAACGCGCGTATACGTACCATTATGTACCACAGGGTAATAATAACTTTAATCGGCAATTGGAACCACAATGTCCATAATAAGATTCCATTGATCAGGTTCGGAAGCCAACATAAATAATACACGACATTGGTCAATGCAAATTTCAGCTTTATCGTGTGCACCAGTTTCCTTTCCCTCCCTGTTATCTGCGCCAGGCTGCAGGAAACAGCAGTCTCGAGATCCCGCGTCGAGGCGAAATATAATACAGGATTCATGATCATGACCACCGCCAGCAGCACATAGGTGGCACAGTAGTTTGGCAGAATACGTAATATGGCAGTGGACAAGGACGTCAGGTTGTGGCAACTGAAATAGCAATGTAACATTTAAACAGTCCGAAAGGGATGCGAACACTCCTCAGCACGGGTACTAACTTCGCATCTGGTATGTATAAGAACGCTAAACCGAACGTCGTCAGCATCGCTGGACATATCCACGCGAAGGCATGGTAGCAAGTAGGATGTCCAGAACGATCGCCCAATAGTAGTTTCATATCGATCGCGTAGCACAGAGTCCAGATCCAAGTCGCCATGTAAAAATACTGCGTCCAGGCCTGGAAATACATATTCTCCGTCTTAACGCAACAAAGGGGAAGTAAGTAGCTTGTAGCTTGATTCTCTAATGCAATTGGTGTACCGAAGAAAGCGCGCAGAATACAACACTGGATGTATCGTCCTCCATTGGCATTATAGACTTGAAATTCATCCATAGAGCCGATCTAATGAACACACCTGAAGAGAAACGTTTTAAAATCGTCGAAGAGCTTGCGTTCGACAGGAACACTTAGGAATTACCTAGCGAAGCCAAGAGATCGGCGATCGCGAGCCATATAATAATCTCTCTCCCTCTGCACGCGGAGAAGCTTTGCCATCGATGAGGGAGGTTGGACGCTTCCCTCGGTAATATCTGTGGAAGAACCCTTTTCAGTCTCTTAATACACGTGTGTGGGAATTTTGCTTACCTGATAGACTGCGCCTAGGATACCGATCAGAGACGAGAGCATGCAGACTATGTTGTATACGTCTGTGTTGAATTCCTGCATTATCATAATCGCCATGTCGGTGCTGTTTGAGTGATGGCAGCAGAACGTTTGTATCGTTGGATCAGCCATGTTATACTTGATTTTGGTTCCTTGAGATCGAGCAAAGGGGCGATAAGGAAAAACTATCCACGATGAGATATTTGATTTATATTCTGTAGGTTGATTTACGTATCGGGTCCAGTCATGTAGGATTCGAGGCTTCGATTCTTCCGTCAATTCTGCAATGTTCGTGGAAAGTTCTTAAAGGGAATCAACGGAACTTCGTTCATTTTTATCTCGAAACGAAGCCTTACGATGGTTCCGCAGCGTTCGTCTTGACGCCATGCACATCATCGACGAGTGCCTGGCTGTGATTTACCTCTTAGGGGTAATACAGACATCTTGGAATCGATCAAGATGATTTTAAATACCATTTCTATGCCGCATGCAACGTTATCAACCTTCGAAAAGTGAGCCCCTCATTTGGGGTATATATCGGTTTCTTTTTTATGCAATCGATCGTGCATCGTTTGTACATCATTGTTCATTAGTTAATATTATTTGTTCATTGATTGACAATTTATAATAAATTAAACAAATTTGACTGAAATTTTTTTTTTCACACAGCTGCTCACTTATATTTTTTTTCATTATTCATCAATAATTTCATATGGAATCGATCGTTCGTCGTTTGTACATCTTTGTTCACTCATTTTTATTACTTGTTCACAAGCAATTGTGTTTTAATTAACATTTTTAATGAATATCTATTGCGCCCTCGTTAGACCCCACAATGGTGCACACGCATGAATGAGCAAAGAGGACCTGTTTCCTAGTGACGTCATAAATTAGTTCCAAACTTCCTACTGGCGGTTAGAATTGAAATTAACCTTTAGAGGGCCGGTCTGGCCACTATACGCTAGGTAAGTACCGCGGAGGGCGCCGCCTCGCGGTCCCTTTTTTGAAAAGTGGGATGATTAATTAGTTAAAGGACAAACTTCAGTATGGGGAATAAATCAATATTTGTTACTGTGATGTTTATTTAATAATCTGAGGCCGGTATTCATAAACGTGCCTTAAGATTAAGCAAATGCTTAAGCATTCGGCATCCTTTACTATGTTACTAGGTTAGTAGAGGACGCCGCATGCTTAAGCATTTGCTTAATCTTGGTTGGTTGGTTTATTGTTTTTCCTGTTAAACAGGATGGCGTTTCAAGCATTTCGCTTATATTGCCCAACGAACTATAGTCTCATATATCTTTTTCCCTCCTCTCTCTTCTTCGGGTCCCAGCAGCAGCGGCGCACCGGGAGAAAGGTGGTCGTCACCCATCCTTCCCCAGTACCCGCCCCGTGATGTTTTAACTTCGGTGATCTAACGAGAACCGGTGTTTTCATCACGGCTAAGGCCGCTGGTTTTGCTTAATCTTAAGACACGTTTATGAATACCGGCCTGAATCCCTCTCCAGTATACTCTTAGAGCTAGTATATGCTCTAAGAGTATACTCCCAATATTGAAAAAAAAATCCGAGAGACGGCGCGAGCGCTCCGCGTCGAAGATACTTACCTAGCCCATAGTGGCCACTGCAGAGGCCACCTAAGAATTTTGATACTTTGCCGACCATTTTGGTGGTAAATATGCATAAATTTTAAGTAAATAAAATTTACAATATTAATGAATAAATCCTGACCCTTTAAAGGTTAAAGCTGCCGTCTCATTTTTGTTATGGTCCGAATCGATCGAAACCACAGCCCTTGTAAAATGACGGACCCTAATCATCGACTATAGTCAAAGAGGAGATATAATAAGAGGCGTCACTCGACAAGGACAGAAATAACCTAGGGAAATCACTAGACAACCAATTTAAATGCCCATTCGGCAATGATCGGTAAACTTCGACAATAATCAGCCAACTGCGGTAAGATACACTTAGTCGATTTGAATATCCCGCTCGAATAGACAACCAATTTAAATGCCAAGGTCAAGTAAGGACTTCAAAGGTTCCGCCCGGAGTGACGCCTCTTATTATATCTCCTATTTGCTGTAGTCTTATTAATCCACTAATGGTGCCATCTCTGTCATGTTTTTATAAATGATACATATACGAATTATAATACATAGGGTGAATAAAAATACGTTATATTTCATTTCCAGAAAATAGTCACGTGACTATCAAAGCCACCATTCCACTTACGCCCCCGATGAAAATATGAGGTAGCTAGGGCGCGCACGTGACCCTTGAGTCTCGCGCGCCAAAAATATTTTAATTTTTTGTAAAGAATTTCCTAAACTATAAATTTCATAATAACTGTTTTTTCGTAAAACTGTTAGATAACCAGATATTCGCGAAAAACAGATTTTTTTCTCTTCAACCCTCTGTAAAATTTTTAGCGGACGTTGGATCGATGTGAACATTTGACATATTGTTTAAAACGACGAAATAAAGGCCAATGCCTAAATTTAGCTTGCTGGGAATTATTCCGTAGATTGACCATATTTCCGTCTAATTTCGCAGGACTAATAAGCAATATTGTGCTTGAACCAGACTTTTTGCATTAAAAAAACAATGGTTACCTAGATAGCACAAGATGTCTGTTATGTTTTGTTGATTCTTATAGAGCTATCTCCGTCTCTATCAAAAACAACCAATCCAAGTCATTTTCTGGCACCAGACCAGAGCCAGAGCGAGATACCGAATTCGTTATTACAATTTCATGTAAACGCATGTTTTACATTTGGATTCATATAAACTACGCATAATGAATGGAATACAGCGCGCCTGCTGGCCGTCGCAGGTATCATACATTTTAAATTCCTTGAAATGAAACTGTTACGAATCATTTGGCAGTGGTTCCAGGTTCAGTGAGAAACATAATTACGAGCAACATGACTGATACACGGATTGGGAAAAAGGAAAAATATCAGCATATACAAGTATTTCTTCGTGTTAGGTAAGTAACTAATAATTCAGTGAAGTTAAATATATCAATGTTCAGCAATGTTTATCGTAATCAATTTTGTTAAGTTTCTTTACTATAATAAATAAGAATATTCACATAATTTTAACGATATATTTAAATACACAGAGTGGTCATACTAGTGGTGTTGCTGATTCCAATTAAACTTCCAGTGAATTGAAAATGAAAATAAGCAGATTATCGATAAAAATGTTTCAAAATTTCGAAATCACACCAACTTTTTAAGCAAACTGGTTGCCTACCTTGATTACCGGAATTAAAAAACGTTTATTCCATAATTGGCTCATAGTTTTTGTAGAAAATTATCATCGTATAAATTACTTTTTACACTGACTGTATATTGACTTGAGAATGAGAGGTCCGTGTGTTTGAATTTCTATTGGCGCTCATGCTCTCTGTAGATATTATTTTAAATGCGATTTCTTTAAGAATTATTGGTACTTATCAATATCACAGTAGCTTCTTAGAGGTTGCTACTCATTATTTATTTACGTAAACATTATTTCGCTAAAGAAGGATAAAGTTAAATCTAGACACTCATTTGAAATTAGAAAATTACTACACGTTGTTTTAAAGCTCGTATCAAGATGAATTGCATGATATCAGTTTTATTTTAAAAATAAGATTTTTTGACGCACTTAGAGGTCAAAATTGTGTTTTCTCCTACTTTATTTCCGTATTGTGTGTATGCTGGGGATATAGACGTTTGGGAGCTTGATCTTTGACCTTCGCATACCGATGGCCAGGTCACCGGAGACCCGTGCATTGTCGACTGTTTACATTCGCAGCGGTAACACCGCGATTGTCTTACATTTGGAAGAGAATCGGCATTATATTTTGGGGTCACGAGCGACTCGGCCATCGGCTTTTACGGTCCGTCATGCGAGGGTTAAACAGACTGCTACCATATTCTCTCTGTTTACTTCAAGTACCCTGCAGAAGTCCCTTTTCCAAAATGTGAATTTGCTACTGTTTCGTTTATCAGTTAGTCGCAATTTATGAGCTTTGAATCAATTTTTCTGTAAAAATCGCAGAATGATTTTCAGTAGATAACCACTCTATAGACTCAAAATTGTTTCTTGTATGATGGAGTGCAATACAAAATATAACAGAAGCATAAATTATTATTCCCGAAAGAATTGCTCAAATAATTTATGGTTTGATACTAAATTCGAAAAATGGTCATAAAGTGCTCATAGTATTTCTGAGCGAATTGTTACAAACCGATAAAAGAATATTATTGTGTACGCAACTGTAGCTGTAACTATATTGCAAAGACAAATTCAAAGGCCCTTAGCATTATGACCTATGAATCCTGTACAATGGAGCTGACGAATAAGAACTAAGCAATTCTTTATTGGCAAAATCAATTGCTTAAACAAAAAATCAATTGTTTATTTTTATATGAATACAAATCATAAGGAATTACGGGCTTTGCTAGACCGTATAAATGGTACACTGAGCCGCATTAATATTCGGACACAGTGATACTTGGAAATTTATTGTTGTGTATATGTAGTAATTCTGGAAATAAGGGATTTGTTGTTTTTATGATTTAGCATTTATTCTAGTCGCTAAAAACGTAAGATTTCTTTATCTAATTTATACACTTTTCTTGTTACTCAATGTCAAAAACGAATAATGCCTAAATTTGCCGTCGTAAAAATATTCGGACACTCTGCAAAGCGTAATGCTTTTATGTAAAATATACATGCACTTTAACCAAATTACATCAATTTTAATATTTTGTTGGATTCCCCTTTTGTTCAAGTACACGGTTTAAAAAGCTGTATGTCGTGTCTGTAATCAAAAACAGTTAATTTTTTTATAAAATATCTTAATAGCTAACGATCTACGACGCCAATTTTGAAAATTTTGAAAAATAAGGAAATGGTGAGATCAAAGGATAAAGTTAGATTTCTCTAAGAGAAAAGTCCACGTTTTTTTTTTATAAATAACAAACGGAGAATCAATGTGGAATCTTATTACGATTCTGCATGCAAAATTGGAAGTGAATCGATTGAACGTAGCGCGAGTTTTTACGGTCACCGTAATCAAAAATGTAATTCCGCTGCGATTGGTCGAGCCGCCGCGCTGCTATCTGGGTTGTTTCACTCAAATACCTATAACTTCGTCAATCTTCCGAATTTTTACATCGGACTTGATATATAATATTTCTAAAACATCAATCTATGAAAATATGTAAAAAACAATCCTATTTTTGACACTTTCAAACGGTTATACCCCTTTAAGGAATTGCTTATTTAGCAAAAGCAATTGCTTCTTTTATTCATTCGATTGTAAACAATTCCTTAAAACATTAAGGAAAAGCGTTACCTTCAAACGATTCTATTGCACTTTGGGAATTTCTACAAGCCAAAGCAATTGCTTGTGTTTTTTATTTATTTGAATTTAAGCAATTCCTAGTAAAATATTAAGAAAAAGTAATTGCTTACACTTTATTCATTAGGCTCAATATATAGAATTACAGCTTTATTTAGAATCTTGTAAAGAATATCAAAGTTGATTTTAATAGTACCAGACCTAGCTACTTTATTCTGAAACATGAAATTTTTTTTATTAAAACATATGTTGAAATTGCTAAATGCCCTAATATAAAATCCTAATATAAAACATTATTGCTGGTAATATTTTAAGATTCTTATATCATTATAAATTTCTTTACTCTTCGTAGGCCCCTAAATAACATCGAAATAAAAAAGAAATCCAAAAATGTAATAGAAACACCACCCAATGGTAAAGAAGTGATAGTGCATGAAAAACAACAAGAAAAAGCTTCAAAGAAATTTAAATTCGATAGAGTGTTCGGGCCTTCTTCGAAGCAGGTATATACTTTTTACTATACATAAATAATGTTTATACAAAATCTTTATTATATATGTATTTTTTAATTGATAGATCGATGTTTATAATGCTGTCGTTAGTCCATTATTGCAACAAGTTTTGGATGGATATAATTGTACAGTATTTGCATATGGGCAAACAGGTACAGGAAAGACTTTCACAATGGAAGGAATCAACAACGATCCAACTTTGCATTGGCTAAGTGTAAGATACTTATTTATACAATCACTCCCTATATTCGATTAAAAAACTACACGAATGAAATTATTAAGAATTATTATACGTGTTGCATTTATATTTATTTACAAGGAAAAGTCATAGCAGTAGGACCGCTTTGTTAAATGAATTTCTTCTTAGTGAATGTAACATTGCAATAAATAAATCGCAGTATTTAAAAAGATGTTACATACTGTATATTCCCAACTAACAAAATGTTTCTTATAAACTTGTTTTTTCTTTATTTTTATGGGAATTAATAATAACGACATGCCACGTCTTCATTATTATACCTTTATTATATTCTTTGCGTCAGGGAAGAATAAATGCAGCACATATAATAAGTGTCTTTATTTATCGATTGCATCAGGCATAAAAAAAAAAATAAAATGCATGCTTATGATATAAAATAAGATGCGAAACAAAGTATTAGTAAAATTTATCTGGAACAATATATTATATAGGATTCATCTGCTGGAATGATCCCACGTTCTTTAAGCCATTTATTCGATAAATTGCAATTAATAGAATCACAAGAGTACACAGTCAGAGTTAGTTATCTCGAACTCTACAACGAAGAATTATTTGATCTTCTGTCAACTAATGATGATGAATCTAAAATAAGGTATTTTAGAACAAATTATATAAATTATACATATTTATCAGCGTATTTTCTTAATCTAACAGTTTGCTCGAATAAGCTTGTATAAAATATGTGAAAATAAATACTTGTCGAGCAGATTATACGAGGATACCTCGAAAAAAGGAGCGATAGTCATTCATGGATTGGAAGAAGTCTTGATACACAATAGAAGCGAGGTTTCTAAACTTCTTGAAAGGGGATCAGGAAGAAGACAAACTGCTGCAACCTTGCTGAATGCTAACTCAAGGTTATTATCGTAATACTAAATTTATCATTTTATGTGTATACATTATTATTAATTATGCGAAAATGATTACCAGCCGATCCCACACATTATTCTCAATTACTGTACATATGAAAGAGAATACCATCGAGGGAGAAGAAGTTTTGAAAACGGGAAAGCTAAACCTGGTCGATCTAGCAGGTAGCGAAAATGTTGGACGATCTGGTGCTATTGACAAAAGAGCAAGAGAAGCCGGTAACGTTAATCAATCTCTGCTAGCCCTTGGCAGAGTTATAACAGCGCTTGTTGAAAGAGCACCTCACATTCCGTACAGGTAGTAGAAATATTTTACTTTTGCATTATGTGGAGCAGAGGAATACTCTGTTTTATTTCCTTATTTCTTATTATCCCGTAGAGAATCCAAACTTACGAGATTGCTACAAGAGTCACTAGGTGGTCGTACAAAAACCTCGATCATCGCTACTATATCGCCTGCTAGTATTAATCTTGAAGAGACCCTGTCGACATTAGATTACGCACATCGTGCGAAAAACGTTACTAATCGTCCGGAAATAAATCAGAAGCTTACGAAGACAGAGTTCCTCAATCAATATACAGAAGAAATTGAACGGTTGAGGAAAGATTTATTGGCAGCGCGTGAAAGGAGCGGTGTTTATCTTGCAGACGAGAATTACAATGAAATGCAGGCAACAATATCGCAACAGACTAAAGAAATAGAAGAAAAGATTAATCATATAAAAGCACTGGAGAAATCTATGCACGAGCGAGAGGTAAATTTCTTATTAATCATTTTTATCATAGTAACTGTTTATTAATTTTAATGTTATTGGTTTTAGAAAATACTTGCTGAACTTGAATTAGAAAATATTTCTCAAAGAGAAGAGTTGCAGGGAGTTAAAGCGAAGCTGGATACTACTACCGATGCTCTAAAATTAACAAATTATCGATTAAAAGTGACATCACAAGAACGTGATGAACAGAAGTACCTAGTAGAGAAGCATGTTTCTACGGAGAAAGATTTACTGTCTCACGGTCATACTCTGTTAAATGTTGCAGATACAGCAACTACAGATTCCCTGAAATTGCACGAAAAAATTGACCGCAAAACGTAAGATAAATGTATATTAGAGCCGTTCGAGTACTCGAAAAAAGCGAGCCGAGCCTGACTCGGCTCGAAGAACCGAGTACCGTAAATTGGGGTGACTTTGCCCGCCCGAGGTGACATTGCCCACTTCTCGGAAAGACTTTATTTTATTTTATTGTGAAGTAATTAGAACATATGGTGTTTTGTAGTCGATAGCAATAATTTCTCCAAGGTAAAACGAAAAAAAAAATAGCGAATTCAGTCATATGGTAATTTTTCAGTGAGAGTAAAAAAGTGGGCAATGTCACCCCGGCGGGTAAAGTCACCCCAGTTTACGGTACTCGTAAAAACCGAGCGGCTCCAAAGAATCGAGTACTCGAGTTTTTTCGAGCAGCTCGAAGAGAACCGACTAGTCGAGTTTTCTTTTTTTTTTCTCCTCGAGTACTCGGCTCGGGTCGGAAACCGAGTCTCGGCTCGATCCGAATTTCCAGTTACTCGAATTTTCGAGTACTCGAACAGCCCTACGTGTATGTACACGATCAGATTCTTTGTCCAGCCAATGATTATTATTAAATAGTCTACTTAAATAGTCTCTTCTGTTACTTCTCTGGATTACCTGGAGAGTTTGTCTAAACAATCAAGCAGTCATATTAATTTTTAAGTCGATACTATTTAAAGCTCGCGAATATCTTTTTCGAATAGTGTTCTGACGATACGTCAGGCGAGCAAAAGTTTCGCATCAGGTGTCCGATGGTACCTGACATAGCTAACAATAGATATAACGATTTGAGGCACATTCAACTAACTACTACATTCTTTAATACATTCTCAGGCTCCGATGAAATCTAGAATTACGATACTAATAATGTAACGTGGGAATACTTTTCGTTTAGAATGCGTATTACATAGTATCCCTTAATTTAGAGATAGTAATCAGTACTTTTTAATATGTCTTATATTCATAAAATGAACTAAAAAATACTATTCTTTATAGCAAAGCAGAAGAAACGTTCAAAGTTCTTGGAGAACAGTTCAAGCGTAATATTCGTGAGTGCAAGCAAGGCATTGAAAAAGAGATTTCTTCACACGGAGAAGCATCGAAGCAGTTTTGCGGATCTATGAAAAATGATATCGGTAATAAAATCTAGCATTAAATATAAATTCTTACCAATATTGATTTATATTTCTATCACCATTAGGTGCACTTGTGAGCCAAAGTGGATGCGCAAGTACCGACACTGGGGCACCAGAAATGTCAAAGAATCTTACCGATCAACGTTTAATAATTACAAATAATTTAACGAAAAGTATATACGAATGTGTATGTATATAATATGACAATTTTTTTTACTCTAATGCCGCTTTAAATATTAATATGTCTCGAAATATTCCAGTATCAAAGTTATCAAAATTCGGTAAAACGCGAAATGGATGGTGCTCATGGAACGATGAAAGATAAAGACGAAGTATTAAATACTATTTCCATGAAATTGGCCCAAGATATCGACAAGTTAATTAAAATCGGAGTCGCTCAGAATATACAAATTGTACGAAATAACTTGTCTGAAAAATTAAAACGGGCTTCAGTGCAAATGAACGAAATCGTAAATTCCGCTTGTAATCGTCACGTGGAATCTTGCAATCGTATGAAAACCGACATCAATAGTATTAAAGTAGCCGTCGGAGAGCTTGGTGAAAAGCAAAAATTCACACAGAAGCAACGTTCGTTTGCCAAGGTATCGGCAATGAAATCTCTACTTGTAATTTGAATATTATATTGGTTTTCAGTATTGCACGTATTTAACGCGCAATATGTTTTAGAAACTGGATGATGTATCTGCTCAGTTCAAGAGTCTTACTGAGAGCGAAAGGGAACATTATGATGCTGTGACTAACAAATGTGAGAATATTAATAAAATTTGTGAGAAAGTTAACGATCGCTCGACACATGCTTCTGGCGCAATCAGCAAAATGAGAAGTAACTTAAAGGAACAGATAGACAATGATTTGAAGAAAGTTGAAGCCACTGTTACAGTTGGAGCAGAGAAGGTGATATCTGCACTTAATTTACTAAGTTTAAGCGTAAAAGCCTGTTTTGAGATATCAAGAATTTTTCTACGTATCAAAAGGTTCATGTTATGTTATGCTTCGATAATAGATTGAAGAGTTATCAAATAGAACCGAAAGAGAAGGGAAGATTCTGCTAGATGAATTGGACTCGCGCATAAATACAAGCTACAATGCATCGAAACAGTATCAGAATCTAATCAAATGCAATCTTACAGAAATGCAACAGTCAATGGATGTGGATAAGAATGAATACCTTACCGTTATCAATGTAAATTTAACGATACTTTAAACCTAATTACTAATAACATTTGAAAGTATTTATGACTGAAATTTCATCTTTGTAGGATATGAGTAACGCAATTACAAATGTAACCGAAGAACAAGTGATGGTCGTGAAAGATCAAGAAAGTAAAGCTTCTGATACTTTCGAGGAAATATCCAGTGAATTCGAAAATCGAATTGGAGAATCAAGTGCATGGAGTAATAAGGTTGTTGAAAAATTAGATGCAACAGTGTCTGAAATTGACAAATTTCTTGATGAAGATGTACAATGCGACGTACCGACAGGTATATAACATGCAAACTAGGAAATTAAAAGGAGGATAAGGTTACATCGTTGTGCTTATCTACTTTCAGGAGTAACGCCTGCCAGAAAAGAATTTTCCTATCCTCGTGAATTTACGGTAACATCTCCGCATGAACGAATTCTTCAGAGGTTTAGAGAAGTGAGGCAACTCGTTGAAACAGCAGAAAACGAAGTAGAGGAATCATAACGTATATCATTAGGATACATATTAATTCTAAGATAATTATGTCAATTCTTTTATATATAATTATTTTATATACTTATATAATCGTTGTGTCACTGATTCATCACTGTCCAGCCTAAACCGCTGACCCTAGAAACATGAAATTCGGAGAGTATATTCCTTTTACGACGTAGATGCTGGATAAGAAGGGATTTTTTGAAATTCCATTCCTAAGGGAGTGAAAAGGGGTGAAATGCGTTTCCACGGATACCTTAAAATATCTTCGACCCGATTAGATATCAACTTGGTTTTAAACAGCAATTTCAGGATTTTGCCCTAATCAACCCTTAAAGGGGTGGTGAAAAGATGTGAAATGTGTTTTCATGGAATTCTTAATATCTTTTAAGCCCGAAGCGAAGTGCGGGGGTATTTTGCTAGTATATAAATTATATAATATTTAAGTATATCATTTTTAAAAGAAAATTTAATGAACCAGCAACAAACTTAAAACTTAAGACTTAATGACTAAATATATATATATGTTTCAGTGCAAGTTTTTTAACTTTGTGATACGTCTGCTATTATTAGGGGATTTTTCTAAAATGGCGAAAGTTACTACGGAATAAGTCCTTAATTGCCCTTTCTATAAATTTGCAACATTGATTGCGGTCAGTGAAACAAGCTCTGAACAATTCAGATGTTCACGTAGTGGGGGGGAATCCCCCCCCCCCCCAATAATAATAATCATTTCCAGCCCGGCAGGACTTTTAGGTATTCGTTACTAGCGGGAAAGAATTGTCCAGTTACGCCCTTATAATAATCCCAGGTGTTGCGGCTAATTTCATTTCTAACACTTGAAAATTAGAATAAATTGAGAAGTATCAATTTTTTGCACACTAGGGTGGCGCTTATTTTCAAATTTGGAATTTTCTGCGCGGTAGCACCCAGAATAGTTCCAAATAATAAAAAAGAAAATGTGTGCAGAGTTTGAGCCCGATTGGATAACGGGAAATGTTGCCCCTGGGCCCTTGAACATTTAAATAATTATTTTACAGCTCACAAAGTCGATTTTATATAATATCCTCCAAGTTATTGATTAGGAAAAAAATATGTCAAACAAAACTTGTAGATCCAGACAAGGAGCACCATTTATGTGCTATTACATTTTCTCGGGCGACAAAGGGTTTTCGAAAAAAGTAAAAAAAAAACTGGGGGAAAAACTTTATTTTTCAAATTTTGATTGTTTACATAAATTCTTCTGGAACACTTTTTATTTATAAAGGCGAAAAAAATTGTAATTATATTCTTGTCTTCAATATTTTTGCGAATTTTGGTCACAAATTTTCAGGAAACATTCGTGACATATCAAACACTGAAAATATGGAGAGAAAAAATTATCTTTTTATCATATGTCTCGTCCCACACGTCCTCTGTGATGGTAGTAATTTTTACCACATTTAGTTTCAATTCTAACCGCTAGCGGGATTGTGATCGAATTCCCCTCTGAATTGATAACGTTGCATGCGACACGGAAATGGTAACTAGTGATCTTTTAGGGGGATATTCAAATCGACTAAATGTACCTTACCGCAGTTGGCTGATTATTGTCGAAGTTTACCGATCATTGCCGAATGGGGCCGAATGGGCATTTAAATTGGTTGTCTACTGATTTCCCTAGCTTTTTCTGTCCTTGTCGAGTGACGCCTCTTATTATATCTCCTCTTTGACGCTGTGCGAGAGAAAGATTGGAAGAGGAAGCAGGCACGTGAGGGGCCTCTACGCTGGCTAGCGCTGACCTAGAGGATCACTAATGGTAACGGACTTCCAGAGCCCCCTATCCGTGTGAAGAATTTATACTCGATGTAAGGTCTATTCTATACCTCATCTATGGTTTAAGAATTAGTTACGCCTCTTCGTCACGAGAGGTCACGTGATTCGTCGTAGCACGTGTAAATTTAGTTGCATACCTCCTCTAATATTGTTATAGATTAACAATTTAAATTGTTACCGATTAAACAAAAATGTTTCGACAAGTAAGTATCGAGAAAGTAATATTGTATCATGTGAGAATTTGTTAAATCGTATTATTCACGATTACAATTCGTATTATTAAAATTCAATTAATATTGTCTCGTACCTTTTCAGGTTATACCGAAAATGATGCAAAGCATTTCACCAGTTAGTAACATGCGAATGTGTACTAACGTTATAGATACAAAATTAGAAAAAAGTAAGTAAATCATTCGTTCATTATTAGCATTATTTATCATTTTTGAAAATACAGTGGTATAGAAATTGCATGTCACACGAATATATTCCTTTTCACCAAGAGGATAAATTTCTTCAAATTTTCAATGGACTTTAGAGACTGTTGTAAAAATATTTAATATTTCAAATTTAAAACATTCAAACGCCACACTATCTTAGTATAAAGTATAAGGGTTCCGGGGCTATTATTGGTTATTGTTATCATCTAATTCTTTACAGTAATTCTTGAATATTGATATATATGTTTAATCAATTTAAATTAAATACTTTCACCAAATTTAACCGTTGTACAAATGTACTTTCATAAGAACGGAGGCTTTCCTGCAAATTTATCAATCCGTAATCAAATTATTTTTACCACTGTAACAGGGATAGAACAAAGCAACATAAAATAACCAATAGAATTGTCTGAATTATCCACTTGTTGTTATATGAAATTATTTTACTTGCACTAAGAATTTTATTTATAATTGCATGCAGTAATATACACACATAAATATTATGCATTTAATAGTAAAGCGGTATAATAATAGTTTGAATAATTTCATGAAAAGGACTGTTAAAATCTAATACTAACGAAGTTGTCCGTTTGTAGCTATGAACCAGATTACTTTATTGGGAAGAACAGGAAATGAGCCTCAGCTAAGGGGTAACCAAGATCATCCTGTTGTTGTATTCTCTCTTGCCACACATAGTAATTACAAGTATATGAATGGTAAGTTATATCAATTAATTTTGCAATCTGGAGATCTGCTTATTTAAGTACAAGTATTAAAAAATTCACAGTATGACAAATATTAATCCTTTAACACCTGGCCCATTATATATGATACACTAGGAAAATACCCCCGTGCTTCGCTTTGGGCTTAAGAGATATTAAGGATTCCATGAAAACATATTTCACCCCTTTTCACCACCCGCTTAGAGGTTGATTAGGGCAAAATCATGAAATTGGTTTTTAGGCATTTATATAGCTAACCTTTCGAAGTAAAACTTCAAAAGCACTGTATAAACAGTGCAAGTATAAACTTCAAAAGCACTGCTTATGTACTTTTTCATAAGCTGTTGCAAATTAGAAACGCACAAACAGCCACATATTTTTCTCATAATCGATTTCGAGCTAAGAAATTCCCATATAACGCGCATATATAATACTAGCAAAATACTCTGCGCTTTGCTTCGGGCCTAAGAGATATTAAGGATTGCATGAAAACACAGTTTACCCCTTTTCACCCCCTTAGGGGTTGATTAGTGCAAAATCCTGAAATTTATTTGTAGGGATTTGTGTGGGAAACCTTTGTATGTAAAAACCAAGTTGATATTTAATCGGACCTAAGAGATTTTGAGGAATCCGTGAAAACACATTTCACCCCCTTCGGGGTTGGTTAAGGTAAAATCCTGAAATTGGTTTTTAGGCATTTCTGTGGGCAGTCTTTGTGAGGAAGAACCAAGTTGATATCTAATCGGGTCTAAGAGATATTAAGGAGTCCGAGAAAATACATTTTAGTCTTTTTCACCCCCTTGAGGACGGAGTTTTGAAAAATCCTTCCTTTGTGGATGCCTACGTTATGAAAACAATGTACCTTCCAAATTTCAAGTTCCTAGGTTAAACGGTTTTAGCTGGGCGTTGGTAAGTCAATCAATTAGTCAGGACATCTTTTATACACGATGATGATGATACATTCCCTTTCTTTGCTGTTTCGTAGTTTGCACCAGATTAGTACATGTTTAGAGTAGTTTAGTTTTATTCATTAAAGAAAGATTGCCCTACCTGAACCCTGTATTAATTTGCTTCATGCATTCTAGCCTCGGAAAGAAAAATAAAAAAGTTTTTATAAAAATATAAAAATTCGGTCTACTTTTATCGATGAAAAGAAAACGGGATATTCTTCCTTCAACGGGATCTAGGTGCCGGGTGCTAAAGGGTTAATGATCATAATAGTTAGAAGAATGTCTTTGTTTTTATATTCTTCAATTCACCAAGTTTTGTTTCCTAAGCGATACTTTGCTTACGAGAAGTTTTAAACGTTCACTGAATTGTCAAGCATAAATTCTACCGTACACATTGCGTTGGCTCTGTGAAGTTTACAGATAGTGCAACATTTTGTAGACAGAAAAAATTGCAGGAGATTTCGTACAACGAACAGAGTGGCATAGGATATGCATATTCAAACCGAATCTACGCGAGAGTGTCGTAACCCATTTGAAAAAGGGCCAGAGAGTGTTGGTGACTGGAAAGGTGAGCTACGGCGAATTTAAAGACGAGGAAGGTCAAACAAAATCTAGCACAGCCATAATCGCGGATAACGTTATATTTTTCCAAATGTAAGAGACAAGTTTTTCGGTTACTTTAGTTTTGTTACTTCGCTTCTTTTCTACTGAAATATTATTAAGAATAGTAAGTAAATAAAATCAATTACCAAAAATATATGCTTTTATTTTTAAATATTTCCTTGGCTTATTTAACGATAACTTGCACGTTTTACCGTTTTACGAACTAAGTATCTCCAGCTTCCATTCTTTTCTTTAGTTGAAACATTCCTGTTCTCTTGGTGCGTTGCTTCTTTTGAGAGGGTATAATAAATTGACGCCCGAGATTAGCTTAATAAGTAAATAAATCTCTATTTACACATTGCTCGTCCATACGCAATGAGTTACACAATAAACGATCCGTATTTTCCTAACATTGTACAGGTTCCGTTTTATACAGGATTTGCAGAAATAAATGATATATGTATAAACTCTGTGAGTAAATCGAAAGGATGATAGTTTGTATGTGTTGGGAAATAAAAGGGTTCACGATAGAATCGATGCCCTCCGAAGTTCTACGATACGCGCGCGCACGCGTGTGTGATGTATGCACACATATACAGTATATTTCTAAAGATATGTGACAACACAAATTAAAATCGTAGTTGAGATCCCGACGTCGAGTTATCGCTATTCGCAGTCTTCTACAGTCGTCAGTAGAAGTTCTACGCGAATACGCACAGAGTATTCATAATATATGAAAAGCAATGCACAAGTCTGTCCTTTTTACTAATGAATAATTCCAAAGTATCCTAAAGTCGTATTATAGATCAATCGTCGCGACACGCCAACGCAGAATAATCTTCGTTACGATCTGAATTTGTGTTGCTGCCTTTAAGAACACAATCTGCGTGTGTGTACTTCTTTAATATATTTATAATTAATATAAATCCGCTCTCTCATGAAAATTATATACACAAAAACGAAGGTTTCTTTTATTCTATGTGTCTGCATTCTATTACGATAAAAACTTCACGGAGATCACAGTATACAAATAGCCAAATACAACTTTTTCCCATTTATAAATCTCTTTCTCTCTAAATACACCTTTCATTCTCACAGTTTCATGCTTGTTCCTATTCTCCCAATCTCGATCACTCGCCCACGCATGCGCAGCTCGCTCATTCGTACCAACGTCTTCGTACTTTCTTCCCCTATAATGTCTGTCTCTTCGAGCCTTATGCAAAAATACGATCTTAAGACCTGTTTCTAAACGTACACGCGCCTTCGGTCCCTAGTTATGTTTCTCTCTTTTTTTATTCTTCTTTTCTTGTTGAAAGCCTAGGGTCCATTGGCGAGGAATGTGAGCCACAGTCGCATCGACAACGAACGTAGAAATTTCGAATATAAATTTCTCTTCGGTAGTAAAATATATATATAATATATATATAGAGATTTATTTTATACATAAATTTATATTCATATATATTTTTATATATATATAACTCTGGCCCCGAATTCCATAAAACTCTTTCGCGCTTTTTTTTTGTCTAATAGAGTTCACTATACCTCGCTCTCTTTATAGTTCGTCAACTTATTTACAAGTACCTACGATTTAGGGATACGATCGATTCTTAACGCTCGTCTCGACAGTGTCAAAACTATGGTCACACGTTTTTTCTTCCGTACTTTGTTTCCCCCTTGCTAAACACTCGGACTAAACGCATACTTACAGGTAAATTACCGACGATTAGATTGGCACAACTGAGTCGGTGCAACGGGAAACTTCTGACTCAAAGCTTTATCGAATCCAAGTATTTACAGGATGGACCTCGTATCTTTCGTACAACGGAAGAATCCCCCCCAAAAAAGATCCAACTAAAATTGCCTTTCGTTCGCTTATATTACATTAATTTCGTTTTGGACTTACGCAAAGACTTTTAATAACATTTTCTTCTCTTTCAAATAAAAAAAAAAAAAAACTCGATAAATTCAATCTCTAGTCATAAACTAAGCACATCTTGCCCCCGGGCGAATCCACCCCGGAGCTAAACTTTACATCACAGAACAACTTTGGAATAAAATACCTCGATCGTTTCCCGGTCACCGTTTTGTACGCTCGTCGATAACGTTCTAAAGAAGCTTTTCCTTTTTTAAAGTAGTTCGTTGTAGAAGCGAAAAAACCGTTTCACACTCGTGCACGTGCCTTAAACACAAAGAATGGAGGGAAAAAAGGAGAGAAAAAAAAAGGATAAGGAAACAGACGGCGGAATATCCGCGAAAGTTCAGCTTCACCGAAGCGTCCTCCAGAATTGCAGCACGACGATTGGGGCTCCCCCGGCCTCTCGCGACGAGGATTCCCCGGGCGGCCAATCATCTTTTCACGATTCGAAGCGCGCGCGCGGTAATTGACGAACCCGCGTTCGTTGCTCGATTCCCTCGAGCCGATTCAGAGTCGGTAGAAAAAGTCGGGCGTCGTTCGAAAGTTTGCGACGAAACGTCGAAACGGGATCGACGCGCATGGCCGAAATGGATCGGACGATCGTCGAATAACGGATTATTCGACACGAAGCGGGTCGCTTGGCCGTCGGTAAAGCAGAACATAGACCCACTACCGTTATCTTCGAATCATCCTTCACATTGATCGCGCAGGTCGATCCGTCGTAACTTCCAGAATGTACTCGTCATCAGTCTTTTCTCGTCTTTCCGTCTCGGGATCATCCGATGGCTCAGCGGCTTCTAGTCTCCGGACTAATCTCCCCGCGAGCGTATCGTTCCTTGCCGCTCGACGCGGCGGAGCGTCGAAGCGCTGGCGATCTTCTGGTTTTCCCCTAGAAATCACCCTAGACGCGACTCCGCGGAGGAAGACCCTGGATGAGACCGTTCGCGGGGTTTCTCCCCGCTCGTAATCAGGAAGCAGGCTTCCTCGAATGTAGTTTCTAGGGACGCGTCCGTCTCTAATCAATAGACAAGGACGCGCTGCGATAAAGAACCCGTCGACACAGTCAGCGTTGGAAACGCGCGGTCGAATCAGCACTATGTCTCGCGTCACTTCCTCTCCTCCGCCTCTTGGTTGGTTTTGATGAGATTGTACGCGTGACTCCTGTACTTGGTGGGCGGGTCGTGAAGAGGTAGAGGTTGCTGTTGCTGCTGCTGTTGTTGCTGGTCGCTGGCTGGTTGACTCATGCTGGACATCGAGAGGTCCGTCGGCATATCGATTTCCGGCTCGACGCCACTTCCTCCTTCTTCTTCCGGCTCCGACTTTATTCGCATTTGCTGACGCAGCAGAGATATGTTCTTTATGTTCTTCAGCTCTGTTGGGTTTCGCAGAAACCTGGGCAGAAAAAAGGCGTAGTGTTTTAAATGATGTTCTTATTGTTGTGGGCTTTGGGTAGCTTTTGTGAAATAAGGCGAGGGAGATTCAAATGGGGTATTCGTTTTAAGAAATTGAAACTGGTAATAAATAACAGTGCGCAATAAACAGCTGCTTTGGCGTGTAAAAGGAATGGGAAGATTTGCAAGTTGCTTGATTAACTCTTCATTAACCCTTCTTTGGATTTCCAACTTTAGTTCTATAGATGGTTTTCTAGGCCCCATTGTATAGAATTACGTATCACGGTATTATTTCTAAAAATAGGTGATTCTAAATAAAATTACTTCTTTTTTTTACTATGATGTTTCGTATATTTTTTTCATGTATTGTTTGTTAATAAATATAGACGAATATTTGAAAATATTGAAAGGCGAATTTAAAGGGAGGGATACGAGATTCACGACTAATGTAAAATAATGTTCAAGGATTAACTTTATTGGAAACAGTCGCTAGATACCTGCTAGTTTCGAATGTTCTTTACATACATTTTTATTGCACCTTTTGTAAGTTTGAAAAATTCGTCTTTTTGTTGAACATGAGTGACAACTAGGTCTTATTAAAAAATTCTAGATTTTGCATTTTTGGAAACGAAGGAAAGTATTGTCAATTGTTTTGTAAATCTCTGAATACTCCTTTTTATGATTGACTGCCTTCTTTCTATTTCGTAACTATTCGTTCTACTTAGAAGCTCCATTAGATAAGCAGAGTTCATTAGAAAAGCCACTTCCGGGAGGAAGGTTCCGCGAGAAGTTGCACATCATGGAGCCACAGGGACCCCGAAAATCCAACGACATTATTATTTCGTTTATGTTGCATTTTACCAAATTGGTAAGTCGAACTAATTTAGCGTTGTAGTATTAGGAAACGTGATAAGGTAATACAGGATAACATAAATTGTCAAATAATTATGTCAACATACATTAAAGCATAATCCGAAGAAGGGTTCAAAAGGATTATTAAACTAAAATGGTAATCCTTAAAGCTCTAACGTCGAGATAAACTCGGCATAATATGCACTTCGTTCTAGTGCAGCATTCTGGAGTGCAAAAGATTAATGAAGCTGTTGAGTCTGTGTTTCTTTTCACGAACCTTTTAATTACATAAGTCTATGTGTACCTTTAAATGCCAAGAAATTCGTAAACTGCGTTATATATAGTAAGCTCGAGGTTAATGTATGCACGTAATTGTTCCTCAAACGATTAAAGAAAGACAATTAAGAAAATTGTTCCATTTTTAAAGAGAAAACTTGGGTTTCTTTTACACTATTATTCTCAGAAATCTTAATATCATCTCCATTTTTTAAACTGGAGCTATTATGTTTTTATGCGTTTTTATTATGCGCTTCTTATTGTGCACCTTAAAGTACACTTAACTATATGCACATAATCATAGCACACACGTTGTCTTATATTAAATCAGTTTCCACAAATATCATCGAGATGACTGGTGACATATGTGCCGATGATTATGAAAGTGGTGTAAGACGAAAATGATTTATATTTCTATATTATGAAAGAATTGTTGCAAAATAGTCATCAAGTAAGCAATGAAATGATAGTAAGTAATTAGGGAAAAAGGAAATAATGATATATTTTTGTATTATGTATTAATCGTAGATGTGGGGCAAGAAAATGAAAAAACAAAAGGTAACGCGAAATATAATTAATTACGTTGAAAATATAAGAAAAATTAGGAGAAATAGTGGTAAAGAATATATTACCAAAAATAGTGAAGTTGTTTGCTTCAAATAGCAAAGTATTTGAAAATAAAAATTGCTTTCGCTTGAAAAAATATTTGAATTTATTAAGTTGTAAAAATCGGAAACCTACATTTGAGTACTTTTGGAATTTTGGAAGCATTCAAAGGTTTAAAAAATGTAGTTACTCATAAAATTTTACAATCATAGATAAGTCTCACATTAGAAGAGCATATATGTTGAGAAACATTTTGTTCAATAATGGAAAAATATTTTTTAATACGCCCTAATACATCTAAATCTCTCGAAATAAGAATTACATGACTTACACCACTTTCATAACCGGCAACGTACCTTCTAAACCCTCGAATATGTTGCAGTTAGAGGTTCGATTACAACATCGAAACTTTGAAATCACGGACTCGACGTTCTGATTTCTTCAGACCAGAAGGAGGAAGAAAATAATTTTCTGCTTACTGGTAACAATGCCGTTCCCCTTGGACCTTCCGTAGGATGTTGACGCGGTAGTAGTACCGTAGAGCTCTGCTCATTTTGTCGTAATTCATGGAAAGGTGATTCTTCTGGATGCCCCAGAGCCTCGCCAATCCCGGAGGATCAACGATTTTGAATACCCCTGTTTCCCGGCTTTTCCACGCGATGTAGTGCGTGTACCGTTGCGAAGGGTCGTTCAAAAGTTGTTGAAGGAAATCCCACAGGAGTCTACCATCTGCAACGAGGAAGGAAGAAATGAGAATTTCAAAACAGGCACATTTCGTCGTCAGCCTAAACACATCAATACGACATATTCTTTTCTGGAATAATTTAGGTATTAATTTAGTATTGTACACGCGTGAAACGCAAAGTAACTTTTTCTGCAACATATAAAATAATAGATCGACGAGAAAAATACGCCGCGTGCAAGTTGAATTTCGGAAAACAAAATGTTACGACTAGTTGATTGCAGAAATATAACTGGTCTGTATAAACCTGTAATTGCAAACACTTCCGCTGTTTTCCATATGCGGTACAAATTCGAGGAGTCAAATGTTTAATTCGCAGATCACGTAACAGGATAACATCGCGTTTTTTGTGAGGCCACTTAAGTTTTTGTTTCAAATGGTGTCTGTAGCTTCTTTTAACATAAAGAGAAAGGGCACGATCAGCCGAATTCAGCAGTGCTATAAGTTGTATAATTTTATCGAAAGATATGAAGATAAACCGCACTTAATAGTTGCGATCCAGAGATAGAAAGCGGAAACATGTTTTCGCTCTCAAGCAGGACCACTTGCAGTTGCGAGTATTGCAACGCGAAGAAGGTCCACCGATGAATCACCTAAAGCCGCGTTCCTACATGTGTAACGAGTTATGGGCCAGCAATCAGAACACTTTGATGCTTTTGAAAAGCTTGCTTTATAGTATAATCTAGAAAAACCTAAATTCTCGATTTGTACAACTTGAAAATTCTAATTCAAACTGGATAAAGGAGAAAGTCAAACTAAATAAATTAAAATAAATTCAGCCAATGTAATTAAAGATTAGAGCCACCGACAGTTGGGGACACGCGGGGACGTATCATTGTCATATCTGCATAGGCACTTCCACGTTCGATACCATTCCGAATTCTAGAGTGAAATATCGCGTGTTTCATTTGAAAAATCTTAACTCTCATTGTATCTCAATAAGACAGCAATACGAATACGAATATCAGAAAATATGGGTGATAAAAAAACAACAATTAGGTTTCGACACGTTCCAGTCGCGTATGAATAGCTAAGGAGATACATTTAAAGTTATTTCTTTCTTCTTGAGAAAAACCTTAAGCGTCCGGCACTAAGGGAATTCCCCCTAACCTTTTGCGATCTCAAGTCGATGGTCACTTGGCAACAAAGATTATGGTAATTTATCATCGCACTAATCGCCCTAGAATCTAGATATACTTTTCTTTAAGATCGTGGCCAAGTTTTACAGAGAATTAGATTAAAATTCAAGTGTGCAGTTCAGAAGTTTACCATGTGCATGTCATAGATGGCAGCACTAGTTAACCATACAAAGATGGCTGAAATCCATCTGCCTCGTGTTCACCTCGATGGTTCACACCCCGCGTTTATAAACCTACTTTATGCACAGCCCTTTAGGACCATGCTCACGTTGCAGTACGAATGTGAATGTATACTTACTCGTATTGGGTTCCGGCGAGTCGCTGGGGAAAAACTCCCTAGCAACGTTGGCGGGGTTGGACCTGAACGCACCGGGCGTCAGAGGCATCATGGGCTGCGTGAGCGTAGGACTCGGTTGGTCCTTGACGCACACCTCGCTTAGCCTCTGCGCGGCAAGGGCAGTCGGCGTGGCCGGCGGACTCCCAGTGGCCGCTTGCTGGTTGTCCTCATCCGAGTCGCTCTTGTAAACCTGACTCTGCGTCCCCTCCGTGTGCCCGGGTGAGCCTGCCTGGCTGTCCACCGACGGCGCCGGGGACAGCGTCACCGAATTCGCGGACATCAGCGAGGCCAAGTTCGCGGCATACGGATTCTCCGTCCAGGTAGGGGTCGGTGGATGGGAATGAGGGCTGAGGGGGTACGCGGATGGCCTGGTGGGGGTGACTGGGCTACTGGGGAGACACCTCTGCAGCTGGTTAAAGTCTCTGGCTAGCATCGAGAGCACATTGTGCAACACATCGCCCGCGCCCGGGCACCTCTCCCCCAGGTCGGCCTTTGTCAACAGGCAAAGGGCCTTTCCGTTCATCTGGAACATGTCCATGTCGAATTGGGGCAGGTCGAATTCCCGCTCGGCCCATCGGAGGAACGTGGCCACATCCTCCCGGGACCACAACCGTGGGTCGGACGCTGTGGAACACATGTTTGCCATTATTTCTCATGTCTCCTGTTTCCACGACTCGCAACCAACGCTCGGGGCCGCACGAGCAACGCGAAGAATCCCTCGCGCGGTCCCGACGTGCCGCGGCTGGTAAACGGTCCACCAGCCACGGCACATCCTGATTCGCTTCTACATCATTGTGCTCGTCGTCCATTGCGAGCCAAGGACGAGTTCGACTTCCTGCGATCACAGTGGTTGCTCGCGTACTCCCAACCACTTATCACGGGTAAAAGGAACTGACGGATGGGAACCGTGATGTAACTCGACAATCTAATAGCCTGAAGATGTCCAAATTAAGCCCCGGAGCTTGAATTTAAAACATACGAGGGAAGGTCTCAAAGCCAGAGATTCAGAAAATTATGAAACTCTGGAAATATGTAAAGAGCATATAAGTATGTATTACGGAATTTTCTTTGGCTGCCCAAATTCACTCTAAGGGGGTGAAATGCACCCCCGAGATTTTCTGGTATAACTCGCGAACTGTAAGAGATAGAAACAAAGTTTTCAGGCCAAAGTTATTTCATTTAATTAGGTGTATCATGTGGCAACTTACAGTTCGCGAGTTATAACACAAAATCGGAAAATAGCCAGATTTTGAGGAGTAAATTTCACCCTCTTAGAGTGAATTCGGGCATCAAAAGAAAATTGCGTAATATATACCTATACATCCTCTACATACCCCCAAAGTTTCATAATTTTTTGAATCTCCAGTTTGGGGATCTTCCCTTGTTAGGCACCTTCCCCCACTCTAAGTACCTTAGCTATCAAGCATATGAACGCTGGTTGGTGCTACTTTCTCTCTGCTCGTCACGCACAAACAAAATATGGCATGTAGAGGGGGGAACATGCTGCTGCTCTAATCTCTTAGTATCCCACAGTTTTTATGACCCCACTAAATCCCTTACACAGTACAAAAGATTTTATTCCCTTCGACGCAATTCAGGGAGTCGTGGACGGGGGAGGGGGATGTAAATTGAGCGAAACTTACCGAGACTCGCTGGTAGATGAGTCTTGAAGTCGAGAAACGGGCTGGGCGGTGGGTGAGTGGGTGGAAAGTTCATGGCTGGACCGTATCGCCAGAGCAGCTCCGTAGGGCTGAAGGGCAAAGATATGCCTGGTGGTAACCGAGAGTCCATCCCCGTCATTCCACCCCCGGCCGAAACCGGTGGCAATTGCGGCAGCTGAATCGTTGGCAGCAATTTCATAACACGTCTCACTTTCTATCCCCTCCTCTCTGAAATTAGAACAACGGAAAATTAAGGACTGCAGCATTTCCAACTTGATGTTTAATTATAGATATGCAGAAAATGATTGTTTAACCTCTTCGAGCGGTATGGACATATATATATAACAGGGTGTTCCGTAATTAATAGTATTGCATAGAATTACTACAAATCGAGATTGTAGAATAAATATTTTTCATTCTTTTTAATTTCGAGGAAATCGATTTTGAATTTTTTTTAGAAACGCGTAATAAACATGCAATTTTAGATGAAATAAACTGTCGTGCAAAAATTATTAACCGAAATTGTAGAAACTTTTTTTTTCAAACTTTGTATTGAATTGTTAGACATTTAATTTTGAGGTATTTACTGATTTATATGTTGCTTATGGAGTTTTACGAGTTTATACAAATAGTATATAATTATTCAATTTATTTGTGAATGCTTTTACACATTCATACTATTGCGAAGCAAAGATGTCACACTTAATCGCCTTGTAGATTTTACCATTAGAAGAAACTCTTCTTCTAATAGTATACCGCGTCCTTCTTTTCAAGATTCCAAAAATAACGGCACCGCAGATGTTTAACATTTAAGTTTGACGAAAGATGAAGAAGAAAGGTCGCGGAACACGTTTCAAAACAGTACATAATCGAATAGGTGCGTCGCGACGCGGCATGTCGGCTCAGGAAAGAGGAAAGATTATTAGCATAGACCGTGGAGGTATGAAAGAATGAAAGCCAGCAGGAAACGCGGATTTACATAACTTATTTCCATCGACCTCCAGACTCTTTCCGTTCTTTCCTCTCTTCCTGCCGTCGCGGGAAAGTAATCTTTGAAACAGACAATTGTCTATTTTTCGAATAATCCCTGTCACCGAAAACATTCAACAAAAAATTCCCTCAAATCTTCAAAACGTATTTGCGTCCCAATACATTGAATTCTGCTTAAACCGATGTGCATTTAATTCGTGATCGTATCCCAAGGAAGTTAGCATTATGGCAGTGTTTCTCCGTTTTTGAGCCATGATCCACTTTTATAATAGGTATTCAAATTACCTGGGACCCCCCTCCCCTATATAAGGTAAGGTAAATTTAATAAGGTAAAGAAAACATTAAAAATAAGCATTTCAGAATATAATTCTAACTTAATAATATTTAATATATGCAATTGTCTTATTTAGTTTGAGCTTTTTCTCTTTCTTTTTTTCATTAATGAAAAATCCATGACAATGTAACCATATTAAAATAAATAAGTGCTAAGAATCGTCAACTAAAAATAACCGCGACGGCCCCCCGGAAACACTTCGGGACCCCAAAGTTGGGAATCACTGCATTAGGTCCTTTCCACGCGAGACACTTTTATGGCTCATATCCATCCACATCTTTTTCTACATTTTTTTTTAATTAAACTTGTTTTTACCAAGTGGATCTATCATTCCCCAATTTATTCATGTATAGCTGTTTATTTTTCGAGGTTGCAAAATTGTCCTGCGTGTATGGCTATGCAAATCCGTACGTAGTTGGTTTAATCCGAGTTCCTGATGGTTCGATCCAGTTCGGGTTCCAAACACATCGGATTACCGAGGCTGGGCTGTAAACTACTCTACGAGAAGATGAATGTTTCAGCCCGCGAGAGCTTCGACGGCTCGATGAATTGCTAATTATGTTGACACGCCTGCCTTTCGATTAACGTGGATAATCAAAGTGTGCTATCGCGGACGGGAGTGTAAGATCGAGGAAAAAGACAGCTCGGAGAGGAGGAAAAAGGTAGAGATGTTGGCATGCGAAGGTCGATGTTCCGTTGTCTCGCACCAGGAAATCCTCGTTGGGGAAGCGTACCACGTGTAGCGACGGAGTAACAGAGAAAGAGAGGGACTAATGAGGGGAGAGATGCGTTAGACGGCGAGGGACAGAGGCGCGATACCCGAGAACTTGATTCTTTCTCTCCCTCTCTACAGCCGATTTTTAGCTTCAAATGTCGCTTAAAATTGCTCTTACCAAGCTATCAATTACGCGCCACCTTTGCAATTCTTCCTTTTAAAACGATCATAGGTTTTTCCTTGCAAGGTCACGTTGCACGAGAAGAACTGTAAGTTCACACAGTCACTGCCATTAATATCCAGTGCTCATAGTACAGCATGAAACACAGTAGATAACGATGATGAACACTTTGCCATTCTTATGAACCCAATCAATTTTATTTCGACCGTAATTTTCATTCTACATTCTTAACGTGGGATTCCAGGTACGAATGATGATAGAAGAAACACTGATTTTTTTTATGTAGATGGATAAATGTAAAAGTCGAAGATAGAAATTGTACATTTTTTATCGTCGATTTTTTGAGTTTTTTTTATGTGTAATCTAATTGAGAATTACAAATTTAGTATTGAATCTTTTTTGGTGAAGGAATAAATGTATCGATACGGATATAAATGTTTATAGGTTGAATTAAAAATGTTTCAAGCATGGGAATAAGTAAACAAAAAATTTGAGGCAGCGTTGCCAAGAATATAAGAAATATATAATTATTCTTAATGATATTCTAAGTTAATAGTGCTATAAAAAATTACATAAGAAACATAAGATAGAGAATGACGGAACTATTATTATATACAGGTTGTTTATAAAAATGTGGGATATTTATTCGGAGACCATGGTTCTACTTAACAAAATTCTAAAGAATGTAGCAACACACTGTGTCCAATTATGCTTAGTTTTGCAGTTATAAGCATTTTATCTTCCGTAAAATACTAGCCGGGGCTGCCTATTAAAGGGCAATCCACTGACAGGCGCGTTCGTCAGCTGGCCTAATTACTACATTTTCATTTATATCTTTTGCTTCTTCTAAAAAACAAAGGCGAACCGATAATCAATATATTGATCCGCGGAAACACAGCTGGGCTTCGTTAAATGCCACTTTAATAGGTATTCCGGGGTCGTGTTTTATGGAATATAAAAACACTTATAATTGCAAAACTAGCAATAAGAATTATTCAACATATGCATATACCAACTTTTTTTCTTATTTTGGTGAGTAAAACCGATCCTCGAAAAACGTCCCATATTTTTATAAACACACTGTATTAAGAAAAAAACGTGTTTAAACAGAAAGGCAACACTAAGTACAGTATTTAGTAGCTTATACTTCACAAGAAACAAGAAAGAATATTAATTTTTCTAATACAGAACGTATGCGCAGTTTTGTTTGAAACCTGTTTTGAAATGAACTGCTGCAATAAAGAGAAAGTTGTGTGCACATTTATGAACTAGAATAACCTTCGTACAACACAACAGAATTAATCTCATTAATTCGTTAATATCATAAAATAGAAATTATATTTTCCTTTTACTCTGGGAAATTAAGAAATCCGTAGAGTGTAATAATAACAATTTTTTCTTCGATCATTGGAAACATTGTGACGGCAAAAATTGCATCGCTCAACGCTTTGTTTATCCCCCAAAAATTCTGCTCCAAAATCTCTTTACCGGCAATTGAAAACTTAATATCAAGAAATATTCCGCAAATAAAATATCCACGGATTTCAATCGAACGTATACGTCATGTTTAAAACGTTCGACCATTCCCATGGATATTGTTAAAAAGAGAAATGGAAAGAAGGCGCAAGAAAGACACGGTGTAATTCTATGGCGGGTGGATAATATTTGGAAGTTCCGATGGAGGACACAGGCGGCTTCGAGTCGTGAAAAGAAAAGTGGAACGAAATCCAGTGAACGAAATGCGATCGATCGATCATCCAGAACGAACATTTCCGGCTTGGAGGTCGCGACGAGTCAACGAAAGGAGGAAGTCGTGCCGGAAGTCGTACTCAACGCAAGAAACCGCACGAATGATCTTCCTTCGAGCAAAAACTGCCTCTCGGGCCTTCCAGCAATTATTATCCACGTTTACAATCCCTTCCACCGTGTTTACGGTGATCGCAAACGCCGTGATTTCAAATAAATTACGTGTGCGTTAGTTACACACTGTTGCAGGATAGTGAATAAGATTCAAACCGATTTACAATCTGTAGGGGAAATTAGAAACTTAGAAAATGAGAAAATTAGAGAAAAAAACAAACATAGAAAATAGTAATTTATTTATTTTATTAATGTCGCGCAGTTGTAGACTTCAATTTGTATAATACAAACTTCTTCCGTCTTAATTGAAATTGGCACGTCCTCTTCAATCAGAGATAGGCATTATTTAAGTAAAAAATGATTTAAATCAATTATCAAACACAAGAGACTTTGTCTTTATTTGTCGTCAAATAAAAATAACCCAGAGTTATTTTTTATTTGAAGCGCTACAAATAATTTTTTCAGTCGTTGGGAATTCTATCGAAGTTTCGAATAATTTTCTCACTTTCATTTATATTTTATTTAAAGTTTAAATAACTCTGGGAGAGCCTCGAGAGCTTTCGATCGAAGCCGCCAGCTTCTCAAGCAGCGCGGCATTGTATCGTTCATCCCTCTAAACTGCAACGCGGATTTGCTCGGCGATGTGTCATCGCTTATGCAGAAACGGAATTTCTTTTTCATCGCATCATAAATGTAGCGCTTCAAATAAAAAAGAACTGCGGGTTATTTTTATTTGATGAGATTCGAATAAAATTTTCGTCTCTTATTCGAAATCAACTTTTTATTTGAAATAATAATTTGCCCATCTCTGATTTCAATGATAATATAATTATAAATAATGTAACTAAGGGTTACAAAGATTTATTAACAGATATTACAATCTGATAGAATTCAATTTCGAGCAATAATAGCATTCATTTTTAGTTCATCTAAGAATGATTTGAGAAACTAATTTAAAACCCAATTTCAATTAATGTAAAAGTTAAAGATGCTTACTAGTGTGTTTATTTTCCTTGGCATCGTGTTTGATTGCACTTTCAATAGTCGATGCTGTTATTTAATAACGTCAACGCATGCGAATTAAAAAATTAGAAATAAAGGCATGACAGAAGGCGCACGGTTAAGGAACAACATTACATGTACACAAGGTAAAGAGAAACGGATATGGACGCATAAACTGAAATGGGAAACAGGAAACCGTAAATGTAAATCTATACATAAACAGACAAGAAACGAGTGTTTTTCCCGATCTTCGTTTTCCTTAATGTCAGAGGTTCGTTATACCTTATTCATAAAGCATTTACGTAACTAACAAGAACTCACTCGATAAAGCTGCGATTTGGTCGACATTACCAATCCCACGCGATCTATACGATTCATTTCGCGGCAAGTGCATCTCGGCATATGTATTTTTCGGCCAAGATGATTTTGATATACGCGAACGTTTGCCTTGGGTAACGTTGGAGAGAAGCAGTATCTTAATTCAATGAAAAGATTACTTATTAATATAAAAATAATATTATAATATCTGTGCGATATCTGTATTTATAATTTAGAATGCAGAATTGTATTTGTAATAGATATGTAAACCTTTGAATCTGTACGTGAAACTGAACTTGGATTTAAGTTTTTAAATGCATAGTATCTCAGGTGTCACGAAAACTATTTGTAAGATAATTTATATTCTAAGAATTTGTGTCTATATTTATAGTGTAGAGCGATCTTAATGAGCTTTTGGAATTTTGATGTAGAAGGAACGTTTGTATATCTGAGAAAAATGTAGCTTAATGAGAAACATACTATCATTATATTATTATTTTATATTATTTTCTTCAGCTTCCTAATGAACTTTTGGCATTAAGCATTCCTTGAAGAAATAATATAGGTACCTTAACACTATATTCTACGAATTGTTATCTTTTGTTTGAAAATTGGTTTTCTATCTAATCTAGAGAAAAGTATCGTTGTGACATACATTCTGTATAAGTTGACTTAGAATATTAAAAAGCTAATAGACGATTTAAAATGTGAATTCTTGGAGTGACGTCCAATTATTATTAAACATTTATGCAGATAATTGAATGAATGTTTTGCGAATACATTGCATGTGGAATAATGAAGCGAACATTGCAGAGCACATATAAAAGTGGTATGAACGATTGAAATATAAAATCGATTTTCGTTTATTAACTGTAATAGAGAATTTAAGTAAAACTGGAACAATGTTTCAGAAAACAGTTCATACGTACTTGTTTCAAGAATATAATGTACATATACAGTATTTTATAAAATATTCATCGCTATGAATTACAAAATATATAAATAAGATAATGAAACATTACGTAACAAACAAAATTTACAGTGACTTAATATTTTGAAAAATAAAGGGACCACTTTTGCTCAACCTGACAGAAACGTCTATAATAAAAGTGTTAAAATACGTGCAAACATCATCAAGATAAAAGAATTTCTAACTGTGAAACAATTGAACAAATAAACATGTTTATGCATTTCGTCGCTTGCATAGACACAAAGGTCTAGAAAGTTTCATAATGCTAAATGGAAGTCAAACAATCCCATACTGAGAATCTTCGTTTCGACCACACGAATACCTAGCATATATTTTAATGTATTCCCATTCTAACGAATAATTTATATTAAAACACTAATTTCCTTTATTTTACTTCTATTATTCAATACCCTTTAAATCACATCCCATGTATTCGATAATAATTACATAAATTCAATATTAATTTAACCGATCTAAGAAATGAAAATTGTGTTTTATTAATCGACAAGAAGAAAATAAAACGAAATCTCACATTAACACAGTTTTATTTGCATTTTCATTGTAACAAATAATTTATATAAAACACTAATTCCCCTTTATTCTACTTCTATTTCCAATACTATTTCCTTCGCGTTGCACTTATTCGATAATAATTAAAATATTAATGCGATTTATGTAAAAAATGAAGATTACAGTTTCTTAGATTAAAAGAAAATGGAAAAGAAGGATTGGAAGCATAAAAGTTAATGAGTCAAGTACGCTTTCATTCTGGCTGAAGTGGTGGAAGGCGGAAGATCCTTGAGGAGGATTTAAGATTTATCGTAGAGGGAAGAGTCAATTCTCTCTTCTTCCGGGTACTCGGCTGCTTCCTCTCTCCTTCTCTCTTTCATTATCTTTCACGTGGTTTCGAGTATCTGTCCAGCTTCATTTGTGAGGCAATCTACTATTGATCCGCCGATACCAAGGGATATCGCTGATAACGAGTTGATGTACTGCCATTACGGCTCGAATTATTACCTGCTAATTGATCGACGCCAGTGAAAAAGTAATAATCGGGTACCTAGCTAATTTCAAGGAAGCCTTTTGCTACCTTATTTTCGGACACTTTTAGTGCACATATCTCAAGTGATGCAAGTTTTTGCAAAGTCGACAGTTCGGTATTTGCGTTACCTAACATTTTCGAGCAATCCTTTACTTTTGCAACGTCTGTGCGCAAAAATGGCAATGCGGAAACGTTTCGACCAATTATCTTACTGTCATTCTGTTTAATTTAACGAGATGAAGACTCTACTTAGAAATCTGTGACCTGCTAATGGCAAAAAAAAACAGAATATACAATTAACCTAATTTTATTGTTTAATGTGCACTTTTAACTTCGTCTCGCGACATATGTACAGACTTCTGGGAATATTATTTGACTAGAAAAAGCAGTGGACGATTTTTAATTCAATCCATTGCGACACAAATGAGCCACTAACATTGTTTTGTATTAGAGATCAATAATGAGCATTCGTGTATAGATTTCAAATGTAAGGAGTGGAACACTTCATTATTTAGCTAAGTACACAAATTATATTTCTATATTTAATTTTGTTTCTACTTTTAATTTAACGTATCTTTATATATACAGATTAACTTGGAAAGGAATGTGAACATGTCTGAAATAGAAGTGTTTCGTGTGAAAGGGCCCTAACGGTTCATAGATCCCCAAGTGATATAAATAAATTAGAAGTAATTTGCATTAATTTTTCAAATATCTCATCCCAACACTTTTCTCCGCGGAACACGTAGACAATCGATTTTCACGAAAACAGAAGACGTGTATTTAATTTATTTTTTAATTCAAAAGTAAGTATGCCCATTTTTCAGGTTTCACCACATGTGACTTGTCTAATAGGAAATGAAGTATTATATTAATCACCTTTCTTATCATACCCTTATCAATTAGCAAACAATTGAAAAACAAAATTTCTTTTGACTGCTCGATAGGTGGTTTAAATTAGCCGGAAAAATTGGACGCTTATCAGCGAAGAGGAAGAAAAACAGTAGCCATGAAGCGAAAGCGGGAAACAAAGTGTGTATCGGTCACTGAGCACGTCAATTTTCGTTATCACTCGGCTTCTGCGTACAAAACGTGTTAAATGCAGACATAGGCCTTCACGTCTGATGTGTTCTAAACGACGTCATCGAGATACGTTTTCCAATAATTCTATAACGATAAGAAACGTATTTCTACACCGTACGCGACAAATGCACATCCAACGTGCAGAATTTCGAGAATCCCTTCTTTCCACTCGAAATCTTTAATTATGTTAATCAACGACGAAGGATGAACAGACAGACATATTGGTAAATTAATATTTAAATTAATACTTAGGTAAGCATTACTATAAAAATTTTTATTCTATATATGTTAAATACCAATTTCTTCAATTTAGTCTTAATTTAAACTCGAATATAATATATTAATCATCAGAAAATTATATTCATGTCGAAAATGTTGTTCACTGTTTTCACATAGAATACTTACGCATAATAATTAACCGAATTGTTTCTGCATAACATCGCACAAAAATTTCGAACCAGAGCATTCCCAGGTTTCAAACATTTCTTAACGAGTTAGTTTTACGTACTCGATAACAACTGCTTTTCGATATTATTATAAAATGCGTGGGTCGCGTTGTTACATAAGATTGAAATATTGAAACCTACGTAAACTCTCGTTTAAAGGATCACCCACGGTATACATAGGGAATCTGTGTAATCGCAGACTTACGTGGCACATGCGCGATAGATCATTATGCAGTTGGAGCGTAACGTGAATTATAGAGGAGGTAAACAGAGTGCACCGAGATCGGAGAAAGTCTTCGCTCTTTGCGGTTCTGCACGTGTATATACGCAACCGTTATTATGTAATTTTTTTCACGCCGTCCCTTATCTTCAGCCACAAATACGAAATGCAGATGTGCTCGTTTCTTCCGAAACACGAGCACAACTAAAAAGAGAAAACAATTCTTTCGATCGAAGCAATCATTTATTAATATGAACGCAGAAGAATATTTAATAATAGTGTCGAATAAAATTCAAAAGTTTAATAATTCCGTGCGACAAATTCATTTTATTGCGATAATGCTGACTTAATGGAAATGAAACTTTTAAATAATTGAGGCGATTATCATTAAACGGTTCATCAGTTTAAGGTAAATGTCCCCATTAGCGACCGTTTAAGAGTGCGACTGGTTCGAAATAGTAATTTTTTTAATAATATAGGACAATGTTTGAATAAAGTATGGATCATTATATTTTTTGAAGTCTCTAGTTTCTTAATCAAATTGATTTTAGAGTGATATTTGACTATTTATACAATAATTATGGTGAAAGTTATATTGGACCTGATGTCCCCTTTATTGACCAACTTACAATTTATCGATTCTCTGCTACAATAATGAAAGAAAATGAATATTTTCTCATTATTTTATAATTCTGTATATATTTCCAGTTAATTTGAGTAACTTACTGCATGGATACATGTATTTTTACTGTAAAATTTGCCAGTTTAATGATATCTGTAGTATAACCTCACGTTATTAGAGTCTGTAAAATTTACATGTGAATTTACTTAAAAATGAATGTACGGCTGCATAAATAACGTATGCAACTATAAACGAAATACCTCTAATAATAATTTCTGAACTTTCTGGTTGATATTTTGCTTTCTGTGTTGCAATAAACAATATAAATTAATAATTGGTCACTAATGGGGACGCGGTCAGTAATGGGGACATTTACCTTACCACACCTATTAAGTAATAGCTGGAGGTGACGTCGAAGCAAACTGTAATGGCGTCGGTTTAACGCCATCGACTGATAACCCAATGCCGCGGTCGCCTCGTAAACAAAAATTGCCAATATGTAAACGCACTATGTTCACCATGTTTTCATTTCTTACCAAAACATGCTTTCAACCGCTATTCCTCCTTTTCCAACTTTTTTCTTCCTCAGTCTACTACCTCGTTGTCGGGAATTGTTTCATCGTTCCGTTTTTACGCTCACGAGTTTGTTCGTTAAAAAATCAAGATCAATTTACAACCACATTTGCTTTCATGTAGAATACAAAAATGATCGGAAATTTCGGCTGTTCATATAGCTGCTCAGAAGTCTACAAGACAGTTAACTAATTTGTTTAAGTTTCTACTACTGATTGAAAAAATGATATAAGCAAATGGTATAATAATTCATGAAGACGATATCATATTTGCAAGTGCCTTCGATCTTCCAATGGAATGGTAATAAGGTCCTTTTAACAGGATACACTTTCAATTGCGGGATACAGATTGTAATGTGACATAAAATTGATAAACTGTAGTTGATGATGTTCCACTTGCCAAGCAATACTTTAACTTCTGGTTGCACATGGTGCCCCACGAATTTATTTAAAACGATATTAACACCAGCAACATTGTAGTACGAGAAAATAATTATTTTGTAGTTTTTAGTGCATTTTAATTTAGTTTTTACTGCATTTTTCATAAAATCGTTTAACATACGTTTTTTTTTTAAACAGGGCTGTTCTTACCGAATCGCAAGCCATAGAAGTGTCTCGCTTAAAGGGGCCCTAAGTGAACTAAAAAATGTCTAAAAAAAATCTTAATCCCTTAAGACTTCAAGATATTTATTTTAATCCTTTCAGGCGGCGAAAGACTTATTAATCTATTTTTTTTCTAAAGTGATATTAATAGGCAATCACTAACATAAGTAGCTAGATCCATGGGACGGATGAAAACGTCCCCTTTATGCGCCAGTCGTGGGTCACCAACAGCGAAGAGAATACATATTCGCCCCTTGAATCAGTAGTATGACCGTAGCTCCCGTTATACGCCCAAAGTTAATGGAAAATGAGTAATTAGCGTAAGCCAGGTGTACCGGCGGTTTGATAAATTGTAAAACGGGAAATACAGGCTTGACGATGAGAAGTCCGCCGAATTTAACGAATACACATTACCAACTATGGACGAGCAACATCAAACTGTTACAATATTTAAAGAAACTACCTCCGAAGCTCGATTCATAATATTTCGTCACTTATAGAAACGTCGAAAGAATTGCAGAAAATTACCGCAAAGCTGTAAGTTAAAATAATGAAATAAAGTTTTTCTGCCAAATCATGCTGACAAGCTTTGAAAAAAAAACACAAACAAAAAGTCATACTACATTTCAAGGGTATCTGCCATTTAACCGACTAATCCGCGAGCCGCGATAGATGTAACGCGGCAAAGCACTTAGAATCACATTTAAATATCTTTCTCGCAGAACGCGACTAGGCCTACTTTCCCAGAACGCTTATAAACTTCCATTGAAGAATACCCATCCATTTTCAACGCGTAATTATAACAATAATACTCTACCGGAGCTCTGGCCTGCATTCATCCCCGCAGGTTTCTACAAAAATAAAGTACCCACTGACATCAGTTGCAGGGGATTATTTTTATTAAAACCGCTACGATAATCCAGGACATTAAAGAAAACATTGCAGCTGCGGATTATTTCGTTGTTACCAAATCTGGCTAATAATAAACAAGATACGAATGCTGCTAAATTTAAAGCGCCTCGTAGGCCTCGGGCAGCGCGTTTATCGCGTGGAACGGGCGGCAGGGGCGCCGGTGCTGGCGGCAGGGGGTTTAAAGCCGTGTATTAGTTAATCGCGAAGCCCCGCGACCGCGTGGCAACTTTGCGGTTCACCCGAAAGAATTCGATCCGCCGTTAATGGCTGGCGAGGCGGGAGGGGCAGCCGTGGAAAAGAAGAAAAGCTGGGTTTCCGCGACCTTGAGTTGGTCGGTGAACCCGATGCTCGCGTGTCCGCTTACGTCACGCTCTCGCCGACTCACAAGGAAGTGCTTTCTCGTTCCTCCGGCGCGCGGAGAAAGAAAGAGAGGCGAAGGAGACCGGCCGAGACTGAGGGAGAGAGGAAGATACCGGGGCGCGATAGGAGCAGTCAGCTACGTTGCACACGACGGCCGGGCGACGGGCGACGACCGACGTCTGTCGGTTGCTGCAACCCTTCCTCGCTGCCCCGGGGTTAGATAGCGGGCGGTTAACGCGTGAACCCTACGGCGTTATCGCAATTTAAGTATAAGCATGGAAATTTTTTGCAACTCGACCGGTCGCTCGATAAGCGGATACGTGACCGTAAATGGGCCATGCAAGACGGATGTGACCCAGGAAATCTTTGCATTCGGAGCTCGTTCGAATATCTTTCGTGCGCACGTCATTTTCACGATCTCTGTATTGATTCTCGCCCCGTCAAGTAACACTCCGAGCGGGAAATAACGACGACGATGGCTTCGTTTATTATTGCACCAATCGATTTCTGCGGATGTGAGCTTGGTAATCTTGATGGGTTGCTTGAATTTATATTTCTCGGGATTTGTTGAGGAATGGGAACGTGTCGGATAGTCGATCGGTTGTTTTAGAAGAAATCGCGTTTGGATTTTATTTATCTGTTGCGATGCTCGGGGGGGGGGGGGGGCATTTAAATCCCAATTTTGTTCTTTGAGTTTGAACCTGTATCTTATTAGGACGCTGAAAAACGGCCAAAACTTGCAAACCTTTAAGGGCGTTTTACTTTATATTCAGAGAATAAGATTTTCTTCGAAGCAATAAGAAAAAGTCTAAAATTGATAAGGTTATGGGACTTTGTAGAAGAAGTTACGATTTTAACGAAACAATTTCGACGCTTGTATGCAAAAAAGTGTATCAATTTAATTTAATTACATTACACCATTTTTTTGCAAACATTTCCGTCAAAATCGTAACCTTTTCTTTAATGTACCATAACTTCGTCAATTTTAGACTTCTTCTTATTGTTTTAGTCCATCGACGATGTAAATTCGCGACGATTAAAAAGAAATCGAGCTTTCTTATTTCAGGCAAAAATGGATCCGCTAGAATGTATGCATACAATAATTTAAAAACTCTGGCAGCGCAGCACCATGAAGATATACCGATAAAACAATATTAAATGAATTATTCTTGAATAAAAATAAATTTTTTGTCCGAATCTTAATATATAAAAGAGAAAGAGTTTGTGTGTTTGTCTGTCGCCTAAAAACTTTCGAACGGTAAACTCCGAGGTCACGAAATGTGTTCTAGCTTATTATGCCTAACTAATCCAGACGAATATGACTATTTTCAAAACAAAACAAAAAATCAGAATCTAAATTTCGAGCGAAGCCGTATAGTAAAGCTAGAATAGAATAATACCTACAGCCTTAGAGTTTTGGAAAGGTTCGCTTCACATTTGCTGAGAAAATAATTCTTAAAAATGTGGTTCCGTTGATTTTCATGTCGGGGGACTATTTTGAATCGGCTACATTTTAAATCCTGGCAAATTATGCGTCGATAACGAAATTTTCGCTACCCAAATTTATCTCACGCACAATCTATGCCTTTCATTGCCTGGCTCAAATTACGTAAACGTGGAATCTGTTCCACCCGTCAATATATAAATTATACAATACCAGTATATCACGGTTATGGCGACTCATGTCCCATTATTGAAAAGCTCCCGTGACGAGTGCTGAACTGTCGGAGATTTTTCTCGGGTAGCCGCAAAAAATTCGTTGCGAGGAAAATTCAATTTGCGAAAGTGAAGTGGAGATAGAAAGAGGGAGAGCGAAAAAATGTGGCGTATAGAAAAGAGAGAATGAAAGAGGGGGTCAGTGACACGTCGTCGAACAGAGGTTTATCAGTCGAGCGAGCGCGCCACGTGGTTAGTGTTCTCCGCCCTCTTTTACACCCTTCTCTCCGCGCAACAGGGAACTGCTCTTATAAATTGCCTCTTGCGTTTCGTAACATTTTTTCTCCAGCTTATAACCCGCCCCCCTGAAATATTTACCTACTTTTCCCGTTTCTTGTGCTATAATTGTTTCACCTCTACCCTTACCGTCTATTTACCACACTGCGCTTACTTTTCTGATAACTGGTAACGAGTAATAGGCAATTGTGTGGTCTGCTCTTAGCAAATATATAAGAAAAATAATATCTTTTCCACGTAAAAAAAAAACGAGTTCTCTTTTTTGTTAGATTTAAGAACTCCAAGAATACTAAGAAGGGTACAAAGTATGGTGTGAATAGTTATAAGGGCTATTCTGCATAGAGAGGCTGTCCTTCTTTAGGCCCAAAGAAATTCGAAAGCTTGTCTTTTGGAAGCCGGCCGTAACGCTCCTGAGAACCGATCCCTTTGCAGGCGTAATTGAGCGAGGCCTACGGCGGAAGATAACGCTCGCACGCATCCCCATTGACGATCTCGCGTGGGTCGCTACTTGCGACGCTCCAACGGTTTTTATCGACCAAATAGCGCCTCGAAAGGCACGACTACCTGTTACTCGGCGAAAGAAGGGGCGGAAGGAGCGAGAGATCGAGGGTGGATGAGAATCTCTGCGGAGGCACAAAGAGAGCATCGAGACTTCGAATGCACGTGCGTGCAACTAACGCCGACCGGAAGTCGATAAAAAGGCTGCTTCACCCTCGTCACTCGGCAGCAGCTCCTCCTCATGGGAACCAGCCTCATTCTTCTCTCTTCGTTCCGCGCAGCTTCTCGCTCCTCTCGTTTCTTGTCTCGCCTTCCCCCGGCAGCCCCGCCGCCGGCAGCGGCCAACCCTAACCCCTCGACGCTTCGTCCACCCTCCTCCCGGGAGAAAAGGTTTCCTTCAAGCGGCCCACTAAACTTGAAAACCATCCTCTGAAGATGCACTTTGCTCCCCGAAGGTGTTCCTTTCTCTCAAGATATTTCCCGCTCGCCGGAGAACAGCTCCCCCCTCCATGCCGCCAGTTCATTCCGTCTCTTCGTTAACAGTTCGCTCGGTTGCCTGTTTGAGGTTATGCCACATTGTTCGGCGCGGATCGATATGATCGACGGTCGGTAACGCACGGTTACAGGGAACAAAAACAATCGTGCTTCGATACTCTCAGCTTTCGTAACGAAAATAATCGCGATTTAATCGAAGGACGGGCTGTTTTGACTTCGCAAGTGTACAGGCGCGCCGGGACAGCGAGGAGTTTGGCAGATTATCGACCGGCTGGCAAGTCTGTGTTTATAAATACGGGATGGAGGAAGTACCGCAATAATACCAGCGGCTAGAGTCGATCGTTATTACCGCAATATCGAGCAGCCGAAACCGTCGACGAAACACGGCGAACGAGCTTTATTTGCCTGTCGCTGAAATAATTCTCGGGTTCGTAGACGAAATGCCAGCGCGAACGAGTGCTAATTCTGGAAATGTCAGATTTAACGGAGATTTCTGGAAAAATAGGGCTCCCCGCGAATACGCTCGCTATATTCATTCGAAAATGAACGAAGTTAACATCAAATTGCGTTAACGTGCTGCTGGATAACATGACAGACGGTGCCAATTTTAGACTTTAAAGAGCACAGTACACATTTGTAGATGGATATAAATCAAGTAAAATTAGAGACAACTATGTACCGCATTGTTTTTCGTTTCTACCGTTTCAGTCCAATTTTCACTACGTCTGACATCGTAATTTACAGCATATAGTTTATTTTTAATATTTACTTCCCCAGTTTTTATATTCTATCTCATAATACAGCAGATTTTAATCTTACGGGTGGCCCAAAAAATTCAGTTGAAACGTCAGGAACAAAAAAATTATCTACACAAGTCTCGCTCTAGTAAAAAAAACTATCTTGATTTTACTTCGTTGCTGACTGACCTCCAATTTTTTCCGGGAAATAGTTTTAGATTTGTACTAACAAGTATTGCCTGCATTATCTTTTCCCAAAACACTTGAATACAATACACAATGTAGAAAACTATTTCATTAAATTATTTACTTTTCACTCTGAACACTAAAAATGATTACTGAAACAGTGTAATTGCCTAACATTAATTACACGAAACATCGATCGAATACTGAAGTAGGTGAATTGTTTCGATGTTCGAACGTTTAAATTCATTGGCTCGATCAATAGGTTTATAGATGATTTAATAGTCCTACTGTGCATTCAACTCGCTAGCGAGAAGAAATTAAGAGGTCTCCACTGAAACATTCGCGTTGGGGGAAGGAGAACTAAAGAGAAGGGAAGAGGAAGAGGAAAAGGAGACGAAGAAACGTGGATAGAGGAGAAGGGCATCGTCTCCTGCCCTGAATCCGATTCATAATAATAGTTATTCCGCTGCCGTGGAATGCCAAACTGTTCACGCACCGCTCTTTGTCTCTTAAACCGGCTTTAACGCTTCCACCAGACGCGTGCTTTCGTCCTAACATCGACTTTCAATTCTACGAAGAACAATATAAAGAATCTTTTTTCAATTTTGAAGAATACATTTAACGATAGAAATTGTCTTGGAAACGATGGGCGACTGAGTCTTAAATTCTTTTACTGGCATTGACGTGTCATTGTGATGTTTTCACGCCGAGGCAGCAGACTGCTGCCTACTGTGATTTAATCTAGGGGTCATTTGAAGCGACGGTCAACCTCTACGAAGCTCGATATATGTGAATCTGCTGCGTCTACAAAACAAAATACTCCCATTGCTCCTAAGTGCACGGAAGTATAAAAAGTGACTAGACGATACTTCCTCTTCCTCCGCTATTAGCAAACAATTAAAAAAAAAAGTCCGTCAGTCTCGAGGCGGTGTTTAAATTCCGTTACGGCAGTCGAACACTTATTCGAATTCAGTCCGTCGCACTTCTCACGACGAAAATTATACACGACTTTTCGCTTCGCGAAAATACGTTGGAAGCCACGGCCTCCGTATTATGTCCCCATGGAAACGCCTCCGACCGACACGGAAGTTCCGTTCTCTTCGAAAGAGCTTCCTGGTGGGCTTTCAGCGAGCCGGGGGCAGAAATTATAGCGCTTCGAGAGGAGTTTCCAGCATCAAGGATCGAAGGGAAGAAGAAGGAAGGGCCGACGGAGGCGAAGGTATTTTAAACGCGACTTCCTCCTCGAGTTTTCCTCGAAAGAGGGGAACCGGATGCCATCTATCGCGACCGTCTGCTTCCTTTTGCTCCCTCTTGGAACGAGCCGAACGGACGAGAGAGAAGGAGCGCCCGTAGCGCAGGGACAAGTACGGTCTTGCCAAGAGAGAGAGAGAGAGAGGAGGAGGAAGAGCGGGAGAGGAGCGAGGCGTTGGGGAGAGGGAAGAAGATCAAATTGAGTGCTCCTTATCCTCTTCGAAGGAGGAGAAAAAGACCGAGACGGACCGTAGCGAAAAAGAGAAGTCCAAGGTCCGGCGCTTCCGGTCCGGATGCAGACCGGTTCTCTTCTGCGCCGGGAGAGGGAGAGACGAGCGCGGAGGAAGAGAGAAAGAAGTTTCTGTGAAACGCTGCCGGTTGAGGAATTCGCGTATCTGCTTTTTATCGTTCTTCGGTAAATTCATCTTAAGCAGAGATTCAGTTGTATTCTGTAATACTATGATGTAGAATAAATGAAGCGCGATTTATTCCGGAACAATTTAATGAAGTAAGAAAAATGATGGGAGAACTCCCAGGGAACAATCGCGACGACTCGAGACGGGAATAATGAGGGGAGCTGGTGGAAATTCGCCGGTGGTTCCAAGTCGACACCTCGTCTGCGATCTTAACGATCGATCGAGCCCTCCCTCGAGGCACTGGAGAATTTTCCATCCCCCTCGCCAACCCGCCAACGTAGTGCTTCCTCCCTCACTTCCGGGTTCCCGGCTCTTCCGGCCGGAATTATGTTTCGAAAGGCTTTCTTCTCTCGCCCTCCCACCGCCACCCACCCCTCGCCGCCCACTTCCTCTTCCTCCTACGCCCCGTTTCTCCCCTTTGGCCTCTTATCAGCCCCCTCGACTGCGATAGAAAATGGACGCAAAAACCTTGCGACCGTACCTTTTCTATCTCCCCGCTTTTTCGTCTCGACACGCCATCGCTCGCTTGGAAATCAACGTGACTATAATACTCGAAAATTAAGCCACTGCTCAGATGCTTTCTCATTAGTATTACAGCGATGTGCTGCTTTTGTATTTCTTTCTTTGTATATTGAAATGTTTATTAGAGCACTACAGTAATTTCTGTTGCATCGAACTTGTTTGTTGCAGTATATGAAAGTATAAAAAGCTTCCCGCTGGTTGGAGTATTTTATTTTGAAAATAAGCGTCATGTTTACGTTTTTAGCAAACAGATCATCTTAGAGTATTAAACTTTTGTGTAGGCTTGTGATAAGTTGAGTTTTCAATTATTGGGGGAAGTTATGAGAAAGTTGAAATTAATTTTATATATAGTTAAATAATTTTCATTTACCTATACTTAAATATTTTACGTGAATTTAATATAATTCGCCCAGTTTCTTTATTTTATTATTGCGATTTAATGTTCGGAGTACATAGTTGCAAAATAAACATACTTACAGTGTACTACTTTATATATTTGCCTCGCCCGTAAAACTCATACAAATTCCAGACCTTGAATGCACAGATCATTATAAGTAGATGTGTATAGTCATCATAATTTGATGATATATCTAATACATTAAATAACAGCACTTTTACATTTTGGTATTATCACAAATATACGTTTGTATATTTATATTCGTTTGAATATACACTGAAAAGCGAAAAATAAGCTTAAGTAGTAAGTCAATACAGTAATAAATGAACTTATACCTCTTTTTAATATTATTTATATGACTTACTATTTTTCTTATAATATTCAAGCTCATTATTTGCCTTTCAATCCATATTTTTCTTCATTGCACTATGAAATAAACCTTTTTCAGAAGAATTTTCACTTTAGGTTGAAATGCAAAGAAATTGTTCAAGTTCTTCTAAAGCTACATATAAAACCCAGCATCGACCGTGTTTTGCGTCGCGCATTCCGCATGTAGGATCGCGACTTAACGTTTTCTGCTGCTCGACAAAGAAAGCATGCAATCTTAGGTCTGAATCGCTTCCGCTGTTTCTCGGCCACGCGTAGACACATTTTATTGCCTAACTTATCAATAAACAACGCATACAAAACTGGTGTCTGTTTCCTATTTCACTTACGATTGGTTTATTGAAATTTAGGTCTCGATTGCTCAGATCATTGACCATCAATTTCTCTAAAGATAAAAACAGATTCCAGTTCTATTCAAGGAAAGTTCAAGTGTTCTTAAAACCTCAAAAACTACGAATTGAAGGAAATTGATTATTTATCACATCGCTATTGAATCTCGAATGTCATTTCGCCGACATCGCTAAAGAACTCTAGCCCTAAGCCACTTACTCCCGCGCACAACGCGCGACGTTCAATACAGTTAAGCCGCCCCTGGTGCGCGGAAACTTTGAAAATAGCTCCAAGTATATTTCTGCCCTACGCACTATGCACGTGAGAACGCGACTTAAGGTCCCGCGGGGAACTCTAGTGACGAAATATAGTCACAATGTAAGTTCCATTTCAGAATACGTTTTTACACAAGATGTGGTCCCGTTATATTCCGAATGTCTCGCTTCTTTAGAAGACAGCGATACGTAAGAAATAATTTCGTTGCCAGAATTGCATGAAATGGACCCTGCATCCGACAGGCGGGTTTTAACTTCAGCGCAGTGGGGCTTGACAGAATGGCTTCGAAGGCTGCAACCGGATTCCGCGGGCGAATAACACGGCGGCTCGATACGAATTAGCGACAAATCAGCGCCCGTGGACGAAGATGAAAAATTCAGGTTTTCCTCGAGGGGAAAAAGGAAAGCGAGAGGTGTGCGTGAGAGAGAGAGAGAGAGAGAGAGAGAGAGAAGCGGTAACGCGGCCCCGCACGGTTAAGAAGGAAGGAATTATGCATGATTTTGTTCGAGCTCACGTGTTATGTAAATGATAACGTGCAACTTCCTGAATAACGATCAAGGATCGTAAGCAACAGCCGCCCCGCTTAGCCGTCGCGTCGCAGCCCGTGTGCAGCTACGTGTGTGTGCGCGCCCGCGTACGCGGCCAGCGTGCAAGTGGGTAGCTGGAGAGAAAAGGGGAGAGGCGGAGGGGGAGGCGGGAGAAGTGTATAAATCCTTCACACACAGTTGAATGCCGAGGGCTGCAGGGGACAAAGGGTTAAGTCAATTTTTCTCGTTCGATTGATATTTCGCCCCCGACTGGGGCGGAAACTTCATCGAACATATTGGTGGAGTGATTGACTGCATATCAACCGAGGCGTCCCGAACTTTGTAGATTTCAGAACGAGGAACAACTTTTGCTTGGAGCTTTGATGTGTAAACTAAATAAGTCTATAAAGGAACATCACTTTTGAGTCAACCTGTAGCTTGACATTACTCTTTCTTAGTTATGAATATCGTTTGTGAATCACCCTGTTTTTTTAATGGAGACGGAGAGAATTGTAAATTAGGTAGAAAGATTCTAATTTTGCGAAACTTGTTTCCTGTAGAAATGTTGAGGTATAAACCCTGCAAACTTTTTGACAATATAGACGTTTTATTTCTTTGTTAGCTAATCGTTAAATGAGATTATATTCAACAATACTTTATTTACGAATTTCGAAAACCCTTGCACGATTCTTTCCTCAATTCTTTACTTAATAAATGTTTGGTTCTGACGAAGAATTTTAATTCTACCAATGGAGCAGTGTACTTAACGATACTATACAATCTAAATGCCTATTTTTGTCGTAATTTGTTTATTAATTATCTATAAGAAATATTCAGATAACAGAAAGTTCTAACGATCCTGGCCCCATAAATGTATTTTTACAACTTGTCAATTGTGTGTTTGATATATTAAACTTAATTAATTTAATTATTAAATTACTAAAAATTCTATATACGTTCTCGGTTTTGTCTCCCAAAAATCTTCCACGTAAAAACCTTTTAACAGAACACGAGGCAGACTGTTGTGATACTATATGCTATGAAAGTTAAAAAAAGACGACAATACGAAAAAAGGATTGAGGCAGGCGAAGCGAGGAGGTTTGTTTACATTGCGCTAAAATTTCGATTGGCACGCTCGGTGCCGATAAACCGCGTGTAAGTCATCAGCTTGGCAAGAATTTCTCGGCAGTGTCGAATGATCCTTGAGTATCCTTAATTAAGTTGCCTTCGGTTAAACAAAGCGCGCCGATGCGCAAGTACGAGGAAAATCAGACGGTCGTTTCGAGTGTATTTACGGATACCGCGATTTCCGTTTTATCGCTGTTTCCGTAAAACGAGGAAAGCATACAAAATAGTGTCAACGCGAAAACAATATAAATCAGCCTGTGACGACGATTAAAATTAGCAGGGTCTGTTTTATTTTTTAGGTGAAAATAATTTGAAAAATCGTTCATTTGCGAAGGGGCACGATTTTGTTTACTTTTTATAATTGATCGATAAATTCATTTGCCAAGTTTCGAAAGATGTGGTATAAATTGGTATCGCAGAAAAATACAAGGATCATCCCCCGATCATGGACTCGTAAGTGGATAATAATTGCCATTTGAGTGGCGCGAAATTCAAACTCGTCGCGCGGAGATAATTGTGATCGCGGTTGTGATTGGGTTCATTAAGTTTCGCCGGTAATTTGTTGGACGAAAGTTGACAGGTTGTCGGGCACTCAGCACCGAAAGACCCACGTGGTTTGAATAATTATTAAGCTTCCACAACGCAAACAAAGGACAGCTCGACTAGTTCCGAATTCAGCTTACATTAGGTCGATCCCACCGATCAAAGTAGGCAAGCATACCTATGATATACGGCGCATAAATGTTTTCAACTAATATTTAGTAAAATCGTTTTCAAGAATTAATCTTAGTATTTCTAAAAAGGAGGCGCATTCAACTGACCGAATTTTAAATAAAATATTCGATATCCATCGGTACATATCATATCAAAGTAATGTTTACAAAAGAAAATCCCGAGAATATTAGGGTGGTCGACAGCTCCTTTCTCCCGACCCAATCGTTTGGAGACTAGTATTTTAAACTTTACAGCAGCCAGCGTTCGGTAATATGTGGCAGCGAAGATAAGCAGAGGAATGAAGGAAGTGAAGAGAGCAAGATTGTTACCTCGATCGCGGCCTGGCCGATAAACCGTCTGATGCGGCGTAATATCAGTGGTGGAGATCGGCTAGCGAGTAGACGCGAGCCTCTTCGGCGGTCATCGGGCAGAAATCCGCGCCCTAATACGTCGCGGCCACTCCAGCCTGGCATCCACAGGTATCTTCGAGACACCGACCACGCGCACGTGTATCTCGCCTCTTCCTGCTCTCTTCTTTCTCTCTCTTCTTCCCTCGGGCACCTCCTTACATCTATTTACTCAATACATCCCCGTCCACTCAGCGGGACATACGTGTACATATCCTCTGACGACGATGCAGTAGATCCCGCGTTATCTTCGCGCACAAGCGAATTAGATTCGCGGCGAGAAACGGTCGAAGGTTCGGGTATCGCTGCACGAATATCAGCTTTCGGTATCCATACGAGGAAAGTTCAGAGGCTTCGAAATATCCATGTGTGCACGCGTATTTATCACAGAGCCTATCTCTACGCGGCGACGGCTAAGTGTATCACAGTCGGCACCACTCGAATTACCCTCCCTCTCTGTCTCTCTCTGTTCCTCTCTCTCTCTCTCTCTCTCTCCCTCTCTCTCTCTTTGTCTCTCTCCGAGTCTTATCGAGACGAGGTTAACAGAGGTCCGCGAGGGAGCAAGTAGACGGATCCGAGGAGGACGCGGAACACGAAACGGATCTCCTTTCACCTCGGACACGACTCGATTTGTCTCGCGATTCTTTTGAAAGCGACGAGAGCACACCGGCGAAACGAGCCCGTTCCACCTCGAAGCTGGCGAGCGACTGAGCCGCGAGTCGCGATCTCCGCTGGAAGCTTGCCGCCACACCCCCCACTACTCCCTCGCTCTGGCACGCCGCGGGAGACTGGCGGCACCGCGCATGCGCGGCCTGCCGCGCCGCGTTACGCGTTCGACGAACGGAGACAAATGGACCGTCGAACGCACGGGCCGGCGGGTGGAACGAGGACAGACGGCCAGAGCCGGTTATACGGCGCGAACGGAAATAATCGAAGCGTTGTAATCGAGTGGGAAATACCACGGGGAGGGTGGTGGGGGCTTCACCGACTTCCTCGTAGCTTCCTCGTAATCGCGATCCTGACTGTCGACGCGGACCCGCTTCTTCTCTGCGGAATCGAATATCTCTACGCGAGGCCGCGGCGTTTTTCGAGCCGACGGAGCGACGGGTTCTTTGACTTTGTCTCCGCGCCCCGGCCGGGCCGAATGGCCCCTGGATTTTAATTCAATTCCACCTTCAGATTTTTACGACGCCTTGGACTCGCATTCAACTTGAAACTCAATTAGACAACATTTCGCTTTAGATATATTTTCTGGACTTTTGTTGGTTGGGATTAGAAGCACTGAATTGCGGAATGCTGGGGGACTTTGATATTTCAAAGAACGGGGCTTCTTAATTTATTTACAATAAACAAAAAGCATTATTGGGTGAAAGGTCATACTTCCTGAATTACACAAAATATACTGTCCAACAAAACTAAACCTATTTTCTATTCTGTGAGATTTAATAGCCAGTTCTTATAGATTTTTATGCGTTGAAAACGAATCCGCAAACCGTTTGTCGCCATCTTCCTCAGTTTTCGAGAAATTCGATTCTGAAGAAAAATGCAAATTTTCAATTTTGAACATCTTTTGTGTTCAAATAGTAATAGCTATTCGGTTGCTTGTTCCGTTAAATTATTCTATGAAACTTCACGAACACTACGATATAAGATATTACTAAACTATAAACATTTAAATATGTTTAAACAACGATCATAGGAAAAAGAACACCCGACATGCCCAATTTTTGCAGATATCCTTCTATATATTTCAAAAACTAAAGGTCTAGGAGAAAATCTAACGACCCCACGCGATGCAGCAGACATTTTCCCTTCGGAAACCATCAACAGAAGTGGTAAAACATCTTTTGCTTCCAATACAGAAACGAAAGAGTTTGGCAAAACGTGCGGCGCCGACAGTGGTAGTCAATGGCGGTGGGCGGGTCCACTACCGTTCAGCGTAATACAATCGCGTAACGCGCGTGAGTACCACTGTCAGCGCCGCACGGTTTGCCAAACTCTTTCGTTTCTGTATTGAAAACAAAACGTGCTTTACCACTTCTGTTGACGGTTTCCGAAGGAAAAATATCTGCTGCATCGCGTGGAGCAGTCAGATTTTCTCCTAAACCCTTAGTTTTTGAAATATATAGAAAAATATCTACAAAAATTGGTATATTTCGGGTGTCCTTTTCCCTTTAATCGTCGTTTAAACATATTTAACTGTTCATAATTCAATAATAACTTATATCGTTGTGTTCGCGAGGATTCATAGAATAATTTGACGGAACAAGCAACCGAATAACTATTACTATTTGAACACAAAAGAAGTTCAAAATTGAAAATTTGCATTTTTTTCAAATTCGAGTTTCTCGAAAACTGAGGATGATGGCAACAAACGGTTTGCGGATTCGTTTCCAGCGCACAAAAATCCATAAGAAGCGGCTATTGAATGTTACAGACCAAAATCGGTGTTGGACCGTGATAGTGGTGCTTCCTCAAATAGGAAGGGCTCGATTTTTATGCAACCCGCGCGAACATGGATGACGCGGTACATTTGTGTACACTGTCCCGATAGGAATATTTAAAGCGCCAGCGTACCGGCTCGCCCCGAGCCTCGGCGAAAGAACAAAACCGCGGTGCGCGAGAAGTCGCCGAGGGTTATCGAACTGGTAACGAGGGTAATTTGGGGAAAACGGTCTCAGCTTACTTTCGAGAAGGATTTTGACCTTCGTTGTCGCGGAGGCAACGGTCGGGGCCGCTGAAGAGGTAAGATGATCGGGGCTGACGGGAAGTAATCAAGTCAAATAATTCCGATAAGCTGATAAGAGATAACGAGCCGATACGGCGGCGACCTCCAAAAAATAATACCTCTCCTTCTTTCGTTTGTTGCCGAAATTATTCAACGCTCCTTTCAACGTGCGAGCTCGAGAGCGGGCGACAAGCGTGTTCGTTGTTTGCTCAGTTAATTCGTCTATTTTTACTTCCTCCTCGAGCCACTCCGCAAATTAGTATCGCTAATTTCTCCAATTAACGCAGGCAAGTGGGCTAATTATTGGCAGATCTTTCAAATAGAACGGCACACATTCCCCGCCGTTTATGATCATTTTATCGGCTGCATTTGCATAAAGATGTATATTTATGCGCCCGGCAGCGTGTTCAATGGAACGCTGGACGTTTCCTAGTATGTCACAATTCCTTCGGAGATAAAAATCACGAGGCGGCGTGTCTGGCGGACGTTAATCGTGGTTACTTAACAAACAGGTGCATAGACACGGGTGTCGCCTCCCCCCCCCCTTTTCACGGTTTTCTTCCGCAAGAATCGGCAGGCGAGTTTGAAGAAGGACCCCTCCGTGAACCAATGCAGGTAGCCCACGTTTCTGGACGCCCACAAACCTGTTTTACCTGTTATATCCTGGCTGGCTTATGAGTACCACCGATTCTTATGCCTGATCTTCTCCCCCTTCCCCCGGCTTCTTCTTTCCTTTCGAAAGAATCCATCCTAAAAAAAAAGAAGGAAAAGAGGAAACGTGGAAGGTCTCGTCAATCAAATCGGCTGATTCACCGTCAACCGAAGTTTTGGATTGTTTAAGGAATTCCACACCGCGTGGTTTCTCATTTATTGTTAAGAAAAAAGTCAGAACTAATCTTAGCTTTCCTTTGTTATTCCAAGCGGACACTAAATATTAACGGACGACACTGTTCAAATTCAAGCTTCGAATATCGATATTGGTGTTAAAAAATTTTTGCTCTTTGAAAGTAGACAGAGGTTTGTGAAAGGAGAATTTTAATAAAAAGTTAGACGGCCGGTTTGATTGTGTCAATCGATGAAAGGGAAATTCGAAATTTTTGACGCGAGTCCCGGCGACAGGCTCACGGTTGCGACATCCGAGCTTTTCACTTGGAAAAATATTGTGCCGGTGGTTCCTTTCGTACGGAATCCTTTGGAATTCGAGTCCGAGATTTAATAGGTCCCCGAGGAGGGTAGAAAGGAGCCGGTAACTTTTCAGGAGGATCCTTTCTTCGATCGATCAGACGTAAGCGTAAGCAGGGAGGATTCCGAGGAGTCCATTGTGGATCATCGTTCTTTCAGGAAGGGAAAAAAAAGGAAGATCCCGACCTCGAGTCCTGGCACATACCTGTGCCATGATTAATGTTACGCCTCCTCGGGAACCTTTTCGGTGCTTGACAACCTCCGGAAAATTCGACTGGACCAATAACAGTGGCCTTTGCCTCTGCGCCACATTAGAGATGAAAAATCATCGGGGTTTTAAAACGACCTGCTATCAGAAAAAAAGTATTCAATGTTGCTTCGGTAATATTGACGAACGGAATGCGCGAAATTCCGGTTCAAAATGTGTAATAGTCTAGTAAGTGGTTAATTTGACACACTGAAAGTAAGGCAAATTTTGGGGAATTTTTTAAAAGAAAAATATCGAGTATTATAATTCCAAACTTTGAACGTTTCTTAACTGACGTTCGAGGAATGAGCTCAATTTTTTTTATGCAATTATAATAATTTTGCTCAAAATTACAGTGGTAAGTCATTATTTGAAAAAATCGAGTTTTGTAACACAGAAAACTAACAAATTCTTTTCTTGAAAAATTGAAATCTTTCATTCGGAATGCTATCATTCTTGTGCGTTTCAATATTTTTTATTTAATCTAGTTCATACGATAACCACACTAATATTGATTAAGAAAAATTTTACAACAGAATAATATTCGCTAGCAACAAACATTTTTTGCAAACCGTCTTAGTACCACCACTGTAATTTGAACAAATTTATTATTATTGCATAAAAAGCATTGAGCACTTTCTTCGAATGTTAATTAATAATCGTGCAAAGTTTGGAATCGTAATACTCGATACTTTTGTTTTAAAAAATTCCCCAAAATTTGCGTTACTTTTCACAGTGTCAAACGACATAGACAGCTTTACTCAAAGTTTCGCGAAATAAGTGAGTTACATTGTTTCGTGTTTACTACAGCCTTGGTAAACCTACACATAAGAACGAATCAGATAGTAATTATGTTGCAGTGACCGAGTTTGACGTAACTGGCAGTGAATTGTCCTTTCTAGATGTGTTTTATACACGTTTTTTTATGATTAGTCATTTCAGTTCACTTCGTTCTGACGTACACATTCATGTACATGTCCTGGAAAAAAGCCAATCTATTAATTTGGTTTTAAGTACCGTAAACTGGAGGAACATTGGCAGTTACTTAGCATTTATAAAAGAAGGAAAATAACAAAAGTTTTATGCATTTACACACTTGCAGTACAATCACAAATGATGCGATGTTATAATAGGATACCTCAAGCAAATTTAAAAATGTTATTTAAAAAAATAAGAATCTAAAAGTTTTAACATTGGCTAATTAACATGTATTAAAGAAGGAAAAAGATACAAATTTTATAAATTTTGACACTTATAGTATAATGACAAAAGATGCAATGTTATAATAGAATGCTTAAAGCGAAAACAAAAGTGTTAATTTTTATATTATACCTATAGCAAAATATTCCAAAAACATATCAATATTCTCCCGCGGTTATGGTAGCTTTCAAGAAATTTTCTCGCGAGTAACAGAAAATGTCCCATTCGTACAGGTTGAAATTCTATTCGCGATTTTATGCACCACGCGAAGTTGGAAATTTGCGAAGGGAAAGGAAAAATGAAGGAGAAGGGAGACACTGTTGCCAGTGCGAAGGCAAGTGCAAAAGGAGGGGCGGTTTTTTTAGATCTTTTTAAAGTGCCCTTCATTATAAGCGTTGTTCGGTGTGGTTGGAAGCAGAGCGATCAGAATCTTTGGACTCGAAACGAAGAAGAATCTGTTTTGTCGCGGTTACGTCAACGCATCGGCCGAAGGAAGAAAGAAAGGGAGATCCTGCAGCCTCGAAGAATGCCGTGTAATGATGCTGCACATCCGGGAGGACGGCTGAAATGACGTCGATCCCCTCCTCCATCCGATGGTCCCTTCTTCTTTTACCACCTCTCCTTTTCTATCGTTCGTCGTCTCCATTCTCCTCCCATCTAACCCCACGGCACCTCGTCCACGTTGCTTATTTCGGTCCTTCAATCATTTTCGCGTTTCAACCTTCCCTTCTCCTTTCTATTAATTAACCAACCTTTCCTCGGAACTCTTGTCCCCACTTCTCGTTCTTCCTCCGACATTTCCACCTTCGCCCTTCAAGCTTTCAGTTTCATCTCTCGGGCCTCTGGTTCTTCCCTCCATTCTTTCCGACCCGTGTCGTCGTGTCTGCGACTTTGCGGAGCGCTCTCTGTATCGGGATTAGATGCAGGTGAGAGATGCAGTGGCGAAATCGGTTGGGAGAAGAGGGGGAGGTGGTGGAAAAGTGGGCGGAGGAGGATCTAGAACGGGCGAAGAAAGGGAGAAAGAGATGTGGACAGAAGGAAGCTAGCGAAATAGTATAAAGAATTATAGCAAAGTTTTCATTTAAATGGAATTTTTTTACTTAAATAGAAATGTGTATTTGTTATTCGTTGAATAATAGAGAAAAATAGGGAAAGATGACAATCCAAATGATTATGATGATTTTGTTTTTAAACTATTCTATTCAGCTTCGATCCTCTGTTTGTTTGTTTGTATGGTTCAAATCTGGCAACTCAAATTTAATCAACTTCCAACTATTCGAGTGCCTTGAAACTTTGCAGGCGTGAGTAGTTTGGATGACAATGGAATATTTAAAAAAATAACCCCGACTTCAATAAATATAACCCATAACTACAAATCCAGGCGACTTGAAATCAGCCACTCGCATTTTTTTTATAAAAACGACAAGAAGCCGTTGCGTTCGGGATGTCAGTCGCATCGCGATTACTAAAAATACACAATTTATCGAGAAATGATTCATCACGTATGTGTGAATAGTAAAACTAAAACTTTGCAGACGTTCGAAATATTTCACCATTGAAATTATAGTACAGGAAATAATTATTTTTTAGTGACTTTAGCACTATAGCGTTTAAGCAAAATGTTAAACTGTATACAGCAATAAAGGATATTTGTAAAAATGTCTGAGCTGTGAAATGTAAATCCACAAACACTAAAAACTAGAAAATAAAAAATATGTTAAGCGATTTTATTAAAAATGCACTAAAATTTAAAAAATAATTCTTGTCTTGTCCTACAATTTCGCTACAATGTTTATCTACTTTAAAAAAAATATGGAGCATGATATTTCATAACAGGATATGAATCACTTTAACACAGAAGCAAACGTCGAGATGTATTTGTTGTGAGAAAGTTTTCATTCGCATTAATGAAAGAAAATGTTTTAATCGCAGGATACAGATTGTAATGTGACATAAAATTGATAAATTGTAGTTGATGACGTTCCACTTGCCAAACGATACTTTAAACTTCTAGTCCCACCTGGTGCCCCACGATTTTATTTAAACTAATAAACACCATCGAAATTGTAGTACAAGAAAAGAATTATTTTTTAGTTTTTAGTGACATTTTTAATAAAATCGTCTAATTTCAATCTTTCCTTCGACGTGTTAATTATATGTAAACTAGGTACACTGCTGTGAAAGATGTAAATATTAGATAATTTTTTACTACGTAACATAAATCTTTATTTTATATTATGTCCTGTGTAAGTCATGTATTTTTTCTTTCGAGATATTCAGACTGTCGCATTTTGGCGCATTAAAAAATATTTTTCCATTATTGAAGAAAATATTGAAAACTAAATCAATATAACATGAAATAAGAGAAATCTCCATTTTTTAGGGTTTCTTCACTTACACCACTTTTATAATCACCGGCACATATTACATAGTTTTGGATTTCTTAGATATGTGAAGGCAAAGAGTGTACAATTAATTATGAGATTCTAGAAACTTAGAATCTATGAATCCTACAAAATGATAGCATGGAATACAAATTGTACATAATAAGTTACAAGCACTTTATCTTCACCTCTCGTAAAGCGTTTATGTATATATGCCAGAAGTAATTGACGGAGAAGATGAATAAAAGATAGCTCGTTCAAAATGAAGCGCTGTACACAGTGAAAAATCTGTGATAACTGTTGAGCGCGTGCGCGTGTGCGTTTCGAGAAGCAACCTGGATAATGGCACAAACCCGGCAACTTAGATTTATACAACGTTGTGTTTCGAAACCTCTCTTTTTCTCGCTCCCCCCTCCCCATTTCCCTCTCCTTCTCTCTCATAGTTTCCTCACTCTCTCTTGGCCTTTCTTTCTGCGGTCTCCCGCGATTTCTAATTGGGCAACGCAATTTCCTTCCTTCGGCTCGCAGGAGGAATTCCTCGATTGCACCAACACCAACGTGGATTACTAAACTTCTCTCTCCCTGTTTCTCTTACCTTGCCTCTATCCCACCCGCTCCCTCAACCGACCCTGATTAGGAAAGTGTATCTTCCATCGACATCATGGATGATAACGGAGCGTAGATTCTCGCTCTCAGGTGGAATTATGTTCGGCGCCGCCTCGAAAAAAATCTTCACGGATCTTCAGCTAACATTTTATCTCAGCAATTGCTTCATCACTTCGTAATTCCTCGGACCTTGAGGAGGAGTTAATTATTAAGATTAATTAAATTCTTCTGAGAATGGAATTGATTGATAACAAGTAATAATTGGCTGTTTATTTAAATAAAGGAATTGTTGTAATGTAGTGGCAAACGTTAAGGTTTGCGGATTCCCCGTGGCAATAGAAATCAAAAAGTCCTTTTGTCGCTTTGCAACCTGGGCCTTCGGTCTCGAGATATAAGCGATTAAACATTAGAGGCCCCACTTCAGTGGCGCGCAGTTCAAACGCCGGGCGGTCGAGCGCGCGCATGCGCACCCTACGCATAGCGATCGCGCGTAAAAGCACGTTCCCACGAATTGTATACTGTTGACCATGCTTGTTTGAAATGTTTGAATGCGCCTGGGAGCTTTAATATTATTTTTTTTATTTTTGTAAGATAAATGATTTCAAAAAACCATTTGCAGATGCAAGTTCAAGAAAATATATAAAATAGGGGCAATAAAAACGATATGTTCTTACACTGATAAGGGAAGATATCTAACCCGGAAATTAAAAAAATTATAAAACTTTGGGAATATGTAGAGGATATATTGGTAAGCATTACGCAATTCTTTTTGCCGTCCAAATTTACTCTAGGGGGAGAAATTCACCCCTGAAAATCCGTCTATTTTCCAACTTTCTGTTATAACTCGCGTATCACTTGTACCAAATGAGAGTCCTAATTAAAAGAAGTAATTATTGCCTGAACACTTTTCTCTATCTCTTACAGTTCGCGAGTTATAACACCAAATCAAAAAATAGCTGGCTTTAATTGCGTAATACATACTTATATGTCTTCTACAAATCTCCAAAGTTTCATAATTTTTTGAATTTTCGACTTGGGTATCTTCTCTTGTGAGTTTAATAATCCTCCACGCACTGGACTTTTAACTGTACTACAAGGAAGTCATGTATTTTATATAATTTGACACTTTTACTACCAAAACATCGAATTGGTAATATATTTTTCTGAAACTTCATTTTCCTGACCGGTATATCAGGAAAGTGAAGTTCATTTTCAGGAGAGTTTCTTAATACGGAAACGAAAGTTCGGAAATTAGTCATCAACACGTCTGAATAGATTATGTATACCACTGTTTTTTTAATTTCGTTGGGGTTAATATGAATTATGAATATTCGTATAGTACAAAGTATTTGCAAACATTAACAATTCAATGATGTATCTGTACCAGCAATCCTGTATTTTTGTATGTCAGATTACACGGAACAAACATTTTTTTCTAGTATAGCGATTTTTACGTGATATTGTGAATGCGTTTAAAAGGAGTGCTTGAATATAACATAAGGATAATTATTAAAATTGGGACAAAATATAGTAAAGCGTGGTTTAGAGTAGAATGAGCATTGTTTCGTGTTTAACCAGCACGCTCCAAAAACAGAACTCCTAATTTTTAATTCTTTTTACATATCGAGGAAGGAAAGTCTCACAAGGGAAGATCCCAAACTCGGAAATTTAAAAAAATCTGAAACTTTGTGAATACGTAGGGGATTTCCTCCTGATTACAAGGCAATTTTTGTTTGCTGGCCAAATTCACCCTAAGGGGATAAAATTACCCCCTGAAAATTCAGCTATTTTCCGATTTTATCTTGTAACTCGCAATCTGTAAGAGATAGAAAAAAAGTTTCAAGACAAAAGTTAATTCTTTTAATGAGGGTTATTATTTGGTTACTTACAGTTCTTACAGTTCGGGAGTTATAACACAAAATCTGAAAATACCCGAAATTTAAGGGGTCAATTTCACTCTCTCAGAGTAAATTTGGGCAGCAAACAAAAATTCCCTTGTAATTAGGAGGAAATTCCCCACATATTCACAAGGTTTCAGAATTTTGGGAATTTCCGGCTTCAGGATCTTTCCTTGTCAGTTATGATGGAAATAGGGATTGAATCTATTAAACATACATATTACTGTAAAGAGTTGTCAGCTAGAGTATAAATAATATATGGATACAATATTCAGGTGTTGATAAAATTCACTGAAATGATTGAAAATGTCTTAAGGGGTCTTTCCACTGTGACGCTCTGATAAAGTACCGCTGTTTGGAACTTTTTTGGGCAGAAAAAGTATGTGTTTACTGAATTGAAGTTTTTTTCTATTTAATAATATGTGTTTGAGAATACAACATATTTTTTTCATACTTTTTTAACGCTTGCTTGTCCCAAAATGAGGGTGTGTAATATGTGCTGTGAAAAAAGACGCTTTGACTGCGTGGTCGATTTTGGAGGAAACTACCAAAGTGACCCTCCTGGTTTAAAGCCGACTTTTCCAGGGAAATCAAAGTACAATCGCTCTATCATTATAGAGATAGGGAAAGTAATCAAATTACAAAATAGTTCTTAGATAATAAAAGTTCCTGTTATTTTTTAAGCACGAGCGCTCGTGTGAGACTGAGGCTTACCTTAAGTTGTTATAGTAACGAGGTGCCATCTCGGCTGTGTTTATACCTAGTATGCATTTATATAATTGTTATGTATTTTTTAATGCTAAATAAACACATTTACAAAAAAAATCAGTATAAATCGCATATTTTTGTTGTGTTTTTCATCTTTTACGTCGTAGAAGGTTTAAAAATTTAGCTAATTTCGATAGTTTAACTTTGGAAGTCCGCCATTTTGTTAATTCTTCATCAATCTAATTAATTTTATTCCCTGCCATAGCGACAGTTATACTAATTACAATTTTTTTTGGTTTGTTTGTTTCGGACACACGATTCCTCCAAAATCGACTTTACATTTACACCCATTTATTTTAGCGCAAGCAGGAATTAAAAAAAAAGAAAAAATAATTTCGTATTCTCAAAGCACGTATTAATAAATAGAGAAAACTTGAATTTAGTAAATACATTCTTTTTATGCCACAAAAAGTTCCAAACAGCGGTACTTTATCGGGACGTCACAGTGGAAACACCCTTAATAATTAAGTGCTTTATAAAATTAATTTTGATGCGATTCACGTTTCTAATTATGTCAATTAAGTATATTTCAAGGCAGGGAGTACTATACTCACACCTTTGAAACCCTGCACCATTTTTGTAACACCGCCATAATTTCTCACAATTTAAAAAGAACACCGATTATTTATTCGATATATAAATGGGGAATAAACTTGACTTAAGCATTCAAGTTATGACAATCAAAGCTCTTCTGATATTTATTCAATTTACATATTTTTTTCCCTGTTAATATTCCATGAGATTTTGAAAAAATAGCCACTTTTTCTAGTACCCTCCGTTAAACGTAACGCTGTTTCAAAAACTGAATATAACGTTTTTGTTTCTCCAAGGTGCCCTTCTCTGACACAATACTTAGGAAAAGGTAAAAAGAAGTTTTCTCTCATCTATTTCTGATAAGTTTCTTTCTCCTAGTTTTAGTATCACCAAATTAATTTTATTACAACCTTTCATAAAAATATTCTTACCCAATCGACTCGGCTCCCCCAAAATTAAATTCTTAGTGCGTCACTGGCTCACATGATCTGAAAACAATTTTCAAGGTTGACTAGCATTTAATGAAAGAAATCGATTAATCATCGACGATAATAAACTCGACGTATTCTTCCTAAATAAATCCAAATTAAAAAGTCGTTAAAAACCACGAAAGTCTCGAAGTATAATTTCCCGAAATGCAAACCTTCCTATTCAAGAATGAACGCATTCTTATCTTTTCAGGAAGTATCACCTCGCGTACAGGCAAATATACATTATCATACACGAAATGATATTGGTAAGGTTATCTCAATTATCTCTAGTATCGTCGCCCGTGTTTTACTTACAAAGAGGGGCATCATCGATCTCAAATATTACATAAAATAACAAACGCCCATGTTCTTCCTGGTATCCTGCAGTTTTCCCGGCGAAAGCGCGGAAACACGGGAAAGAACACCTCGGTGTCGCGAGCCGCTCGATTTTCATAGCCGATAAAATTCCCCCGCCCCTCTTCCGCGACGGTTTTGACGCCTCCGACGTTATCGCTGCAGCAAATCTGCGGAAGTTCCTAACTGTTATTTAGGCGAAGGTGAAGAGATAAGCATCCGAATCCGTCCCACGATTAAATATCGGCTTGTTTTATCCGCTGATAGCGAGAATCGCAAAGAAAGGAACAAATAAAATTGTCACACGTTAAGATATCCACTCTTATATCGTTCGATATCGTGAAATAAAAGGCTGCGAGAGTGAAAGGAACCGTTCTACGTTCATTTCGGCGTGCGAGTCGTTTGATCTAATTGCTCGGCAGGCGACTCTTGCACCAGCCGCGTTCGGTGGTTGAAGAAGCGGGCAGAGGGTGGTGGCGATAATTCTCGCGATGGCCGCAATCGATCGAATCCGATTTGGTTGCGGGCACGCGACTAGAATATCTTCGCCTCGTGATTCGAGTGTCCTGCATAATTGAGTGGATTCCTCGGCCACGCGGATTCCGCTATGCGTCGACACGGATTCCGCCCTATCGCCCGATAATCCTGCGAGCAGACATGCACCCGCCTTTCGAACGAAACCGTGAAAACTTCGCGCCACTCCGAGCAGGAGTAACTCGGAAACGGGGGATCTTTGTCTGGGGAACAAGTCGCCTCGAAAATCGCCCCCTTTCTTTCCCTACAGTCGTTTTTATCTGTATACCGAGATAACCGAGAAGCGTGACATCCACATCGAACAATCAATCAAAGTGACGCGCGAGCGGCTGATCGTTCATGGAAATTTATCGGTCGATTATCTAAAGATTACCGACGCGATAATAAATCCTTCTCGGTTATTTGGTGAGCTGACGCGAAAGGTAGATTATTCGTGTTCGAGATATTTCCGCTGGATACTGCTTAAATGCGGTGGCAAGTGGACCAAGGCGTAAGCTTTTACGAAGGGTGGTCATGGGGTAGCTATTTTAAAAATGAGGGCAATAAGTAAAATACCGATGGCATAACACAAAATACTATAAACAAATTAAAACCGTCTTCAACAAATAGAAACGGAATAAACAGTACAAAAATAAGTTTTTCCCTTGTTTAATCTACGACACTCAAATTTTTTATGTCAACGCCTCATCATTTGTACTTTGTAAATCTGGCGCCGACTTAGAAAAATTGAGAGTCGTAGATTAAATAAGGGAAAAAATTATTTTTTAGTTTTTAGTGCATTTTTGTTTCTTTGAAGTCGGTTTTAATTTTTTAAAAATTTTTTATTTGATGTGTTTTTTTGTATTTATTGATACAACATGTATTGACACAACAATAGTTTTTATTAAACAGAAGTGGCAAAGTATTAAGCTAATATTGGTGCAGTACGGGATTGGACCACCGGGGCATCGCCCTCTTTCGAATCAAAATCATTTAACAAACATTTAAAAAAAATGGTCGAATCTATAACCTCCTCCTTTTTGAATTCGGTTAAAAAGTCATTTATCTCAGAACCGTATTTTGACTAGATAGTGTTCTGCTGATGTTTGGTGTAGAATGTAGACATTATTGGTGCTGTTGGATAATTGGAGCCTGTTTTTTCGAAGACATTAACAGTCTTCGTTATTTGGTCTCTCGATTCGGTGATCTGCTATGAATAATAAAGTCTCCTAAGCTGTTGTACTTTTCCCTTACGGGGTTCCCTGATCACATTCCCTACTACTCTGGAGAATGTTTCAATTGAAAATATATTGTCCTACTATTCTATTGTGTACAGTCTACACTTGTAACTACTGGATATTTTCAGTAGCCCTATCCAATACAGTGCACATTTTTAATTGCATACACAAAGCATTTAATAAAGTGGCCAATCGGGTTTGGCGAATGTCCCCCATCTCATTGCAGCGTTCCGAAAAGGTGGATCCCGTTTGCTTCGTCGACGTGGAATGCAAAATTGTCAGTGTCACGTGTACGTGACGTTGGTATGTCACGAGTAATCGGACTGTCTCAAATATGCGACGTGTGGTAGGGAATGTAACGAGAAGGAATGTTTTCTCGCTGTGTCGAGGCTATTAAAAAACTAGAGACTTGCATCCACGAATACATATCGAGGATTTTGAAAAAAATATTGAAGATCGTTATATGGACATCTTAATATATAAAGCAGAAAGTGTTTGTGTGTTTGGCGCCTAAAAACTTTCGAACGGTAAATTCTGGGGTCACGAAACGTGTCCTAGCTCATTATGCCTAGTTAATCCAAATGAATGTGTGAAAAATATTTTTTTATAAAATCAGAATTTAAATTCCGGGCGAAGCCAAATAGTAAAGCTAGTAGTCTATAGTAGTAGGTATCTACTTGATGGGAAATAGAGGACAGCTATTAATTTCAGGACAAATTAATTTCTATTAAACAATGAACCTGAACGTATTTGTCTCCCACGAAGCAAAGAACTAAAAATTTTCATGAACAAACGAGTGCCTTCGCTTTTTAAAAAAGGTACCTTCTCGAGCCTCAAGTGGCTAGGTTTACAGCGCCATATTACTATACTTCCTGTTTGCACAGTATCTATTTACAGTTATCGTTATGTGTTTTTATGATGCATTAATAACCAATTTGTATGTAATACTTGTATAATAAAGACCTATTACTATTAATATTATTACGTACAATCGCCCGATGTGGTATACATGTGGAATAAATTAAAGTAAACACGGAATATACGTTGTTACAGAGAGGCTTATACCTACCACGCTTAAGAGCACCCTCCGGTCAAGACTCTTAGAAAATACGTGATTTTCATGAATTAAAAAAAAAGAAACTGCACAACATACAGTAAAAAAGCTTTTTGGATTTTATTACTACATATTTGAAGAACAAACGAAGAGTCATTCTTTAAATTTTATCAATTTTTGCATTAGATATACAGCTTTGATTGCGGCACTGTAGAAATTAGAACTCTTGACAGGCGCCATCGTAAAAAGTTTAATATTATGGACCGATTTCAAAAAGTCTTACGGGATTCTATTCATAATTAAACTTAGAAAGTAATTTTGGATCACCCATTTCTTTTTTATGGACAATATGCGAAGAAAGACTGCTTTTTTCCAAAATTGTGTTTGAACATGTGCTAAAAATGGCCGGATTGTTTGTTTGCAATGACGATGGATAAGGCGATAACTATTCACATACATTTTGAGAATATTTATAGTTTTTTTATTTCAGACGATCCTGTCACGAGTTCTGATAACGCCTGTCAAGAGCTCTAATTTCCACAGTGGCGCAATGAATGTTGCATATCAAATACAAAAATTGATAAAATTGGAATACTAATTTTTTTGCTCTTCAAATATGTAGTAAATAAGTCCAAAAAGTTTTTTACTGTATGTAGTCCAGTTTCTTTTTTTTTAATTCATGAAAATCACATATTTATAAAAAACTTTTTGACCGGAGGGTACCCTTAAAGTAATAATTCGTATCAAGATAAGACGAAAATTCGGAAATCTCGTTCTTCCCCTCCGACCATTGCCCACCCTAAAATCCGTTCCTACCACACGAGAGACCAAAACAGGTAGATAGGTTCATCGTCCTAAGAACCATTAAAGGGCAAGGTAACCGTCAGACAAAGAACCCACTGCGCGTTAGGGTTAAACGCGTCACCTGTCACGAAATTCCCCATTATTAACCCGTTGAGGTGCCACAGACCCATAAATGCGCGCGGCATATGCGGAGGCCGCCCATAGGCGTCCGTCCAGTATGGTTAACAAATGGGACTGGGAGATTTCCGCACGCCGCGTACGTTCAACTTTCTAACCTCGCCACCGAAAGGGTCAAACTCGACAGAGTATGTGCGGTGATCGCCCGCTATTAAATTTCGGGCCGCACGGATGACAGCTCGGACTGGCACACCGAGAATATGGGCGAACAGGTTGAGACAAAGAATCGCAACGGGCGGAGTGGGGGGGGGGGAGGGCGAAGTGGAGAGTAGAATCGAGTATTAATAGACTCGGGTGGCTGGAAGCCGGAACTGAAGAGCGCACCTCCTTCTCCTAGTTGAGTCGGTCGTTCGAGTTGCCCGAGCCGCGGAACAGAGACGGACAGACAAAAAGACAGAAGGAGGGAACGATTGGGCGGTAGAGGGAGCGGGGGCAAGAGAGAGGGAAAGAGAGAGAGAGAGAGGTCGGCTTATTTATAAACGCAAGATAAAGCGTGGCAGCACTGGTGCCAGATTCGGGACGGGATCTCTCGAGAATTTCCCCCACCACGCATGCACACTACGCCGGAGCTGCGTATCCGTGAGCTCGGCGCTTCGGACAACGTCGGGAAAGACGAGAGAGAAAACGAATGTGTGTCTTTCTCTCTCGTTCTTGAAACGCTGTGATCCAAAGTGGGGAGCAAGCGACACGCAGCCGTGCGCGATCTTCTTGAATGCCTCGAGATACACATTTCACTTTCTGACATACTATGTATAATACTCTTGTAATGAAAAAAAATTTGCAAAAAGTTTTGTTACGGAAACCACGTTTTAAGACCTCATGATCACGTTTTGACTATTTAGAAAGGAGCTTTTTTTTAAATATCTCATATATTTGTTAACACGATTACGTTTAAACGGCAAAATGGATTTCAATGAAACTTTATATTTAAATTTTATATTGTCTTAAGATCCGATTAGATGACGAAAAATGATAATTACCACCCGTTATGGTTCTTCGATGTTTCAGATATACGAACTAAATTCTACATGAAAAAAAGTTAAATACAGTTCTTCTGTAACTTCTTTAACAAAGAAAAATGTACATTCATAATTTCTTGTTTTCATTTTAAATTTCCCTACTTTTTATTCGAGCTATTTCTATTTTTCAAACCTTAAAATGAATTTTTTTTATTAAAAGATGAATATTTTGATACTGTAAATTGGTGAACTTTGTTAAAATTAGAATCCACTCTTGGCCAGTAGCATGGACGCTGTAGGAGCCTTCTCGAAGACCGAGGAGAAGGCCTCGAGGAGGAGATTTTTCGATAATTATATCAAGTTGCGACAAAGAATCACGCACTATTTACAAATTAATTACGCGCTGCGTGCACGCTACCGCTCGATGGAAACTACGGGAAAGTGGTGGTCTCTTCCATCGGGAGGGAAATGTAAACAATTGGTTATGCAAAGCTAACATCGCGATACATGTTGTACAGTACTAAAATGTACAAAAACATTACAAAAATAGAAAAGAAAGGCAGCACGTAAATATATCAATTGGGTTCGATATATTGACGAGATGTAAGACTGAAATAATTGTACAATTTTTTACATTTCCAAAGGATAGAAAGCAAGCACAGGAATTTACTATAATACATGCGACAGAATTTCGAGATAATTGTTACATATAAAATGAATATAATTAAGAATATACATTTATTTGTACAATTATCTCGAAGTTCTCTCTATAAATCATATGTACAGCAAGTAAGCGAATTTATTGCAAGGATAGAACAAGAATTGCGTGAAGTAAATCGAACAACTATTTACATATTCGCGATGTCCAGAAATCGAATGAAATAGAAAATGGATGAAATTGATAATGTTCTGGACATCACCAATTTGCATTACCCGACGTAGAAGGAAAATCCGCGAGGCCATCAACGGCATGTAAACGTAAACTACTCTTTTGCTTCTTCGCAAAAGTATATAAATTCTCAGATGACATGAGAGATAGATGTTTGTCATCTACCTCCATGGTCTGAGCCGTTTCCTCGTGCGCCTTTAATGCCGATTTCGTTACGCAAATGGCATTGACGATGGTCGAACAAAGTCGGTTTCGTTTCTTGTTCTTTATGTCAGGAAGCATGGAAAACGATCTTTCAGCATCGGCGTTTGAATTTGGAAGACTTCTAATGGAATTTAATAATTCCTGCAAACATGGATATTTAAATGCGCCTTGATCGTTTCGCGTGAATAATATCGTTTTCCAAGCATCATCAAAAGCTAATGTATAAAGCATCTGCTTGTCTGCATTTGCAAAATTCAGGTGCAATGTCGACCATTCTTTTTGCAAACCGTCTTCGTCGAAACCGCTCAATTTCTGAGCAATAAAGAGAACACTTTTAAAGGAAGTGTCTCTGTCATTATCTACTAATGCCAAATTAGGCTCAAAAACAATTAACTTGCTCAGAAATTCGTCATCGATTGGCAATCGATTACGAATTTCGTTTGCAGCCGTTATGTAAAACTTAAGACAATTTTCTCGAACGGTTTGGACAACATCGGGTTTGCCTTCTGCAACTAACTGGCAAAGAAAAGTGTCACAATCCGGACCTAAATGAATACTATCAAATACGATTTGATTATCGCCTCTTGAAAAATCTATTAATTTTACTAAATCCATGTGCTTCAAAAGCTGCGGTTTCAAAAAATTACGTAAAATATTATACAAAAAAGTTTTGGCAGTATTTAGAAGCAAATGGATTCTTGTTCGTTACGATTGAAAGAATAAACTAAAGTCATTGAAATACTCCAGAACGTATTCCAAAAACAGAAGATATGCTTTCACTTCTGGATTTTGCATGATGGCAAACAGATTTTCCCCAGACTTTGTCTTCTCACTTACGACCAATTCTTGCAGAAAGTGCCACAGACTGTCCTAATTTTCTAAAAGTGAAACTACGGATGTGTAACGCGATAACCATCGCGTAGTACACAATTTTAAAATTTTGCGGGTCGTAAATTGAAAACATTGCTGAAATTCGCGAAAAATGGCCGAGCGTTTGGGACTGCTGTAAATGAATTTTGCCACTTTCCGTAATAATTCATCGCAGACCTCGGGAATGGTAGCGCATGCTGCTTGCACTACCAATGCAGAGGAGTGACATGGACACGGCATGGTGACAAATTTTTCACCGCGAATTTCTGCAAGTTTGGTCTTGAATGACGAGTGACGCCCTGTCATAACAGAAGCGTTATCACACGACAAAGCAAGAATATTTTCGAACGGAATTTGCTTTTTCCACATGGAGTTCCTAAATGAGGTAAATATTTTATCGGCAGTACATTCTCGCGCGTCAAGATTAATTAATTCTACTAATTCCGTTCGAACATCCAAAGTCTCGGGTGCGACATACCGAACAATACACGACATCCATTTCTCATTGGTAGAGTCGGATGTCTCATCAATAAATATTGAAAACTTAGAATTTTGTAAAACATGACTAAGACGCTGTGTTTCCCGAGGACACAGAACGTTCGATATAATATTAGAACACTCTGTTCGACCACACGTCATACGTTCCAAAACATCAGGATCTTTTCCAACGTCTTGGAAAAAATTAAGAATCGCCTCTGCGGATTGATGCGAAATATTTTTCTCGGCAACTAATGCAGCAAAACGAATTTCCGCGACTTTTTTTCGTTCATCAAATGACAAAGGCGATTCCTCGCATTGCGATCTGAAATCGTTCCATTTCCTCACATCTATTCCATTTTTTCGCAGTTTTTTATGTGGCACTTGGAATCCGCGTGACGCTGGATTTGCGATATCCCGCAAACAAATGATTTTTTACAAGCCGAACAGAAACACGAAAAAGGATCATCGGCGACCTTATTCAACCATGGCTTGAAATCCTCAAGCCATTGAGGCATACAAATCTTTCTCGAGTCCTTAGCATGAACAGTTATTCGCGGAATTTTTTTAGATGACAAATATTTATGTCTCGCTTATTCCGCATGTCTTTTAACGTTTGACGCGCCGCAAGAAAAAGTTTTCTCGCATGAAGAACAGTGGAAAAGGCTTTTATCATTAGCTACTCTACGAATCCACGATCGGAACTTCTCATTCGTTTCCCACAACGGCCGATATATATTAGTAGCCTTTTCACCTGTTTTCTCAAACGTTTCCATCGTACTTACCACGAAAAAAATGAAATATGTAGGAAAAATATTATATACAAAGCAACAAGCAAATGCTAGCGTATAGAAAAGGGGAGATATAGGGGGCTACTAATTACACACTACACGACAGATACGAAAAACATGCAGGCAGCGCGAAAGAAATAGTAGGTACTCACCATCGGATCTCTAATTCTACTGAAATGACGGATACTTAAATGTCGCGAAGCGCAACTGCGCGACTCCCCACGAAACGCATCGACATGTAAACAAAGTATGTATACGCGACCACCGATCGCGCGGATCTGACCGTCAAATGTACTTGACGAAAACCAGGCCCGAGCGAACCCTCGAAACGAAAAACGAAAAGAATAGATAGGGATTCGTAAAGTAGTACGAAAAATTCTGAAAGGAGAAAAATCGAAGAAAAGGCTAAAAGAAATAACAGCAAGGCAATGGTGACAGTACCGAACTGCCACAGATGCATTTACCAGTTACCTTTCTCTCCTATTCTTGTACAATTCCTTTATACCAATTTACACATTTTAGTGTACAACATGTATCGCGATGTTAGCTTTGCATAACCAATTGTTTACATTTCCCTCCCGATGGAAGAGACCACCACTTTCCCGTAGTTTCCATCGAGCGGTAGCGTGCACGCTGCGTGTAATTAATTTGCATATAGTGCGTGATTCTTTGTCGCAACTCGATATAATTATCGAAAAATCTCCTCCTCGAGGCCTTCTCCTCGGTCCTCGAGAAGGCTCCTACAGCGTCCATGCTACTGGCCAAGAGTGGATTCTAATTTTAACAAAGTTCACCAATTTACAGTATCAAAATATTCATCTTTTAATAAAAAAAATTCATTTTAAGGTTTGAAAAATAGAAATAGCTCGAATAAAAAGTAGGGAAATTTAAAATGAAAACAAGAAATTATGAATGTACATTTTTCTTTGTTAAAGAAGTTACAGAAGAACTGTATTTAACTTTTTTTCATGTAGAATTTAGTTCGTATATCTGAAACATCGAAGAACCATAACGGGTGGTAATTATCATTTTTCGTCATCTAATCGGATCTTAAGACAATATAAAATTTAAATATAAAGTTTCATTGAAATCCATTTTGCCGTTTAAACGTAATCGTGTTAACAAATATATGAGATATTTAAAAAAAAGCTCTTTTCTAAATAGTCAAAACGTGATCATGAGGTCTTAAAACGTGGTTTCCGTAACAAAACTTTTTGCAAATTTTTTTTCATTACAAGAGTATTATTCCTAGTATGTCAGAAAGTGAAAAGTGTATCTCGAGGCATTCAAGAAGATCGCGCACGGCTGCGTGTCGCTTGCTCCCCACTTTGGATCACAGCGTTTCAAGAACGAGAGAGAAAGACACACATTCGTTTTCTCTCTCGTCTTTCCCGACGTTGTCCGAAGCGCCGAGCTCACGGATACGCAGCTCCGGCGTAGTGTGCATGCGTAGTGGGGGAAATTCTCGAGAGATCCCGTCCCGAATCTGGCACCAGTGCGTGGCAGTGCCGTGAGAGGAAGCCGTTCGAGCGTGGCTCCCACGCTTCCAGATACGCATTACGTATGCGCCTTAGCCTTTCGATTCCTACATCGCGCAACCGATCGAATGGACAACCATGGAACCATCGTTTATCCACCGCCACCAAAGCCGCCTATTGTTGCTGACACGCTCCGGGCATTTCACAGTCGGCACCAAAAATCAAGCGTATCCGACCTCACTTTTCACGTCGAAGTCGCCGATGGAAACTGCCCTAAATCGTGGAAGGAACGCCGAGCGGGCACCTCGTAGCCAGCGCGGTGGGGGGGGGGGGGGGGAGCGCTGTACGCGTAGCACGATTTTGGTGGTTCCCCCCGAGCCAGCCGAGAGAATCGGGTCGTACGAATTCGTCAGCGTAAATCAGCGAGCGCGAATGATCGCGATCGCGCGCTGCTAACGGGCCCGTTGTGCGTTCCCAAGCCACGGGAAAAGCTATGCATACGAGCCGAGAAATGCAACTTATAGATAATACGTAATACCGTACCGTTCCAACCGGTACTTTAACTCCGGGACTCGTTTCGAGCGTGCTTTTCCCGCGTCTCTCATCGCGGCACCACTATTTTCTTCATTTTCTCCGCTCCGCGGGCCTCCCCGGTGCGCATTTCAACATTCCATTCGAATCGACTATATCGCGGGCCCTGTTGCTTCCTCCCCGTATTTCTCTGTGCCGCTCAAATTAAACGTTTGTTATTCATGAATTTTTTTATGTAAATTTCTAGTAATTTTTCTTTTAACTTTTGTAAATTTTTAAGACCTGGTTTTTCTCGTTTTTGCACAATGGGGCGGGGGGGGGGAGCCTGGTCCGCTAGGAACCTCGCTGGCGATCGGCCGATATTTCGAAGGAGAATAGGAGGAAGAAAGTCGGGCATGGGATTTCCTCGGAATCAGAGGAAGAGGCCGAGCTGACGGATACCCGAGCGAAAATAGAGTCGACCTCGCATAGACGCGTCTCTAGACGCGAGGATAGACGATAGGAATTCGAGTTACCTCGTAACGCGTTCTCGCGAGAATCGATATAAATACAACGGCGGATACCGAATTAACGGCGTGCGCGTGAAACGGTAAAACTGTGGATGTCGCGGGGAATGCGACGGGCCCGTGAATATGAGGAGACAGTGTTGCAGCGATGCAGACGCTGAGGATTCTAATTGACCAGCCTAGATGAGCATATATTAGATTCAGCTAATTGTAATTGTTAGTTCGTCGATTAATTCGTGGATATCAGATTTACGAATCGTCTCACGTCCCGTTAATCATTTTTAATTTCAGTCTTCTGGTGCGTAAATGTTGGAAATTTATCTGCGCAACAGAGAAATTGACGAGTAGACAATTTATGGGTCAGTAATGGACAGTTTTATTACCAAAGTGTTTTAAATTTACATCTGTTTTGAATGTTTATCACTTTTAGTTATGGTAACGCTGCTTTTCGTCGCAACTCACAGGAGATTTAGAACTTTAGTGTACTCTTTTTTTATAAAATATCTGAGTCTAAAAGATAAGCTTTATATAGATTACGTAGTAATCACGGAGTCAGTGTTCTTATAATTTTCATTATATCTACGGGGTGAGTGTATACTTTTCTTTGTTACTACGGAAATGCCAGTTTTGGAGTGAACCTGCACTTTTAAAAGCTGCGTACGTGGGTGGAAGATAATTTGATAACCCAACTGAACTTATAATTGCCAATCGTGTTTTCGTAAATTGGAGAAGAATTAAGCAAGAAAGTTTAAAAAGCTTGTATGAAAGAAATCTGGAAAGATTAATTCGTGTTCTTGGGCGAAAACGTGGCCTCGCTACATACGAATGTGATTATTTTGTTTCGTTTTCCCGAAATGATTATAATGTCTATTGCGTTGCGCCATGATTTTATCCAACGTATCTCATTGTATAATCTGACATTTTGTAATACATGTGTGAACCCTTTAGTTTTAAAGAACGACATTTTTATATCATTTTGTATGTAGCAAGTAAACAGTAAATAATAAGGAGTGTGAACAATAATTTAGAATTTTGAGTGTTCTAGAATTTTGCCGTAGAACAAGGCCACTAAATTATAAAATCCATCGCATAGTTAAAAATATGAATTACGTCTGTTCTATACGAGGTGAGAGCATGCTTCGTACTTAATTTTAATTAATATCACAAATTTATATATTTACCGATAGTGTTTCATATATTCCACTTATTTTCTTCCAATGTTTTCACGGGATTTATCAAGTGCTTTACAGAATGATTCCAAGAAAAATCAATAATTTTAATATATAAAGCAGAAACTGTTTGTGTGTTAATCTGTCGCTTAAAAACTTTCGAACGGTAAACTCTGGGGTCACGAAATATGGTCCAGCTCATTATGCCTAACTAATCCAGGCGAATGTGACTATTTTCACAAAAAAATAAATAATTCTTTTTTTTTATAAAATCAGAATCTAAATTTCGGGCAAAGCCGAGTAGTAAAGCTAGTATTCCATAAAAATTCAATAAATCCCCATAGAACTTTTTCCTACAACAATATATTCAGGCTATTGTTTATTTAATAAAATCCGGTCAGTTCAGACAAACCTTACCAAAGCAAATATTGTGATCAACAGCACTATTTTGTACCCTTAAAAATGATGGATACGTTAAGATTTTCTCCTAGAGAACAGAAATTATTAATATTCTCCATTGCACGAGGACTTTATAACAACCTTGTACAATCAGCTTAAAGACATATTCCAATACTATAAACTACACACTTAGACATTAGTTATTTCTATGCACCTAGTGGAATATCAATTAATTTCAATGATAATCCTATACATCATTTACATACTTTTTATTTAACACGTCTGTGAATGCATGTTTACTCGCATATTACAATATAAAAATGTCAAAGCAAGTTGTAAAAAAACCGTCCACACTGTGGCAAATCCGAGGTTACTGCATTTAGAAGTCCAACTTCCTATAAAACCGTCGTACGTTTTTAAAAAAGTTTTTACAACTCTGAATTTTGCAGCCCTGTGTTATTCTTCTCTCTAAGTCCTAGAACACTCGGTATTACGTCGCCACAGAATATAATTTCCCGATGCCTTCCATTTGCCATTTTCTACCGTCGCGCTTCAAGCAGAATTTAAATCGTATAAAACGAGGCGGTGTTTTAAAACGTTGAGGTTCGTGCCTGGATATTCGAGGAAGAAACCTCGGGAAGGTTGGGAACCGACGAGATGGAGGAAGAGGAGAACGAGCGGAACTGAGGTCCGCGGAGCTTCCTTTCCTTCGGACATGCCTCGCTGCCTCTTCGTCCTATCCCACAGATTACGAACGACTTCTTTCTCTCTCTCTCTCTCTCCCTCTTCCCCTCCGGCGCGCTGTTATCTCCGTTGTCTCTGTTCTCTGAACGCGACGATACAGTAACCACGACAATGCCGATCGCTATTACGACCGTCTCGGCCTCGAAAGTAGGAACTACGTTCGACGCACCTACTTCCTGGACGACCATCGCCGACGCGTTTCTCTTCGGGAGGAACAACGTCGGCGGTCCCCGCCGAGCGAGTCGTTTTTTCTTTCTTTCCGAAACGATTGACTCGGCGCGACGGTGAAGTGTGGGCGGGGGTAGGGACAGGTGCTCGAGGCTTCTTTCCCGGCGTATTGGCGATGCTACTAATTTAATGATTAACATAGGAGTAGGAATAGGAGAGGGTGGAAAGATTTAGATGTGAAGTTAAAGATTAGAATAGTGATGAGAATAGGAGAGAAGGGGAGGAGGGTAGAAAGATTTAGATATAAAGTGGGGTAGTAAATAGGTGGAAAGTAATAGTGGGAGGTAGCGAATAAGATAAGTTAGGAGTATAGAAGAATAAGTATACCATAGGATTGAGTAAGGATAGTATTAAGGATTGTAAATAAGTACAGTGGCTCACACTCATAATCGTACTCGCTTTAAAATCACATAGCATTTTTAAAATTGGTCTAAACGACTTGAATTTTTTTGAGAAGCTAGAAGGATTAGATTGCTGAGTGACGTGTTTCGTCGTTTTGAAAAAAATTGCAATTGGTCAGAATAGCAAAATAAAAATAATAAATGTCGTTTTTTCAACTTTTTTCTGAGCCTGTAAAGAAAATTAAAAATAAAATCGTTTGTGGATTTAAGTAAGTTGTATACATGCTGAAAAATTCATCAAAATCGGTTAACGTTGCTCTGAGTTATAAACGTTTAAAGATCGCGGAATCAGGTCGAAAATCGCTGATAAAACTAATCCTTCTAGCTTCTCAAAAAAACTCAAGTCGTTTGGGTCAATTTTAAAAGTGTAATGCGTATTTAAAGAGTGCATGATTATGCGTGTGAGCCTCTGTAGGTAGGTATCTACATATGGCAGAGGAAAAGAAGGTTGCAACCCGTAGGGAATACTAAAGCCGTTTGTAAATACTTATATAGATCATCTTCAATGACAAATAACGTGATGTTAAATTCTTATTTTTTAATGATTTTTGTGTTACTTGACTTAAGGATAATGGGCAGTTGTTTTTGTCGAAAATGAAGCATTTCTTTTTTAATTAAGTAGAAAGAAATAAGTTGTAGCTGAGACTTGTTCTTTGACAAAACATGTTTGCTTCCCCAAAAATATGCATTATAGATGACGCTATAGACGAGTCAATAAGGATGCTTTTTAAAATAGTTTCTTTTGTTTTACAGCGATTTGAATAACACGAAGCGAAATTCAGCGACCTGCTTGTAAATTCTACTTCAGAATTCCTCTGGTTCTGCACTCAACCTATAAAAGAATCTAAATTATGAAAATGATAGCTCCGAAATGGTAATTTTTTTTTTAAAAGTGCGTTTTTTGCTAGACAGAGATGTGGTTTTAGTTTATTTTCATAAATGATAAGAATTTTTATTAACTTCAGTTTAGATCCATTTTTTAATTATCACTGCAAAACAAAAGAAGCTTATTTGAAAAGCCTTTTTAATAATTCATCTGTAGCGTCATATATATATAATACCTTATTTTGACTAAAGAATCATGTTTTTTTTAAAGCTTATAATGTTAACAAACTTTATGCCAAAGAATACGCCTCAGCTTCAATTTATTTCTTTGTAATTAAATGAAAAAGATGTTCTTCATTTTTGAAGTTCATCATTTTAAAACCAGCAAACTGCATTGGTAGAACGAAAGAATAAAATTACTGACTAATTTCTCTGTCGAAGGTGTCTCGAGCACGTGGTTAGGTAGGCGTGTATCGATATATCAGCAAGATATATCGCGGTTGGACAAGCTCGATGACCTAATCCAAGCAAAATACTCGCGGATCGGCCGTTTCAAAGCCACACAGCTTTCCATATTTTCGACAAATATTGAAATCCGTCGTAGCTGTTTGAATACTCGAAGCCCCGCATTCCAAATTCGGGAGGGAGAGAAAATTATCTACAGTAGTTCGACTATATGTAATAGTCTAGTACATGTAATTTTGCTCAAAACTCAAGATTTCCGACTAGTCGACTCATTGTCAGTTTGAATACTTAAGAAGTTTGAATAAAACTTAAGCTGATCGAAGTTTTTCGAGGTACTCGAATTATTACAGATAAATTTTTTAAACTAATCGAACGTTTTAATTATAAATTCGAAGTACTTGAAAGCTCACTTCCGAACCTTGAAGTTTCCATGTGAAAACACCTTTACAAGGAGGGTTGCACGAGCTTTGATTACAAGTTTGTGTTGTAGTTAGTACATGTATGGTAAATACGCAGAATAGACTAATAAAAATTTCCCAAGGAAATCAATTCAACGGTTTGTTTTTTCCAGATCTATGATTTTAATCGTAGTTCTAAAGAAAAATCAGTAAAAATGTACAAACATGCCTGGAATTGCTATATGGACCAGTCTAGTTGCCACTGTTACTTAATTACGATGTCGTTTTCACGTATGCCTGCATATATCTATTTTCTATTTTCTATTTTGAAATCTATGTATCTATTTTCCCTATACACTTTTACTGCTAGTTTTAAGTAGTTTTAAGTGCTTAGGTTAACTACAACTGACGGTTGTACCTCGCCATTTGCACCCTACTTCTTCTTTTACAGGTACTATATAATTTCTATGTAACTCTATTATTTTTCTCTTTCTTGTTTTCTTATATGTATTTTTTTTATCTTCCTGTTACAATTTTATAATGTTTACAGTGCAATAAAGAATTATTATTATTATTATATTGGGGATCTGTAACAAGTGAAACTTCGAACTCAATCTCGTCACAAACTTTTGAGTATATTTATATTTATTTATTGATTTATTTACAAAAAAGGGGTAAGACCCATTTCGTGACAGAAGGAAGTGAAACGACGCAGACTAGAGAAACAAGCGTTTCCACTAAAACGAAACAGAAAGTAACAGAAAAAATATAAAAGAGAATAAGAATGTCTTAATTCCTGTTTACATTTCAGGACAAAAGCTGAATTCATTCGATGCAGCGGTTCTAGAGATATTTTGGTCACCGATTCTAAAAATGTAGTTTCGAGAAAAACGCGTTTAAAGTTTTAAGTTAGGTGTACATCGCTCAGGACATACCTGTACTAAAACTCGCACAGCTCCGTCAATTTTTGTCGGATCAAATTGAAACTTTCACACAAAACTTTTGAGATGTTGTACTTTAAGAAAGTTTCACAATTCCAAAATCAATTTTCCCGGATTTTGCAGGTGGGCGTAGTCCCTTAAAAGAATCGTTTCGTCGGAAAACTGTCAACCAGATTCCTTGCAGCGCTGAGTTACTAGTCCCGTACAGCTTATAAATCTGCTTCAAATAAATGCCAGCACAAATTCGTATAACTTAAATATCCAATAAAAGGTCCCGAAATTTTTCCAAAAGATTCGTCAAATAATTTCCTTTTGATAAACGTCCCAAGATACCTTTAATTTTCAGGCAATAACCCCGTTGCCCCCTCAACAAGTTATTATGCCCGTAGTGCCCTAACTACAATAGAAAATTCGAGGCAAATCGGCGACCCGAGCCTCGCGCACTCCCCGAACTAAGCACTTCTTCTAACAATAAATGCAACTCCGTCCCACTGGAATGAACCCAACCTCTGGCATCAAGCTGCTCGATATTCACGAGTGCATGCTAACTGTAGTCCCGTCGCCACTCGGGGTTCCCCTCGATCGCGCTTTACGCCGAGGATCCGAGCTTAGCTGGGGAAAAAAAAGCCGCGGCTCGAACCCCGTGGAATTGAATTTATCGTCGGCCACGACTTCCTCTCCTCGAGTTCTTCTATTCCCGGTAATTAGATAACAGCAGGAAACCGCCACGGGTTGCATAATATCGATGTTGCGCAATCGATACCTTCACCTTATGTGCGCCTTACGTCGTCCCGCCGAGTGAAAATCACCGCGGGAGAGTGTGTCGTGTACGGGCCGGGCCGAGGAGGGGAGCAAAGCGACGCGGCGGAGAGTAGCCGAAGCCAGCCGTGCACGGGGTCGACTTGTCCAAAAAAACCTAGTTACTATCTCGCAGAGATCAAAGAAGCACATGTCCCGCGATTACGCGGAAACGGCCAGATAACCCTAAGCAGCTCGCTCGAAAGCCGAGGAGCCGAAACCCGTGAGATTATCGAAGATCAAACTGTATCTCCGGCGGAGCTCAAGGTTCCGCGGAATTTTTTCTTTTTTCCCCAGTACGCAATCTCGTTACTGAATGATGCAGAGGAGCATTCGCGAGGGGAGCGATTAGATAGCCGCGACGCGCGGGCAGGACGGGGCCGGTAAGGAAAGGAAGGAAGGAAGGGGAAGGAAAAGATTGAAAAAGGTAGGCAAGCAGGCAGCAGAGTGTTGCGGTATGCTCGAGCGAGCGTGATAGGTGATGTCATGGTGGGTAAACTGCTCCAGAACACGCCAGGGCCCTCTCCACCGAAGAAATCTATCGCAATTGGGCCGAGCGACACACTATCGCTCGTATGCTCGAGTACCGAGCCATCGAGCGCCGAGTATCGGGTATCGGGTATCGGGCACCGAGCGGCGATCATCGCTTGCCAAAGGGGACTACCGGTCCAATTACCCGCCGACACTTCTACGCGACCGCTTCTAATATATTTTTAATCAACTCGCAAGCCGGCCGCGCTGCATTTTTCCTTTCTCTTCCTATTTCGCGAAACTTCCGCTTATTACGGTTTCGTTTCTTCCATTATCTTTTTCCGCGCCGGTCGAGCGTTTTCTAACCTCAAAGTCCCCTTGCGATCGGGTAAAGGGAATAGTGTTTCCAGCGATGGGATATTGTTCTTCGGCTGCGAAAAAGGGCCGCGTTACGAATCGCGAGCGAGCGTCTTCTTGGGGAAGCGCAGCGGAGGGGACTGGAACATGAAAAGGCTGTCGCGGTCGAAACCATGGAGAAAGTCTGCTTCCGGCTGGAGGCGCCTTAAGGCGTGTTCGCACGCCGCCGACGGGCGTCGTTTACGCACCGGGCATGATTATATAATCGCTTACGTTGCGAGCAGTAATACGGGAGTTATGACAATCCACCTTATGCCGCTAACCCAATTCCCTCCCGAGTATACTACTCTTATCCCCTGCTGCAGTCACCGCTGTCGCTTTCCTAGCGCTGCTTCGACGCTTTGTCGCTCGCTCGCCGAGTAAAAGTCAACGTCCAACGGACTCGTCTACGATTCTACAACTGGAGCGCAGCGATGGGCACGAGGAACATTAATCAGTTAAAGGGCATATCTGTTGTGCATCTCTCCGCAGTAATGTTTGACTCACAAGGGAAAATTCCGAGATCGAAAATTCAGAAAATTTGGAAACTTTGTAAATATGTAGGGGATTTCCTCCATATGACAACGCAATTTTTGTTTGCTGACCAAATCCACTCGAAGGGGTGTGAAATTAACCCCTGAAAATTTGACTATTTTCCCATTTTGTGTTATAACTCGCGAATTATTGTGAGATTGAAAAAAGTTTCAAGACAAAAGTTATTTGTTTTAATTAGATCTATCATTTGGTAAAAAAAATATTTTACAGTTTAATGAGTTGTAATACAAAATTGGAAAATAACCGGATTTTCAGGGGTTAATTACACCCCCCTAGAGTGAATTTTTGCAGCAAATAAAAATTTCGTTGTTATCAGGGGGAAATTCCCTATATATTCACAAAGCTTCAGAATTTTTTGAATTTCCGTGTTCGGGATGTTCCCTTGTCAGAATCGATGTAAAGTACTTTGATGGTTGGTTGGCAGGTGATTTTGAGTACTAAGAGGGTTACATGAATATAGATCTCTTTCCGAATGCTTATGTAGTTGCAATTGTTTGAGATTGAATTATGTATTTATTGTGAATAGGATTTTATGGTTTATGTTGTAATAGGATCTATGTTTTTTATACCGGTTGTGAACCATTCTGCATATGAGAGACAGGTTGATTTTTGATAGCTTCAGTTGTAGAATCAAACGTGGCCAGCGGCACTATAGAGTAAATATGTTCAAGAAGGTATAAAAGAAATATAAAATAAATTACATTAGAATTTATTTATTTTACTATATAATAAAGGAATCGCAGAATCTTTTATCATACTTTTCATCATTCTCTCATAATTTTTACGCAAATTCATTGAAGTTCAATTTGGATACATTATTTTAAATAAATTTAGAGCAGTGATTCCCAACCTGTGCGCCGCGAAGTAATTTTTGGGAGTTGCCACGGTTCTTTTTTAATATTATTGAGTTTGAATTATATTCTGAAATACCTATTATTAAAGTGTTTTCTTTACCTTACCTTATATTGAGAGGGGATCGCAGGTTATTTGAATATTATAAAAGGGGACTGCGGCTTAAAAAAGGGTGAGAAGCAATGATTTATAGAATTTGCATCAAGCACCTATTTATTCGAAGATCCAGATGTTATTAAAATCGTTTAAATCATTTTACCATTTTTATATAAACACTATACAAAAATGGAAAACCCATTAGCGAAAGTAATTTAAATTTGGAACCGCCTGATCGAGTATGAGCTTCCGTGGGGCAGCAATTTTTCAATGTATTTGAATAATTCTATTGAAAATATTAATCGACATGGACGGTTTCATTTAAAAACGAAACCGATTATTTAAGAGCCCAACGTCGACCTTTTGATCTAATTAATTGCTACGGAGAACAGGTTGATAAATTACGAGTTGTGTAGAGCGAAGAAGGGCCAAGAAGCGAGGGGAGGGAGAGACAATCGTCCTCCCCTAACCACGCACGAAAAATCACAGCGAGACTTCCTGTGACGACAAAATCGTCGACCCTGACTGTTCAGTAGTCGTAATTAGTTTCGCCAGGCTTTCGGTTCCCACGGGGAACGATTAAATGCTTTAATAAGCCTCCCACCTCACCGTCTTCCCCAGAAGATCTTCCAAGGCAAACTAAAAAAAAATATAAACATGAAGTAGTATCGATGCAATTCAGTGCAATTCTATTTATATTTTCGTTACGTCATTTTTGCCTTCAAAGCTACTCTCATCTCCCCTTTTTATGTTAATTCGTAAATTATTATTATCACCATCACTTTTATTGTTATATAGTTTTTATCGTATGGTGTCACTGGAAATGTAGGAATTTTTATTTTATTTCGAGCTCCGTTTTTAACAGAAATGCAAGGATAAATATAGTGCACCTGCGAATGAAATAAATCATTGTGGAAATATTACTCCACGTTTCCAATTTATCTCTTCGTGTAGAATCAATCCCATTCGTATAGTACCTACTCTCAGTTCAGTGACACTCTGTGCAATTGTGTATAGGTATATATTAATGCATCTGTGTAATTAGAGGGGTGCAGTGCAGATGCTAAGTATATGTATAACGATAAGTATAATTATAGACCACGGAAACAAAGTCACGTTTCAGTCTACAGCGATAAGCACTAAGTAGAAAATTATAAGCTACGTTATATAGGTCAATTCATTTATTAACTACCAAGTTAATAAAATCGTCGATAATTGTACTGGATGAAATCCCATATAATAAATTTAAAAAAAGGAAATTTCTACATCTACTTGCCTATAGTTTTAAATCACTTGAAGAGTATATTTTTAAAAGTATATCAATGGGTAAAGGGTGTTACTACTAACAATTTTATTATCATAATATGTACCTACCGTCTGTTTACTAGAAGGTTGAATTTTGCAAAAATTAATTTTCAACGAATGTGTTTTACAAAGGCAGGAACTTTATCGAGTCTGATCAATTTTAACGCAGATAATGACGTCCATTACATAAAAACTAATAATTGAGCAGAGAATTACACGTTATATGCGTATGATTACGAGCGTTAAAACAAGATGCGAGAAAGAAAGAAGATTTCAATTTTCGAAACATGCAAGACGTTTCAGGATATTCGACTTGTGCACTGTAGTATCATATAAGCCATATCCTGTCAGTTACGTGAACAAGCAATAATAGATTGGAATTTCATACGTTCGCTGTCGTGACGGTTGATGATCAACGTTAGTTGAAAAAAGATGATGGCTGTGAGGGAACTGTGACATTCTGCTGTGCGATACTACAAAGGAGAACGAAGATGGTGATATGTGTAAGGAATTCAGAATTCTCGTTCATGCAAACTGCTATTACAGTTTAATTTCTTTAAAGTATTTTTATTTCATTTGTAAAACACTTGTTTCCATCGATTTTTTCACGTGTTAGTACGTTAAGCCAGATGTCATTTAGAAAGTAAAGTATACACAGTTTTCGATTGTGAAGAAGAAATAATTTTTAATTGTCAATGATTGAAGTATATTCAATGATTTTCTACTGCTGGTTTTAATACAAGTAATATTCACGTAAACTTTATATAAGCAGCCTCAATTTGTACTGTGCATGCCATTTTCAATAACAGTAAAGTTGTAGTTGAAACGTCAATCATAATTATGTTATTAAAAGTATTACAGGATTGTTTTAATTGGCCAATTATGGAAAATGGAAAAACTATGTTAATTGTGATATCTGGTACGATCAGTTATTATTAAGACAATCCATTGTCTGATGTATTTATACACAACACTCGGCGTGGTTTTACTATCAGCGTTCAATCAACGATATGTATTTTCATTCATCATGAGATATCCAATATTACCTATTTGAATAGTGTCTAATTTTAGCGTAGTTGAGGGATGAATATTTACTTTGTTATATGTGTACACTGTATATAGTAAATAGTATTTGCAGATGCTCTTTGCAGAAGTACAATTTAACGCAATGATTATAATAATAAGAAAAAAACAGTGTGTGATATTGCTGTATTTTCATTGGCAACTCCTATATAATTGAAGTATATTGACATTATCTTGGAGTGATATTTTAACAATCTACCCGAAATCTTTGAATTAACATAGAGGAACAAAATTTCATGATAAGATCTGTGAAAGCTACTGCAAACAATTTTGTATTGATATTGTTTTTAGTATCGTCGGTTTAAACAGTGATGTTTTTTATTTGTTACAGTATCGAAACTGAAACCGTATATTACTCTGAAATATTGGATTTCCAAATGTACAAAACTCTAAAGTGTCTGATTCTTTTTTTCTGGCATCCTGTATACTCTCACTCAACACTTTATCTGCGGTTCTCACGCATACGTGATTACAGGATTTTTATATGCTATTACATGTGTGCCTAAGAATTCTTATTTCATATTTATCAGTGAATGAATTATTCCGTGGAAATATCTGTATTATATTTATAAGATACAGTTCAGGAGGTTTCCCAATATCAACGAATAATTCGGAAATGTTAAAAAGATCGACGTCGAGCACAAGTTTGCTCTGCAGCGTGCGACAGATAAAGTATTCAAATATTTGGAATGCATTTTATCGTGATTTACCAAGTGGATTGGAAGTCGACCAAAAGACGTTCCATAACCAACTCAGCTGATTTCTGTATGCATCCAGGTTGGAAGGAAGAAATGAAGCAATCTTTGTTGCAACAACAGTCTAAAAATAGGTGATACTGGAACAGGCACTTCAGACACCTAAATATGTATGCTTCTTGCTGGAAGGTGGAATTCAGAAAAACGATTGGTTGATATGCTGGACCAATAATCGTGTATGCGATCTGGTTTATTTATCAGCGGCCTTGCGTTATTAATTTATTGTCGAGTGATTGAATCGAATCAGAAGAGAGAAGAGAGAAGAGAGGAGAGAGGAGAGAGGAGAGAGGAGAGAGGAGAGAGGAGAGAGGAGAGAGGAGAGAGAGAGAGGAGAGAGAAGAGAGAAGAGAGAAGAGAGAAGAGAGAAGAGAGAAGAGAGAAGAGAGAAGAGAGAAGAGAGAAGAGAGAAGAGAGAAGAGAGAAGAGAGAAGAGAGAAGAGAGAAGAGAGAAGAGAGAAGAGAGAAGAGAGAAGAGAGAGAGAGAAGAGAGAAGAGAGGAAGAGAGAAGAGAGAAGAGAGAAGAGAGAAGAGAGAAGAGAGAGAGAGAAGAGAGAAGAGAGAAGAGAGAAGAGAGAAGAGAGAAGAGAGAAGAGAAGAAGAGAGAAGAGAGAAGAGAGAAGAGAGAAGAGAGAAGAGAGAAGAGAGGAGAGAGAAGAGAGAAGAGAGAAGAAGAAGAGAGAAGAGAGAGAGAAGAGAGAAGAGAGAAGAGAGAAGAGAGAAGAGAGAAGAGAGAAGAGAGAAGAGAGAGATAGAGAAGAGAGAAGAGAGAAGAAGAAGAGAGAGAAGAAGAGAGAAAGAGAAGAGAGAAGAGAGAAGAGAGAAGAGAGAGAGAGAAGAGAAGAGAGAGAGAGAAGAGAGAAGAGAGAAGAGAGAAGAGAGAAGAGAGAAGAGAGAAGAGAGAGAGAGAGAAGAGAGAAGAGAGAAGAGAGAAGAGAGAAGAGAGAAGAGAGAAAGAGAAGGAGAGAAGAGAGAAGAGAGAGAAGAGAGAAGAGAGAAGAGAGAAGA